>WBMW01006305.1:122113-272419 GCA_013396635.1 Penelope pileata | reverse complement strand
AGAGCTTATAGCCCCCGAGCCGGTGCAGAAGCAGCCGGTGGTTGCATGGGGTAGAGTCGGGAGCGGCGGCGAGGAGGGCACCGTGAGTACGGGGGCGGCCGTGGCCGGGGGGGCGGTGCAGGGCGGCCCCCACCCGCGAGGGTCAGCGGAGGAGAGCCTCGGTGCCAGCCCCGCGCGGAGCCGCCGCCGCCCCTCTGCTGAGCGAGGGGGGCCGGGGTCGCCNTTTTTTTCCTTTTTTTTTTTTTCGGGGGGAGATTTTATAAGAAAATCATCCGCTTGGCGTGCCTGTGGATCTGCTGTCCCGGGCTCGGCAGCTCACCCTGAGCGCGATGAGGGCTGCTTTCCAGAATTGCATAACACACACCATTCGTTCTCTGCGTGGCACAAACTCCCTGACATCCCCAGATCCTGGTGCCTTCCCCTCTGCAGCCCTAAACCCAGGTCGGGACTCCAACCACTGCGTGCGCAGCTCTGTGCTGCCTTCACCGAGGACAGGACCTGGTCTGCATGCTTCAGCTTCCCTGGGCTCCTCCAGCCATTCTTTTTTAACCCACTAAACTTTTTTGGGTATGAAGATTGGCACTTCTCCGTCTCTCTCTCAGAAAGCCAATGAACACTTTTCCCCTTTCTTCCCCACCTGGTCCTTATAGACACGTGTCTGTGGCACAGGTTGCAAAAAGGGGATTGTCTGCCAGGCTGTGTGCTTGCTTGTTCAGGTCTCTTGGTGTTTTTATTGTGAGCTAATCCAGGAGGTCCTTTCCTCAGGTTGCTTTTTGCTCCGGACCTTTCTGACTTCTGCTAGGATCTTGCAGATTTAACTCTGGTGGCCGTTCTTGCTCCTTGCTCCCTGCCCTGCTGTAAGGAGTCAAGCTCTGCTCTGACGGCCGGGGATGTGCGCGGGATGCTTGTGTCCAGCCGTGCATCTCTTGGGGACCACGCGCTGGGACCGGGGCTGGCTGGGGAGGGTGGACTGTCCAGAGGTGAGTTGTTCTTCGAAAGGAGAGCCCCGTGCCTGTCAGACTTCTTTGCAACAGTCCTTCCCGATAACTTCATCTGAGCCCGTTGTCAGAGCAGGCCAAGCCGTGAGTTGATGATCATGTGCTGCCTTCGGTCTGATTTACCCCGAGCAGAGCTGCTCCGGCCAACGCGCTGAGCCCCTGCTGCAGGCGGTGCCCTGGGCTGGGGGAGGACTGAGCCTCGGTACGAGCAGAGCCGCAGAGCTTGTGGTGCACATCTGAGCACAGATAGCTGCAGCGGGGCTCAGCTTTCGGAGATGCCTCTGCAAAACCGAGAGCTCTGTAGGTGCAACCCAGAGCTCCTCACTGATCCCTGTGGAGCCAGGGAGCGCATCCTGCTCCAGCCAGGGCTGAATGTGCGTTCAGGGAGCTTAGCTCTGTCATTTGTTATCACTGCTGCTGCCATTATGCCTGACAGACGAGAGTTGCTGAGTAATGTGCTGTTTGTGTGTAAATATCTGAGAGCTTGCCACCGTGCTCACTGCCGGTGAGCTCACAGGGAGCTGCCTCAGCACCTCTTCCTGCACAGACCCGGGTGAGCACCAATGTCCTCTGCTCCCTCTGCTCCCTCTGCTCCCTCTGCTCCCTCTGCTCCCTCTGCTCCCTCTGCTCCCTCTGCTCCCTCTGCTCCCTCTGCTCCCTCTGCTCCCTCTGCTCCCCATGCCCTGCGCTGCGCTCCTGCTGGCACCCTGATCAGTGGGGAGGCCCTGCTGCTACCCGCGGGGTGGGAAAGGGCTCTGTGTGTGCGTGTGTGCACACCTCAGGCACCCAGGTGCTCCTCCCAAGGATGCTGTCCTGGGCAGACAGAGTTTGCAGATGAGTGCTTTGATAGGAATTAATGTACGGACAATGAGGAAAGGAGTTTTGTTTCGGTTTGCTGGTTTGTGGTGTGTTGTTCTTATCTAACCCACTCAGCCCTGAGTTCTGTGATTCCCCTTAATTTCATCCCATTACCACTGAAGATGCTAAATTATTCCTTCCTGTATCGTTTTCATCCCATTTGCAGATTAGCATCCGACTCCCTCTGTCAGTACTTGCTCAGCCCAGCTAGACTGATCGCAGCTCCTTTAATCTCCCCTTGTAAATCAATCCCTTCTGCCTCCCGATCATTTTTGTCGCTCGTTTTTCTGAAATCCCTCCAATTTGTCCATTTTGTGTCGGTGACGTATGCCTGGCCCTAAACATGATGTATACCAGGCATGGCAGAGCGAGGGAAGGACACCTCCTCCCCTCGCACCCCGCTGGGGCTTGTGATGCTTTGTCAGCACTGAACTGAGTTACTTCCCCATTATTCTAAGCTATAGTCCCTGCTCAGTGTTGCAGAAGGAAGCAGCATACCCAGGTCAGTGCCCTGGGGAGAATTCCTCCAAATTTTGGTGGTGGGTTGCTGAGCTTAGTTGGATTTCTGCTAGCACACGCTGGAGGAGGGTGGTGCTCCAGGTGCTGCTTTGGGGTCAGGAGGCCACTGTGCCTCTCCCTGCGACCACTGATGGCTGAACGTGGTGAGAGGAGCAAAATAAGCTGAGTGGGGCTGCAGGATGGATGGGGAAACTGAGGCCCATGTATGGGCTCTATGCATGTTCCCTGCACCCCAGCTCAGCACATGCTTCTGGTTTAGGTGCTGTGAATGCGGGGTCAGTGGGGTGCTCTGCTCCTTCTCGCACCCATGGGCATCCCCATGTGCCCCCCAGGCTGTCCCTGTGCATTGCTTCCCCTGGGGACACCCTGAGTTCAGTGCCTGGTGCTGACCTCACGGAGGCACAACGTAGGGACTTCAGGCAGAGGCAGCACTGTCGTACATTGGTGCACTTTGAAGTTCCATCATCCCAAACCTCGAGCTTCCAGCACTGCGCATTCCCACTATCCAGGAGAGCCGTGCCCTTCCAGGGACCATCTATTTTTAGGAGGAGCTGTGTTCTGGACAGTGGCCACTGCAGATGCTCTCTGCCTCCTCCTCTTGGCCCCTCTCCAGGCTATCTGCTGGTGGGGAAGGCTTTGCCGAGGCTCTGCGGGAGCATGAGGGAGGTGGCACCGTGCAGGGCACAGGGACGCATGGGGGGATGTCCCTGCTTGGGGGCAGTCACTGCTGCCCTTCCCCTGGGCGGGATGCCTGGAGAAAGCAGCGCTGAGCTGTGCTCTGGGGACCAGCAGGACGCAGCACATTTGGCCACCACTGGCTGTGGTGAAGGGTACATCCCTGGCGCAGGATGGCAGCCCAGGGGGCTGCATGGAGGGGTGGCTGCAGAAGTCCTGGTCTTGGTCCTGGTCCCGGTTGGGTGCCGGTCCCTTCACCAGGATGACACTAGGGGGCACGAGATGTGCTGGAATCCCTTTGTTGGAAATGGGAAGGAAGGATGCAAAAGCTGCTCTTGACCATCCAACCCCCTGCGTGATGATCCCTATGCACATCTTGCAGGAATATGAGCATCAAACCCCTGCAGAGGCCACGGGCTGACCCTGGTCCCCTGTCCTTGGTCCCCTGTCCTGCAGCTGCGGTGAGGGCAGGGTGCGTCCATCTGGGTGCGTGCACTGCGCTGCTCGTGGCCACAGGAGCAGGGATGGGAGTGCTCAGCCGGAAACATCTCGGGAGCAGGGAGGAGGTGGACTCAGCCTGGGGAGTCTTGGGGGAATTTGGGAAATCCAGGAAACACCTAGCGTGGTTTTGATTCCCCAGAGGCTTTGTCCAGACTGGGGATTGAGTGAGGCTGGGGGGGTAGCTTTCAAGATGAAGCGTGTTATGGTTTCATTTTCTGCTGGATGTTAAGTTCACGTGTGATGTCTCCTCAGGGTCATGTTTTCCCAAAGCAGCAGAAACTTTAGATAGAGTCTGATTTAATGAGTGGTTCTGATCGATCTGGAACATGGTGTGTGCATGTCTTAGATGTATGCGTCCATGTATATATCTGGGTAGGGTGCAATGAATGTGTTTTTTAAAGTGTTTATGCATTTCCACATAAATTCAACTGTAATATTGCCTTTTGTCCTTAAAGTCTATTATTCCAGCTGTGAATGCGTGTATGTGTGTTAAAGCACTGTATACTGCAGTCTTTCTCTTGTTATAACAAACCTTGTGACAAAGCAAATAAAGAGACATTGTTCTCGTAGCAGGCTTGGAAAGATTCAATATTTATCTTCTATGAATTCTGATAGTTTTTGTTCAGCGTGTTTGCAGTTTGTGGGTTTTTCTGTCTTTTTATTTTTAGCTTATCTGCTGAAGATTTTGCACTGGCAGAAAACTGAAAACATCTCAACACCTTGAGTTTATTCATTACTTAATGAAAACAGAAGTCAAGCTTCTGGACTAAAACATTGACACTTGCTAACAGCCTGGCACATTAATTTCTAAGTGGTCAGTGTTTAACGCCAGACACCGGGAGTTGAAGCCTCTCTCCCAAAGCCCTGGGCAGCAATTTTAGGGCATGGACGCATCACAAACCATCCTGTCCAGCAGTGCCAGCGGCACCAGGAGGACCGGGTCTGCTGTTAAGTCAATTAGGGACAGTGTCTGAAGGCGGTGATGGTTTGAGGAGGAGAGGGTGATTTGTCTGAAGGTGTTACCTAATTAGAGGGTATAGTCAGGGCTCTAATTAGCCGTGACACCCTAAAGATGTCATCGATGTCCCCTGCCCCATCAGTGCTGTTTCTCTTCCCGAGTCTCGTGCTGCCCTCCGGGGCTGTTGCTGTTTTCGAATGATGTCTGCAAAGTTGCAAAGCGAAAGGAAGCGGCAGCAGACAGAAGAATTAATCCGAGCACTCATGATGGGGGAAATCTCCCCTCCCCGTCCCTTAGGGGTGGATTTGTGCTGCTCCTTGCTTGGGAAGGGCGGATGAGGAGGGCTGGAGAGGTTTGTAAGAAGTGATGCTGTGATGGAGAGGTGGTTGCCTGGGATCAACAGAGACCTGACCTTCCACATGGGCTGGGTGCCCTGAGAGAGGGGATGGGAGCAGCTCTGGGACTGCTGCTCCCTGCTTTTATTCCTTGGGTCGCTTCGTGCTTCCTGAGCCAGGAAGCAGAATGGGTCACCCATTTGCAGGCTTTGCTCAGAGCTGGCAGGAGTCAGGTGGAGCCGGGGAGCTGGCTGGCAGCTGCAGTTGGGGAGCAACATTATCCTGCCCTGCATCACCCGGCGAGAGCATTCCCTGCTGCCACGGCTGAACTCACACCTGGAATTGCCAAGAGGGTCTGAATCCCTCAGCACCCAAGTGCCCCGAGGGAGACGCTCAGCCCCGGGAGTTGCCATGGAGGGCTCAGACCTCCTGTAGAGGAAGGAGCTGCTGCTGTTCCTCTTGGGATGGGAGAAGGGGATTGTTGGGGCAAGGCAGGCTCAGCTCCTTCCTTCTCAGTGCTGTGAGCAGCCTTGCTCTGCAGAGGGACTTTGCTTCTGTAGGTGGTGCCACCAGCCCCCTAAAGCAAACACTCAGCCAGGTGCATCCCCATGCTGGCAATTACCTAGGGATGTGCCTGCTTTTAATTATGTGGGTGTTAAGGCAGCGAATGCATTTTGTTCACGCAGTTGCAGCCTGTTATTTTCCTATATCTCATGGTCTCTGGTGGCTTTCATGGTCACTGGAGCATGGGTGAGGATAACATGGGAACTGGTCTTGGTGATCTGCAGGACCCAGCCACAACCCCTGGGTCTGGCATGATTGCCCACTCATGAAATAAAGCATCTGTTGGGGTTGTGGGTGCTCTCTCCACACCATGGTCATTTGGTCCACGAGCTAAAAATAATGCTGGTGACACATCATCTCCAGCAGTTACACCGTGTCTCTGGGATGCAGAGGGCAGGCAGCCTGTCCCGGGCTGTACTGATGTGTGAATTACCCTCCTTTGTGCATCACCTACCTGGCCTCTCAACTGGCAGGCTGAGAAATAAATGCATTAAAAAAAGGAGAGGACAGAACACTGTCGCTGCTCTGAGATTTGATCACAGATGCTCTGTGCAGACCTCCTCGCATAGCCAAGAGCTCTAGAAGTAAGTTTTATGGCAAAGGTGCACTGGCGAATAGCTGTTAGTTTGGGGAGGGGATGATTTTGTTCAGGAGCTGTGTTTTGGGAGGTGTGCTGCAGGCTGTCAGCTGGGGTCTGCTCTGTTTGGGGCTCAGGCAGGAGTGGTCCCTCTGCCCCAGCTTTGCTGCGTGGTGTGGTTTCCTCCCGCTGCGCTCCTGACACGTTCCCCTGCTCGCTCCGCTGTGCCTGCCCACCTGTCTGCAGCTGAGGGAGCTGCTCTGTTTTGTGATTCATAAAAAGTCTCTCTCTCTGGATGGAGTTGTCTGTGCTTTTATTGACTTGGTTCCGGGAACGGCAGCGACTTTTCCATCTCCTGTGTGTGTGATTTCTGCAGGGGCTCTGGAGCAAGGGCCAGCCCTGCTGCTGCTGTATCTCCAGCCCTTCTAACATTATTAGTTTGACAGGCCCATCGGATATGTAGGTGCATCTAGTTTTATCTTGCACGTGGAAGCAAGGACTGTGGCAGGGCATGGAGTACCTAATGCTGAGAGTGATGCAGGAGGGAGTGTGTTGGCTGCACAGCATTTTTGGCCATGCCACAGAGGTGCTGTGACACCTGGCAGAAGTCCCTCGCTCTTTTGATGGGGTGTTTCTGCATGTCCCCACCACCTGAGCATTTTGGGGAGCTCTCCTTTTTTGGTTGCAGTTATTTTGCCTGCAGAATGCTCTGGGAAGCATAGCCCACAAGTGTGCCTGGGGATGCCTGATGATGCCATCCATCCCTTTAAGACCAGCAAGGTGCCATTGGCAGAAGGACCACTTCCCCCCTGTCGGGCTCCAGTTTGGTGCATGCTGTGCTCTCTTGGTGGGGTTTGTTTAAGTGGGATGAGGGCTGGGAGGAGGCTCATAGGAGCTCTCTGTCCCCATTCTGCACATTTTTTTCACTGTACAGAAACATTTGCTGCCTCTCATCGCTCTTTGTGTCTGTCACTTTGGATCAGTGACTTCACGTCTACCCGAGGTGGATGAAGGGTAATGTCTCCAGCACCCAGGGGGAGTCCCTGACTTTAAGAGCATGCAGTATTTGTGCTTCCTTATTTTGGCACATCTTTACCTGCAGCCAGGCCAGCAGTGCTGTGTGCTGATGGGCTTGCCTCCTCCCCAGGGCTGAGAAGGGGAGGAGAAGGCAATGATGCCTGCCCAGGTCAGAGGTGTTGATGGCAGAGGAAGATGGTTTTGGTTTTCCCTCTCACAGCGAGGAGTCAGGATGTCAGGACCAGACTTTGGGTCTAGGTGCTGGGAAATTTGGTGTGTCTGCACAATGATACTTGCAGCTGCATTAGTTCTGGGGGCTCCCCATGGTGTATGTTACCACCATCAGCCTTGAACCTTGCTGCAGTGTGGGGATGCAGAGAAGTATCATTGCCTGCAGAGAGGGGAAGCTGCAGCCTGGAATGGCTCTGGGATTTCCTGGAGGTCCCAGAGCAGAGCTGGTGGCAGAAAACCAGATTTCTGGAGTGGCTGATGGCTTGTGCCAGCTGTGGGATGTGTTAGAATCCTCTGCCCAGACCAAAGCAGGGCATCCGTCCCTCTGTGCAGTGCTGTGTGCTCATCTGTCTGTCTCTGTCTTCTCTGGCAGCTTAACCCCTGAAATGACATTTGAAGGCTTTACATTTATTCTCTCCTGCCAGTTCCAGATCAGATTTGCTGAGTTGTAAGCCCGAAGATGCTTTTCTCCTAAGTGCTGGCCCTGCAGCCGCTCCCTCTGCTCCATCCCCGCCTCATAGGAGAGCAGCTGGGCTCCTCCTGCCTTACTGTCGCTGGCAGAGATGCGTGAGGGCTGGAAGAACAGCTCTGCTGGGGGATGCATGAGGAGAAACAGATTTCAGCTTCCTTTTTCCCCTCTTGTTTGAGCCATGCTGGGATCAGCTGGCAATGGGTATTGAAAAGCAGCAGGCAGGGCTTGTGCTGGAAAAGATATGCTGGGGTGAAGAGGGTGAGGACTCGGTGTAATCCCATCCTCCTGGAGTTGGCTGATGCATCTTGCTGGCAATGGGTGCAATGAGCTGTGGGTTCTCAGCACAGAGCCCCAGCAAGCTGGGTGCCTGCCTGCAGATCACCAGGACAAGTGACACTAACGAGCGGCTCGCCTGCCAGCTTCCTGCAAGGAAGGCGAGTACTTGTCCATGCGTGGTGAGTAAATTGTGCCTTTGTCCCCGGAGGCTGTCACTCTGATGCTTTGCTGTGCTCTGCTAGCAGGGAGCGGCACCGGAGGCTGCCTCTGCTGCTGCGTGCCTTGGGGATGAGCAGAGACACGTGTCCCAGCTGGTAGAAAAGAATGAGAAACCTCCCCAGAAGGCATTTGCAAGTGGCAGTGTGTTACAGTCCCTTCCTGGGCAGTGGCAACCTGGTTGGGTCCCTGCATGAGAAGGGGACAGCGATGTCATTCCAGCGGTGCAGAGAGCTGGGAGCAGCCAGCCGTGCCTCTGGTCCTCAGAGGGCTTTGTGGGTCTGAGGGCTTTGTGCACTGTGGTTGTACAGCGCTGACAGCAAGGCTGGAGGTGCAGAGGGTACACACAGCTCAGTGCAGTTGTGATGGTCTGAGCCCAGCGCTCACTGCTGTGCCTGGGGAGCAGCTGCTCTGCAAACAGAGCTGTGCGTTGGCTTCAAGGGCAGAATCAGCACACATGGATGGAGAGAGGCTGTGACACAGGCAATTACTGCGTTGGCTTCAATGCACGGTACACTCGAGGTTGCTCCTGTCACCAAGGCTGGGAGATGGAGGAATTTAATTATCCTTCTAACTTCTTCCAGAAGGGGCTCAGATGCCACAGCGGCGGACGGCTTTCTAAAACAGAGAGTAGGGGGGAGAAAAACAAAACACCCTCTTTTTGCTGAGTCCTGTTTCACCCATTTAGTTATCCCTTGCTCAGACAGCATCACTGGGCTGTGGGGACACCTCAGGCAAGGGGCATGGCCATGTCACCTCCTCCCTTCTGGGATGGGGTCTGCTGGAGGTAGAGCCTCTGTAGGGCTCTGCTTCAAAGCGCTGCTCCTCGCTGTCCCCCCTCAATCGCTGCCGTGGACATTAATTTTTCCCAGATTTCTGCTTCCCTTTGAATATCTGTGCTGTGGATCATTTTCCTTGCATGTGTTAGCTGGTATTTTCCCAAAGCTGAGTCTCCAGCTATTTCCTGCCTGTCTTTCTGTACTTTCTCTTGCTCCCTCTGTTATGCCTAAGCCCACCTTGGTACTGCTGCTCCTGCTGGGTTTGGAGGGGATCTCTTGCTCCTCTCGTTCAAAAAGTCTCCGAAGGGGCATCCTCAGCGGAGGTGTGATGTTTGTGCTTGGGAGGGTTTAGAAACTAAACCCAGGCTGTCCTTTATAGTGGTGCTATTCTGCTGTAGCTTCCCATGTGGACGCCTGTTTAAGGCCTGAAGCCTCCCTGTGCAATCTGTTCCTCTCGCTGTGTGCTGCTCAAGCTGATGCTGCACAAGGAATGTGTGGCATCTTCTTAGTGGCTCTGTTTGAGCTCTCACCCCCGATCGCTCGCTGCAGCTCCATCCCTTCAGCTCTTGCTGTTCCCCTCTCCTGGAGGAGGATTGCAGCAGATCCCCATTTCCCCCTGCACAGCTGGAGCTGGGTGTGGAGCAGCAGCAGTCCTGCTGTGTGCTCTCATTCCCGTGCTGTGAGACCCAATGGAGGTGTCCTGCCACAAATCGAGGTTCTGAGAGGATGCAGTGTATCGGGGGCTTTTCGTATCTGTAGTACCTCTGTGCACCCCTTTCTTCACTCCTGCCTTGTACCCTTCACCAAAGCACCAGGACAATGCTGCTTCTCCCGAAGCCAGAGGACCCCTGCTGCACACTCAGGAGCCAGACAGCGGCTTAAAGACTAAATATATCTGCTGCTGCAGCTCTTGGCTCCTATAAAAATAAATCTTACAGAGGTAACTTTTTGCTGCGCAGCCTTCAGAGCTTGCTTTGCTGTGGTTTCCACTGAGATAGCGTTTGGCTAACACAGCCGAACATGAGCAGAACAAGCCTGGAGCTGTACAGAAAGTGATAAGATAAGGCAGGGCTGTGATTTGCCTGTCTGATCCTGAAGCTTTGTGCATTATTTAGTGTGTGTAGTGAGAGGTCAGTAGCCTCCTGATAATTTTCATTAGATTAGTCAGGCAGGGTAATCACCTGCTCAGAAAAACCAACTTGACACTGTCTGTTCAATAGTTGGGGTTTAACTGAAAATAAATAGCCTTGTAATTATAAGGACATTGCGAAGGTCAAGAGGCTCAAAGATTCACTTTCTTTTCTTCCTCTGATATGTTTACAGAGATCTTGCTATTCTTTGTGATTTTTTTTTTTTTAAACTCCCTTAAATTCAAACCAAAAGCTTCAGAGCTCTTAAAGGGAAATTCAACACTTCCACGGCGGTGGACGTGAGTGGTGTTGCAATAACCGAGCAATGCCTCTGACCCCATGCTAATGAGCGGGGCACTCGCTCCAAGCTGGAGTGTGTGCTGCCAGCCCAGGCAGCCTCGCCGGGCAGGGATGCTCATCCCTGCTCGTCTGTGCTGACTGTGGGACAGATCCAGCCCTTAAAACCTGGCTGCACGTTGCTTGCTGCTGATGTGGCAGAGTGCATCGCTCCTCAGGAGAGGTCAGCCCAGCCAAGTGCTGTCCTGTTGAAATGAAGTTGTGCATTAGCTCCTGGGGTTGATGTTGCTGCTGTGGTTGGATGCTGCTCTCCAAGAGCCCATGGAGGAAGAAGTGGGAGTGTTGCTGAGTGTGCTCAGCTTTAATCAGTAGCAACGGGCTCTGCAAAGGGCTGGGTTTGGTGTACGTGCACTGCCAAAATCCTTGCCCTTTTCTAGTTTGCACTTGCTATTCATCTTCCTCAATTGCATGCAAAAAATCTGGAGGGATCTCTGCAGTCTGCCCTTGTGCAGGACTGGTGCTTGCTGGTTGGGACCAGGGCACAGCTTGCTGGTGCTCGGGGTATGTTCATTGCTGCTCCTGCCAGAAGTGATGGAGAGGTCACTGTGTTCCAGCAGCGCACTGTGACCAGGTGGCATTGCTTAGCCCAGCAGCAAAGCTGTTCCTGAGCTGGGTGAGGTGAGCAGTGACGTGGTTGGTGTTCATGGGGAAAACCTCCCTGCTTGCTGTCCTGAGCTCGGCTGCGAGCCAGGAGAGCTGCTGGCTGCGTGGGCAGGCTTCAAACGGTAACGCGTATGTCACAAAAGGCAGTGTTTGCATGCTTATGTCATTGCAAAGCTGTGTGCATCTTTGCCTTGGAAGAAGTGAGCTCCCGTTGTGGCCAGATGAGTTAGCACTTTGAGCCCCTGCTGCTCTCGGGTTGTGTTCTATTTCCTCCAGCCTAATGGACTGTAAATGGGGATCCTCATCAGGGAGCTGGAGGGGTGTGTGCTCGGCCCATCTTCGCCAGGAATCTGTTGCTCTCATTCTCTGTCATAGGCTCTGACGGATGCCCCGGGGAGAACGAGGGCACGGCAGGGCCCGGCGTGCCAAGTGACGGATGGTGCGGTCTGGTGAGTGACGCCGCGCGGCCACGTGCAGATGCTGCCTCCGCGGGAGGAGAGGAGCTGCCTTGACAGCTTGTTTTGAAAGCGAAATGACTTCAGGGCTGAATTCTTTTTTTGTCCTCCCTTCCAGCTTTATTCCCCCCCTTTTTCTTTTTGCCTGACAGAAAAAGCATAACTTGTCTTTGTTTAATTGGTGCTTTGTGCCTGTCTCCTGCCAGAACTTAACGGAGAGGGGGCTGGCTGGATCAAAGCGGCTCGAAGTTGGGAAGCTGTTATACATCTAGCCTGCCTGTTTAAAGCAAAAATCCACTTTTATTCTCCCCCCCCTCCCAGCTGCGAGCCAATTCCTGGCACACTGTGAAAGCAGCGCAGTGGCTACTGCTGGGAGCCCCCTTGGAGCAGCGCAGTGGCATGGGGTGAGCTCTGCAAGACACTGTGCTGCGTGCTTGACCTTCTGCTGGTCAGTGGCTTGGAGCATCCAACTGATGTCTTCTTGTAAGGCTTCGGACTGTTTCATGATCTTACAAATACCTGCCGTTGTCTGAGACACAAAACAAATGCATCATGAATTGAGTGAGGAAACAGTCTTTGCTCTTTGGGCAGTGTGGTGGTGCGTGGGCAGACCTGGCCGTGCTATCCGCTTGGCAAAGCGAGGTTAGAGCAGTGCTCCAGCTTTCTGGGAGTCCCAGGTCTTGGTCTCCATCGCTGTTGAGCATCAGTCGTGTGAGGCCAGGTAACTTCTCGCAGGAAAGGCTGTACCAAGGAGAGAGTTCATGCCCCTGTGTTGTAGTCAGCCTCTGTCTCTGGCAGAAAACAGCATGGGACTGATTGCCTGTACTATGAGACCTACTGCAGCCTTTGCAGAATGGTCTTGCCCTGCTTTTTGCAGAGCAAATGCAGCCAAGCAAAGTGCTGCAGCATGTGGCTGATGCCTGGCAGAGTTCTTTGCAGTGCTGCTTGCTCCAGCCCTGCCTGCTGCAGTGGTTGGGTGAAGAGCCCCTCTTCTGGGGAGGAGAGCATGGACTCAGGGTCCTTTCCAGGTTCCTTCCAGCTGTACTTGTCCCTGTGCAAGGGGCATAGTCACTTGCTTTGATTCTTTTTTTTTTATTGAGTTTCCTTTGGAGGGGAAGCCTGGGGAAGCTTGGAGGATGCAGAAGAGTATTTGCACTATTTGCAGCTGGAGGCTGGTGGGATCTGAGCAGGGCAGGTTCCCCGGGGAAAGGTGGGAGCAGTGGTGGGCATGTGAGAAAGTGGAAGCCCAGGGGAAGGGCTGTGCTGCAGTGAGACCCAGGCTGCAGCTTGCTGGAGGGCGTGGTGTCACAGTGGATGTCATCCCAATTTTGGATGAAGGACCTGCTGCATTGAGCAGGTGGTGATCGGAATGGGGATATGAGGGCTGCGGAGGCATCTGGGGACACACTTAGTGTGTCCTTGTCCTTCAGTGTCCTGCCCTACTCAGTTGGAGACAGGCAAGGAGGTAAAACCCCATCTGTGAGGGACCAGAGCCCTGCTGGAGTGCAAGTGTTGAGAGAGGAAGATACGGTATTCACATTGTGGTCAGGGCTGGATGCTTAAAGGAAGAGGTATTTCAGAGAATACCCTAGGGGCTTATTCCTTCTTTTCTGTGGGATCTTTGGATGCTTTTATGGGAGAGAGATTAAAAAAAAAAAAGCAGCTCCATCACAGTAAAATCCTAATTTGCTGAATCATGTCCTTTAGCGCTGTCTGTGCTCCCTGCGTAGGATTTTTCTTTACTCTTTTGGGACTGCTCCAGGTGTCCTCCTGCAGGGATGATCTGTCTGCCTGCCCTGCCTCCAGCCTCTCTTCTTGCAGACACCCAGAGCCTCTCCCTGATTGTCTCTGCTCTCAGCTGAGCAAGGCATTGATGCTCTGGATCCGTCTTGCTTCTGTATTGGCAGCACTTATTCAGCAAATCAGTATTTCAGCCCCTCCCCAGTGGTGCTGGCTGTATTGATCTGTCGGTGGGAAGGGGGAAAGCCAGCAGCCACTTCCATGAGCCATTTTTTTCCTATCTTCAGCTGCAGGCCTGCAATTTCTGGTCTCTGACACCATGCTGACAGCTGTGGCTGCCTCCTTAGAGATGCCTGGAGCAGAGCAGGACGAGGTGCTCTGACCTGGCAGTTCCATGGGTGATGGGATGAGCCCATTCTGCTTTCCTGTGACCCTCCTTCTGCCTCTGCTTTTGTTGATGTGCTCGTGCCAGTGGAAAATAACTGGTGTATATACCTATTCTTAAGTTCCTGAGGAGCCTTAACCTTATTTCTGCGCTGGAAATACCATGCTCCATAGGGCAGAAATTGAGGGCTGCAGTAATTCCAGCATTGCACTGAAGTCTCTGGGGAGCAGCCACCTGCTTCGCTGGGACTGAAACGTGTCTGAGGCTGCGGCTGTGTTGGTCTCTCCTGACTCTTGTGTTGGACAGGGGCTATAGGGAGGAGTGGGACCTACAGCAGATGGGAGCTTTGTGCTTTTCTCCTCGCCCCGGGGACAACTTGCCACTCCACAGCCCAGCACAGCTCAGCCCACTGT
Organism: Penelope pileata; assembly: GCA_013396635.1. Lineage (NCBI taxonomy): Eukaryota > Metazoa > Chordata > Aves > Galliformes > Cracidae > Penelope > Penelope pileata. Next base: position 258,360 of record WBMW01006305.1, on the reverse strand, counting down.
GAGCTGTTCAGGTGGGGAAGGTGCAGGGGGAGAGGAGTGGATGGCCCCTTCCAGCATCCCCATTCCTCACCGCTGGGGTTCAAAGCAGGGGTGATAGTCCCTGTCGCAGAGGTGGGGAGGGAGCCCTAATTGCCCTTCTTCCCAAGGCTCCTGCGCGTGTTAACGACCTGTAATGGGATGGGCTGTGTTAGCCTATTAAGCCCCACTGGGGTTCCTTGTAGACTTAAGTGTGAGGAATTTCACTCAACCATGTTAAAACATTTCCACCGCCTTTAATAGCTTCATGCATTGATTTAACCCTATGGCAGCTGGGATTGTTTGCTGGGAAAAGCCATATGGCTCTCCCTGTCCTGCCTTCACACAGCTCCTTTGGCTGGGGTTTACATTTCTGGGGGATCTGATTAGCACCAGGGCTGCTCTAGCTCTTGCCTCCTCCCGGTTGGCTTGACAGAGCCCTTGCGGGAAGCAATTTTCCTTCCATTGCACCGAGCCTGGCTTTGCTGCTTTTAATGAGAGTAATTTTGCCCTGGCTTGTATCAGCCACAGCCCACCTGCACTGCCAATTACCCCAGCGGATCTGGCGTGACCCGAGGAGCTGGGAGCAGCCTGTCCAGGCTTTAAGTGTTTCTGAGATGTAAGGTGTGAAAAATCTCACCAGTGTTGAAACAGAGATGGAGGGGGGAGAGAGGCTTTCCGGGTTATGAAAGACCTAAGGACACGCCAGCGTCAGGTGCTGCTATTCTCTGGGGTTTTGCAGAGAATCAGGGGCTTGCTAATGGCAGGCGTGTTGCCAGCATTTTGGGAAAGATGTTTTCCTTAATTGCAGACTGCGTGCCCTAATTTTGTGTTGTTGTTATTGAATTAGTTAAATGTGTATTGTGACGCCCCAGCGCCTGGGCCGGCTACACATGTGGACCAGGGATGCATGTGTGCAAACATGCTGGGAGGGCTCTGCAGGGGGAGAACCGTGGTTCTGCTGTGTAAACACGGTGCATCTGTCACGTTCCTCATTTCTGGAGAAGCCAACGTCCATGCCAGTGCTCAGCTTGCCACACTGACCATTGTGCAGATTTACCTTCTGCAGTGTTTGTGTAGCTGTGACTTCCTTCTGGCTGGCGGGCAATGCTCAGATGCCTTCCTGCCTCCTTGCGATTGCTGCTATTGTCATGGCTTTGAGGCAGGTTTGAAGAAGAATATTGGCTTGGCTGGTGCCAGCCTGCAACCCTTGGGCCCCTGGCACGAGGCAGTGGGGTAGCAGGGTGGCTGCAACACTGGTGGAGCAAACCCTGTTGTAGGGCTTAGCGCCTGTGCCCATAAGGTCCCTTCCAACCTAAACCGTTGTATGATTCCTCATTCCTGCACCAGTGAGCAGCCCTGCTGTGCACATACACTGGTGTAAGGTGTACATTTAAAGATGGGACTGATTCAGGATGCTCTGTCAGAGCCCAGGGTGTGAGGTCTAGAGAAGATGGAGCATTGTACTTTCCTGAGATGTCCCTTTAGCACAAGAACTGCTAATTGCCTGTACGTTATTGCCTCCTGCATTATGGACCTATGGGCAATCAGTGTAAAATGACCAAGCAAAGAGGGAGGAGTTTGAAAAGGAGCACAGTACAGAACTGTTAATCTCTGATGTCTCCAAGACATCATTGTACTGAGAGGCAGTTCCCTGGAAATCAAAAAGAAGGCTGATTTGTCTTCCTACATTCCAGCATTGCTTCTATGCATTCTATTGCATGGTCAGGAAGGTTCAAGTAGTAAGTTATTGTCAACATATTCATGACCCAAGAAACACCTGGGGAACCTGTTTTAGCAAGTGTTGGTCCAGATGATCTCCAGAGGTCCTGTCTGACCCCAGTGATTCTGTGGTGCTGTGATTTTGGAGGCTGTCTGGCCAGCGCAGTGACTACTGGGATGCTGTGGTCTTGGTGCAGAGGAGAGGGTGGCAGGCAGAGAGCTCTGGCAGCATGGCTGTGCATTAAGTGACTTATTACAGCAATAACAAATGGGGTTAACTCTAATTAGCTGAGGTCTTAGTGGGGGGGAAGGGGAGGGTGCAGCTTGCATTGTCACAAGAGAGCAGCACTCAAAAGGCTGCACATGAGGGTACTTGGTGACATTTTGGGTGGAAGCTGTGCTTCCTCTCGCCCTGTGTGGGCCAGCTGTCTCCTTGATGTGTCATTCAAAAGTGTGGTGCTTAGTAATTAATGCATCTGTGATTAGGCAGAGGAAGAGCTGCACATTTTTGAGGTGGGGCATTTGGAGGGGAGCATGAAAGGATGGGGAGGTGATTGTAGGCTCAGTCCTCGAGGCAGCGGGGGGAGGAAATTGATGCATTTTGAAATGTGAGGATGCTGTTGATGAAATGAAAGCTAGCTTCAATTTCAAAGCCTTAGAGCCTCTCTGGATACCCTGGCGTTGCCTGGCCTGGGTCTGTTGTTTCTTGGCAAAGATATTCTTGCAAATGGAAATGCTGGCCTGGGTGACCTTCTGTGTCTGGCTGCTGGAGGAAATGCGCTGAGCTGAAACAAGCATTTCCAGAGCTCAGCTCTCAGGCTGGGGTCTGTTGCTCTCCCTGCTGGGATGCTGGGGCTGGCAGCTGGGCACAATCCTTCTTGAGCGCCTGGGCATGCTCCCAACCCGGACCCATCAGGCCACTCGTGATACCAGCTTGCTTCTGACTCTGAAGGTCAAATGGCTCGCAGCGGGGTGACAAAGGAGCCCTTGATCTGAAAGCGGGATTGTTCTTGTGCCTCGCCCCAGGAGGGGTCTCGCAGGCTGGGATGCGTGCGGGCTGAAAGGAATGCTTAAAATGTCCTTTCTCTGCTCCTGTCAAAAGCCCTTGGAACTGTGTATCAAAATATCTGCCCTAGTGCCTTTCCACTGCATGCTTCAGGCTGGTTTATTCCTTGAGAATGGCCTGATCCAGCGCAGCCAAAAGTCCTGACAGCCTGAGAGTGGCTGTGCAAGGAAACGGGTTCAGAGCAGGGTAAGTGCACACAGGGGCAGCCCCAGACTTTGGGAGCCAGTGGCTCAAGTCTTCAGCCAAGGATAAAGAGAATTTTTTTCTTCTGTGAATTTGTCCAAGCACATAGGTTCAAGAAATCAAGCTGTGATCACTCGCAGCATCCTCCAGCCGGGAGCCCAGCAACTCTTCGTGTGCAAAGGTGTTCCTTTGGCTGGGGGCTTCATTGAGCTCCTGCTGGGGTCTTGGGCACTGCAAGGGAGTGAGGCAGTAATGTATGCCTGTTCTTGTGGATCTCCATCCCCACTGCTGCCTTTAGCACGGTGCTGCGAGGAGCCTTGCAGGATGCTGTGCACCCCGGCCTTGTGCTGCTTCACTTCCCTGCCCAGACATTCCCCGTTTTGTGTCTCCAGCAGGTTTGCTGCTGAGGTGTGGATGCCAGGTCATTTATCTCCAGCACTGAGAGCTGGAAGATCAGCTTCTTTCTGCAGGGAGGCTGTGGCCATGGCATGCATATGGGTGCACGCTACTCAAGGGGTCTCATGTGCAGGTGCTGGAGCATTGCACTGCAGCCATGAGGCACAGGTCACATCTCCCTGAGATCTTGCCTGGCTCTTTCCATTCTTGGACCTTCATTCAATTATGCTTTGACAATGCAGCAGCCAAGTTCTTAAAGACTGGGCAAATGAAATGTCCGCATAGCCAGGAAAGAAACCTCCTCAAATTTCTCTACACAACTTTAAATGAAAAAAGAAAAGCCCCGAATAGGCAGCGTCTGTTCTGGTGGACCTGTGTCAGTGCCCTTTGACTGGGAGGAATAGGGTTAGGGTGACTTTTGCATTGTGAGGAGATGTGCTGGAGCTGAAAGGAGGCTGCAATCACTAGATTGATCATCCACTCTTAATCCATTGGAGATGTGTTAATTACTCTCATCGTGTGTTAATGTGACACTTGTACCAGGGGGACCTGTCATACCCATAGCTTCTTGCAAGCTATCCTGGAGGTGACTATCATTCCTGTCACATCAGCTGTAAATTGAAGGCAGTGTGCAGGTCCCTGGGAGGCAGTGACTCTGCTTACGCATGTCAAAGGGCTTGCCAGTTGGAGCAGCCTGACCCATATTGCATTTGTAGCCTGATTTGCACGCTTCCTGCTCTGCTCCTGCTGCAAATGTGGCTTTCTACCATCTGCTTGCCCTTGCCCCATGCTGCAGTGCTCTTGCCCCAGGAGTGATGTGTGAGGATGCCTGCAGAGCAGCCTCATGGCTGGAGGGGAAGTGCTGTCAGGAAAAGATGCTGGGAGCTCCCAGCTGCGCTGCATGCCTGTTGTGCCTTGGTGGGAGTGCTGCTTGGGGCGCTAGGGCAGATGGAAGTGTTTTGCTCCCCTTCCCTAGCTGCTTCAGGCTTGTACCATTTTAGCTGTGGGGAAAAAGCAATTTGTGGTCTCTTGCTGCCATGTGGATTCCAGCGTTTGGGTGCTTCTCAGTTAGGGTGACCCTCCCCTGGGTTTAGCATACGGATGTGCTGAGTCTCAGCCCAGTGTGCCTGCACGCCTGGTTCACCAAAAGCTGTGTGGTTGTGGCTCCTTCTGTGGAAGGAAGCAGGAACCTGCTGTCTGGTGCTCCCTGGGTGAGGCAGGGGCTGAGCTGCCAAACTGCAGCTGGTGTAAAGCATGATCCCTGCTCACTGTCTCACACCTTGCTATTACAGCTGGCTGTGAAGCGTTTGGGGGATTTCTCCACTTTTTCCATTTAAGTGCAGTACAACATCTAATCTACATAAGGTGCTGGTCTGCATCCTCTCCTTCCACCTCATGACTCTAAATCATGGATGGTCGCTTGAAAATCACAGCTCCCCGCTCTCCTTGGGCTGAAGGAGGCTGTGACCCGCAGCTGCTGCCCAGGCAGGTGAGTGAGGAGAGAAAATCTATTTTTTCCCCTCCCATTCCTTGCACACTGCCTTCGCGCTATTTAGGGAGTGCGTGGTCAGGAGGCTGGCAAGGATGGGAGGACAGGGATGAGCTGTCACTCGGCACTGGTTCAGGGCACCCAAGGACCTTGTGCTGGGCTGCCTGGGTGTTGCTGCTGGTGGGGGCTTTTGGGAGGAGGCTGAAGTGCCAGGGCTGTCAGCAGCTGATGGATGGCCCTGCTATGCCCAGCTTCCTGTGTATGCTGGGCCAAGTGCCCTTCCCTTGGGACGGGGACCTGCCAAGGGACACTTTTGCTTTCCCTTCTGTTCACAGGGCATTCAGATGCAATGTCAGGGCATAGGAAAAAAATGACAAAGCCAGGGGACAGTAAGGAAATGCAGGTCAGCAAAGGGGCTGAGAGGTCAGGGCTCAAATCCAGTGAAGATGAGATGATGTGCCGGCAGGAGGATGTTGCTGTTGTGGGCAGGTTGCTGCGGTCTCTCTGTCAGGGTGCTTTCAGAGATGCTTATGGGCTCCAGTCCCAGGTGCAGTGCTTGGTACCCTGTGTCTGGGCTAGGCTTGGGGCAGCAAGGTGAAGGGTTACCTTTGAGCGGAGTGTGAAGTGAGTTTCTCTGAAATGCTGCCGAAGAAATAAAATCTCCCCTCCTGATTCTAAATCCTCCTCTGGTCAGATGGTTGTCAGCATGACAGTGCTGTGGCCGTCTGGATGCTAACTTCAGCTTTTGTCTTGAGCAGTGAGAAGTACCAGAAAAAACTTTGCTTGCAGGAAATGAATTTTAGAAAGATAATTGCCTGGCTTTTTCTCAAGCTATGTTTTCTCACCTGATCTTTGTTGGCTGTACAGGAGCTTAGGCCAGCAGAACCCCAGGTGAAACAAGCTCCTGTTTTGGTGCTCACATGCACAAGGACGTCTTGTCCTGCTGCTGCTGCCAGCATGACTGTACATCACTTGCATTCCTGCTGCAATGGGGAAGGATTTTAAGGAAGCTGTAAGGCTCCTTTCTCTCTTGCTCTTGCTGTGGCCACAAGGATCAGAACCTTCAGGGCAGTGTTCCTAGACTTTTGAGGACCACTTCACCTCTTTTGACAAACATCCACAGGCTGTTTTGTGAAGTGTTGAGACATTTCTGTGCTTCAGACTTGTGCTCTCCGACATTGTGTGAGCACAAGTCTTCCTGTCTGTGGCTGTGAGGTTTTGCCTTTGTAGCACTGCTTGAGGTGCTCTGTGATGCCTTGAATGTCCTGGGTTGAGCAATGCGGATGTGGGGACCTCCAATGGGCTGGCCAGGGAGAGCATCGCCTAGAAAGCCCTTCCTCCTAGCATAGGTTGTGTTTGTCTCCTTGTGCTAGTCAGCAATACCTGACTGAGCTCATCTTGCTTGGGAGAGGTTTGTCCCTGCCTTTCTAGCTGTGAGCTGCTCTAATATGCTTCCACATGCTCTTGTTTTCGTATTTTTTTTTTTTTTTTAAGAGCTCTCACAAGCTTGGAGCACAAACCTCTTCAGTACTGAAGACTTGTGTGTTATCATTTGGAAATACATGAGAGAGTCGCTGGGAGATGACAGTGACCTGCTTGTGTTTTAGGTCAATGAATCATCAGTCCCTCCTTCTGTTAGGGTGTGTGTGAGGCTGAAGCCTTTATTTCAGGGAAGGATATTTTGCGTCTCATATAGGTACCTACAGCCACCAACCTCCTGTGATATTTATCCTGGAAGATGTGTCTTTCCCTGACTCAGGCATTTTCTCACTGGGGAAGTAAGGGGAAAGTGCAGACAGAAAGGAAAGCTTTCTTCCTCCACCTACCCCAAATTCAGCCCCTCAATGTTAAAGCATCCTTAATTGTATGATTTCAGACACCTTGGATACCCTCACATTGAGGTCTTGCATGCAAAAGCACAAAGGGTCCCTGCTTGCTCTCTGCTGCTCCTGGAAGCTGAGCTGTGCCAGGCTCCAGCTTCAGACTAGTTTCTCGTCCTTTGAGCCGTGCCACAAGCCAGCAGACTCCAGATCTGGAGGTCCATCAGGGCGCAGTGCAGGAGCTTCTCTTGGCGCCTGCTCCCCAGCTCTTGGCTGCAAGCCGTCTGGTGTCTGCTATTTGTGCTCAGAGGGGACAAGCATGCTGAGGGGCTCATCTTGCCAGCTGCTGGCAATAGCTCATTTTAATTTCCATAATGGACCTGGTTCCTAAGGAGCTGGTCCAGAGAGAGATAAATCACAAGGCTTAGAGAAGAGTGGTGGGGGTGACAAGTGAAGGAAGAGCCCATCTAGTTCCCATCCAGTTTCTTCCTCTGACTGTTGTCTTTGCCAAGGCAGATCTGCTTCCTGTGGTCCTGGATGCTCTCCAGTATCTTATAGTTTACCAGGCTGGAGTTAGTATAAATCACACTCAGGAGATGCTGAGACCAGTGTTTCCTGACTCTCATGGGGGAAGAGGAGCAAGATGGGCTGAAGAGGAGAGGGACCCAAAACCATGAGTAAGCGGGAGATGATTTCGGGGTAAACATGAATATTAAGCAAGCAGAAGCACTGCTCAGCATGATGCAAGACTGTTTGAAAGGAGGTGGTGTTTTGCTGAGATGTCACTGCTGCTTCCCATGGCTGTTCTCCCCGCTGTCCCAAGTGCTCAGCATTTGGTGCGGGGGATGGCTTGGTAAGGGTTCCAGGTCAGTGCTGGTGCATCCCAGCATCCAGCAGAAGAAAACAGAACTACTGGGGACAGTCACCCAGACCTCTGCTGTGTCCTTGACTCAGTCTTCTGCTATAGGAACATGCTGTCCAATCTCATGCACTGGGTTTGTGCAGCGTCTAGCACAACAGGGCACTCCTAGATAAAGGCACCTGCAGTACACTGCCACAAACTGTTCTCCTGTGTCTTTCTTACTTTTTTCTGCATCTATACTAATGCCCTCAGTACCCGAAGAAGCCAGAGCTTGGCAGCAGATTGTGCACATGCAGTGGCAAAAATAATAAAAAAAAAAGACTCCAAAACTTCTCCAAGTTATGTTTTTCAGACTGACCAGGAAGGTGCTGTTACCTAGATGAGGAGCCAGCTTGGAGGAAGGCAGGATAAAACCCACACAGGTCAATGGGCAAATGGGAATTGAACTCTGCCTCTGGTGCTCTGGTTCTGCCCAGCTAAACCACTCTCCTGCATTAGCTCTGGGGCAGTGCAGGCTGTGCAGATGACCCTGGCTTTTGATACCCTGGCCAAAGTACAAGCCCATGTGCTGGTGGTTGCAGATCCTTCAAGAGCAATTAAGTGGCTTAGTTCAGTTTGTAGCCTATGTAGTAGCTCTTCTGCCCCTTGTCCCTGCACCACAGTCTTTCCTGTTTGTATGGAGCTGGTGGAGACCAGAACGAGCTTCACTGCTTGTAATAAGCATGGATAATACGGATCAGAAGTGCTCTGGGAAATGATGTTTTTCTTCAATTATCTGTTCTTGTTATTTGTGGCAAGGGAAGGAAGTGCCCTTGAAGGTGAAGGGTGGGCAGAGTTCATGCAAAAACAGAACAGCCTTTTCTCTGCTGTTGTTTCAAATGATTCCCTCCCTCCTTACACAAGCTTTTCTCTGCACTAATGCTCAAAAGCAGTGCTTGTGCAAAGATGCTTGAGCTGAGTTGCTCCAATCTCCATCAGTCCTACAGAAGTGGTTGCAAATGAGCACATCAGGCAGTGGAGACCGAGAGGGCAGCAAGATTTGTCTGCAAGTAGTTGCTTTCCACTCTGGGCTTTTTTTCCCCACCTGCTGTCTGTACAGGCTGTAAATCTTTTGCACTGGGGGAAAAACCAGGAAAGGAAGAACTTCAAGAGGCAAAAATACAGCAGTGAGGGATTTAACATGGACAAGGACAGAAGGGTGCTTATGCCATTTTGGGAGGATGGGGAAGAGTGGTCAAGCCCTTAAAAACATTGTAATATCTGTGAGGATGCTGCTGGGTGCCTGAGGAGTGTGGAGAGGGAGAGCTATTGAATGCAACAGGATGAATCTGCTAGTTACAGTGGGGAGGTGTCTGAGCTGTGTGATCAGTGCTTCCAGACAGATCAGCTTTTTTCCACAGTACTACTGGGGAGAAGAAAATACAAGGGAGACAATAGGTCTATTAAATAGAATTGGTTTCTCACCAATTTCTTCTCCCTTCTCAAAAGACTGAGATCCTGAACATCTCTTTATACCTGTCTCTAGCAAGATTAAAAGAGCCAAAAGGCCTGTGGGGGAGAGGGAGTGGAACAAAAGATGACGGCATGGTAATAGCTATTGAGGAAAGTGTGAGGATACTTTGCAAGCCTCTCAAACGCTTGGCTAACCTTGATAAGAATTTTTCAGGGCATTAGGAGAGTCAATGATTGCATGTAAATAACGAGTGTCACTTCCCTTCAAAAGAGGGGATCCTGGTGCCAGGGATGGGCAGCAGTCAGAGGGACAGGATTTGCTCCCAGAATGTGCTGCCCAGTAGGTCACTCCTGTCCCTGCAGGGAGCAATGCTTGCAGCATGGCTCTGATGGGATTACAGCTCCAGTCTGGCAGGTGCTCATCTGTGCCATATATTACTCAGCTTAAGTAGGCATCGTGGGCAGCCTTGTTTGAAAAGTGAAGTGAGTGTTGTAACTGGAGAGAGGAATGAAGGGCAGGATTTGGTATTGCAGCTAGGTTTTAGGGCAGTGTCTGAAGCAAAGCTTCAGGTCTTCCCTGCTGAAAATCATTTCAATATGCAAGTAGGAATGAAAGGACAGTGAGACTTTCAAAGTGCTGGAGAAGCACATGGGATGCCTGTTCTGATCTCTTGAGGCTGCTGGTCTGTCCTAATCTATCTTCCTTCTGATCCAATGAGGATAGCTGACTTGCATTTTAAAAACAACATAATCTGCAATTCCTCTTTCCAAATGACCATTGGACTGACTGTCTTTAGAGAAAACTTATGCTATCTCCTTTGGCAAGTCTTGCATGCGAAATGCTGACCTAATGGAAAGTGCACGGACACCTCAGGCTGGGCTGCTGGAAGATGCCCTGGGTGTTGCTGCATAGCTGGGCTTATGGTGCATTTTTGTGGCTGGAGGGAAGAGACCAGAGCATCTCCACTGCTCATCCGCCCTCCTCAGTCACTGCTTGGGACTTTGTGATGGGATAGCTTGCAACTGGATCCAGGAACTGGGCATAAGACCCCCAACCCCAGGCTTGTTTGCTCTCTTAGTGGCCTACAGGCTGAGTTGTCTCCTTTGCCTTTGTGTTGCAGGATCTGAGCCCTTTCCAGCCCTGCCCTTTGCATACCACACGTTGTATGGCAGGGACAATGACAGTACCTGTAGCTGTGGCCCCTTCTCTTGGGTGGGGCACTTAGCAGGAGCCTGTTCTCCCTTTGCAGCCCCACAGCAAGGTCTCTGCTGCCAGCAGAAGTCCATTCACTGTGTTGGTACTTCTGGTTGCATTAAGACCTCTCCTGATCGTCTTTTGGCTAAGTTGAACCAAGTGAGCACTTGATCCTGTGGCTGCACAGCAGGCTTTCTAGATCCTTACTCATTTGCCTAATTTTCTACAACCTTTTTTTGCACGCATGGAGGTAGCAGGCAGGAGTTGCCTCACTGCCATAGCAATAGCTAACACCACGCTCATACTGTTCAGAATATGCTCCCTGGTGTATGCAGGGAATTTTTTCCCCTTAATTATACCACTGCCCTTGAACAGCTTGACTTGTGTGCAGGAGACTTGGAACTGTGCTTTCAGATATGTGAGACTCAGTGTTGCAGCATTTGGCCATACTCGGGCTGGGAGGGAACACAGCGAGGTGGGGAGGGGAGCTGGGTGCCCTTGTGACCCGGGGCTTGCAGCTGATGCAGCAGGGTTTTGCTTATGCCACAGCCTTGTGTCTGAGGGTAGGGATGAAATAGTGATGATTACTTGGGAGGATCAGCTTTCCGCTGAGCAAGTAGGTGGAAAGTCAGACAACAAAATTAGCTGAATACACAAACAGTCTGGGCTGAAAGAGGCTCTCTCCCAAGGGGGAGATTAAGGCGTGTGGTGTCTTGTGTAGGGAATCACAGAATGGCTTGGGATGGAAGGGACCTTAAAGCCCATCCAATTCCAACCCCCTACTGAGCACAGAGTTGCTGCCTGCCAGATCAGGTTGCCCAGGGCCCCATCCAAGCTGGCCTTGAACACCTCCAGGCACGGGGCATCCACAGCTTCTCTGGGCAGCCCGTGCCAGTGCCTCACCACCTTCTGAGTGAAGAATTTCCTCCTCATATCTAATCTAAATCTCCCCTCTTTTAGTTTAGAAACATTCCCCCTTGACCTATCACTATCAGACCAAAAAGTCAGTCTCCTTCCTGTTTATAAGCTTCCTTTTGGTGCTGGAAGGCCGCAATGCGATCCCCCCAGAGCCTTCTCTTCTCTAGACTGTACAAACCTAGCTCCCTCAACCTTTCTTCATGAGAGATGCTCCAGCCCTCCAGTCATGTTTGTGGCTCTTCTCTGGACTCACTCCAACAGCTCCACATCTTTCTTGTGCTCGGGTTGTAGGCCTGGATGCAGGACTCCAGATGGGGCCTCACAAGGGCAGAGTAGAGTGGGACAGTCACCTCCTTCTCCCTGTTGCCACCTCTCTGTTGATGCAGCCCAGGACACAGTTGACCTTCTGAGCTGCAAGTGCGCACTGCTGGCTCATGTCCAGCTTTTTGTCCATCAGGACCCCCCCATTCCTTCTCTGCAAAGCTGCTTGCAAGGAGTTCTTCTCCTAGGCAGTTTACATATCTGGGATTGCCCCAATCCAAGTGAAACACCTTGCACCTGGCCTTGTTGAACCTCATTACACTCACATGGACCCACTTTTCAAGCTTGTCCGGGTCCTCTTAGATGGCATCCCTTCCCCAGAGCCTCGTTTCTGCTGCTTAGGATCACTTTGGGGGCGAGAGGGAGACTCCTCCTTCTTGTTCCAGCAGAGATGAAAGTCCAGTCTCCCTTGTATTGTGTGTTTTTGCCATCTGTCTCCTCAAGGTTGGAAGCTGTTTTAGCTTCTTCCTGTTGCAGGGACTGAAGACAGGACTGTTGGTCTGCCCATGTCAGTGCACAATACCACACATCAATCTCTCTCTCATGTTCCTGGACACTGTGGAGCCTGGCAGTTTCCCCTCACAACTTGGCCAGTTGCTTGAGAAGTTCATCAAGCTGGGCATGCTTGCACCCGTGACACCCCCTTCTGCCTTCAGGTCCTTGAGGAACTTCCGGATTCTGGAGTTCCCCACAGCCAAAGGTCTTGGTAGGTCTGTCTGTGTGCACATATCAGCATGGGAAAATTTTAACCCCCCAGGCTGGGTTTCAGCCAGACCACTGAGGTCATGGTCACCATATTTGTTTCAACAGAGTATGGCTCCCTGCTGCTTCCCCGAAGAGAAGAGAGAGCAGGCCACACCGGGGCCTAGGTCCTGCACCTGGGCCTAAACGCTGCACCTGGGCCTAGCTGCCACACCCAGGCCTAACTGCTGCACCTGGGCCTAACTGCCGTGCCCCGCCACGATTGCCCGCTTTGTTTCCCGTGCTCCTGGTTGCTCTCGCTCCCTGGAGCTGCCTTTTTATGTATGGAGGTGGCTGTCACTGCTTCTGTCCCCACCCACCAGCGCTAATGGCCTCAGAGGATGATGAATGGTGGTGGCCTGTGTGGTCCTGTCCTGCCTTGGTGCCATGGGCTGGCTGGTGTTGTGCTCCTGGCTTTGTGCTCTATCCTTACTGCTCCCAGACTTTTCATAGTGACTAGCTGGGATTTAATACCTTGTAGCATGTGCTTAGCTCTCTTTGCTGATCCTTTCCTGTAGGCAAATGGATGCTCTTCTCCAAGCCCTTCCTCCCCAGGAGGTCATGTTCCCAAAGTATGAACAATGCTGGAGCTGTGCAACCCCTGTCCCTGTGCTGCTGTGCTGTACAGTAGCTTCTAGCAGTAGGGCTTGTACCTGTGAACATCACATGAGACTTCATGAATAACTTCAGCAGCACTCATACAACCTCTCTGGACTTCCATGTGGTCACATCAGCACATCGGGTCCTGATCACCTACCAGCCAGCATCTCATAGCCTGAAGTGTGGGATTGCAGAAGGTACAGTGGAGCATGGTGATGGAAACCTGTGGGTCTTCGGTGGTCTGGCTTTCAGACATCTAGAAATCAGCAGGATGCTGGTCCTGGCACAGGCTGGTGCACAGTGATTTTCCTTGGCTCTCTGTAGTTGTTCTTCCATGGGAAGCTGCAGCTGACCGGGGCCCTGCAGGCAGCAGCTCGGTTTCCTGTGCTGGTCTGGTATGTCCTACCCAAATCCTGTAAAAGGAGAAAAATATAATCACTTGTTGCTTGTTTTTGTTGTGAGTGGGTTGTATCTATTGCTCAGTCACAAGCTCCTTGCCAGGTGGAAATTTTCTCAACAAGGTGCAGGAGCCAAAAGTTTCCAGCAAAGCCTCAGGGTTATCTTCCTTCTGAGCAGGATGAGTGCTCTTACCCCAAAACATGCACAGCAGGATGCGGATGGTACATTTGACAAGTTTGTGCATAAAGTCCTTTGGTGGGTCAGAACTTGCAGTATGTGGTGAGGCAGTAAGAGGCTTGAAAATGTTTCATGTGATGTTGCAAAGAATCTCTAATTCTGCTTTTAATTTGCCTTCTGTTGAGCAGGGGGGGACAGCAGAAGCGTTAAAGGTTTGCTCTTGTAACTCACAAATGAGACAAAACTTGAGCAACTGAAAAAAAACCCAAAAAACTAGCAAGAGTGCAAAGGGAGAGTATGGAAACTATAAACAGAGAGGATGAGGAATGAAACCTGCAGGGGGGAATTCAGCCTGAAAGCGTAATGACTTTGGATGCTTCTTGCACTGGAAGCATCAGGCTCTGAGTTGTGCAAATAGAGTACTGGGGTTGGCTTTCCACTTGCAGAGTTTGGCCATGCTGGGTTACTGTTGGCCACCCAGCTCCAAATATGTGGAGAAACAAGCCTGGGTTCATTGCGTCTGTACTACCAAAACTCAGTTCGGGAATCCCTTTGGAGGTGCTTTCCACCACTGCTGGAGAATGCAGATGTGGAGCTGCATCTCTTCCCTCTTGCGTTTGCCCATAAACCCCCACATCCTCTGCTAGTAAATTACCAGCCTAAACTTCTCCACAGCAAACTTGAAAGGTAAATAAATATTCTCCTATGGAAACCTCTTTTCCCAGTTAAATTGACCCCCTTGGTTACTTTCATGCATTTCAAGAAGTCGAAACAGTTCACAATTGAAAACAAGCAGTGTTTAGCTCCTGCTGTGAAGGGAAATAGTCAGGCACCAGAAAGACTGTCATTTTAGCCGTGCACTGACAAAGGAGGGTGTTACAGTAAACTTGCTTATTTCACTGAGAATTCAGCAGGCTTGACGGAAACCGGATGAGACAGGCACGGTAAATGGATTTTGCTGGCCGAATTGAAAGCAAAGAAACATGCATGTGCAGTGGCTAGTCAAGAATTGACTGCATCATGCAGAAACCAGGAATGAATTATGGACAGGGAATTAGTGAGCCCTGAAACAACATCTGTGTAGCTGTATTCAGGGTCCCATTCACCTGTGGCATTCTTCTGGTGGCAGCTGAGTGTAGGGAGAAGGCTGTTTAACTGCTGTGCTGCCTTGGCTCTGTGCTGGAAGGGCTGGGGTACCTGCCTGGGGTCCACAGAATGGCACCAGTGGTTGGACGTGAAGCAATCCAGGAGGCGTGCTGCTGGGTGCAGGGGAGCAGCATCCCTTGTCCTCAGCATCAGCTGAGGTGTGGGCAGGAGCTGCTGGGGACTGTTGGGGTAGAGAGGGAAGAGGATGGGTATCTCCTGGCGCCTGATGCCAGGGTTACACCCAGCTCTGAAATGGGACCTGTCCTACCTTGCTGATGGCTGTGGGACAGGGGGATGAACAACCTGGGAGGTGTGCTGTGTCTTGTCTGTGACCTCCTGCAGTAGCTTGCTGCCAGCAATGCAAGACCAAGGCTCGTGTCCTGCAGTCTTCCATCTTTCTGAGCAAAGCTGCCGTTTGCCCCATCTTATAGCAACCTCAGAGGACTGATGCCATCTTTCCTTCTGCACTGGAGGGTGGAGGGGATTTCTTCTCCTCCTGGGGATGTGGAAGGGGCTCTGAGCTCCTGGGGGTGATGAGGTGGGGGCCCAGCTAGGCAGCGGGTGATATGATGGGGTGTGCTGTGTTCCCCCATACCCTGTGAAGGAGCCCCAGAGCTGCTGAGGGCTCTGGTTAGTGTGTGAGGACAGCTACAGCAAAACAGCCTATCTGGTGTTATTCTAAGGTAAACCAGCCTGGCAGGGGAAAAATCCAAATGCCAGAATGAAATGTCTCCTTAATTACACCCCAATGTGTTCTTCTAACACTCCCCTTTCCTAGCCAGGAATGACATTGGCCAGGACGAGTGTACAACAGAAGACTTTTGTGTAGCAAATATGACCTGAAGTTTTAGGAAGGTAAACTTAGTTCCTCTGCTTTGAGGATAGTCCTGCCTCCTCCTTAACTGCTGAAGCAGAGACATGCTGTTTAAGGGTAATAATGAAATACTCATCTTGGTAGTGGCTTTATTTACTGTTCTTAAAAGATGTTATGTTCTCCATCAGTATTAATCAGGAACACTTGCCAGTGCTATGTCCCTTGGCAGGCTGCTGAGCCCCAGCGAGAGATGAAGAGCAGAGAGGCCTGAACAGCGAGCTGCAGCAGTCAGGTAAAAATCAAACTAGAGTCAGGGGCTCCCATGATTTGGGAAGCTGCTTGGGTACAGGTGGTTTGGGAAGTGCTTGAAGTGCCTGTTTGCCATTAGAGCAGTGTGTCCTACAGTATAACCGATGATGTGTTTTGATACGTGGGCTGATAATCCAGAAGTGGCTCTTCAACAGTTGTTTTGCATTTTCTGAGCATTTGAAGTCAAAACAACTGGAGTCCCTCTGGATCACAGATCTTCCATATGAGGTGCAAACTGGAGATGTGTGTGGACTCAAAGCCTTGGCTACCTGGTTCTTGCCTGTTATTTCTTATTTTTTGGAAGCGGCTGGACCTAGGAGCCTTTTTTTTTTTTTTTTTTCCCTGTAGACAGATACTGGTTGCATCTGTATTGGTTCAGCATCATGTTTGCTGTTAAGGTTAAAGGGAAGTGATGGAGATATGGTGATGAGGGGAACTATATTATGCTGGTCTCAGTGGCAAGCATAAACTGATTAATTGCCTCTTTTACCTAAAACGAAATCCTTTAGCTTGAGGTGCATCCGCAGAACCTCTGTTTTGCAGGGGCATCAGTGTACGTCCTGTTTCCAATGTAACTTGTTGCTGTGTGCTTCTTCATGATGCTGCCACTGCTTTCCTCTGGTCTCATCCCATGCCAGACTCTCCCTGCACCCCAGAGGCCATGGTGTCTGACTTTCTCCTTTCCTGGGTCCTGCCTGGCACAGGCACCTGGCAGCATCATGGAAAGAAATGAAGCTGGCTGGGAGCTCCCAGGGACTCGGAGGCAGATGGCACCTTGGGGAGCAGGAGAGCTATCGTTTTCCAGCTGCTGTCGTGTTGGCATGGGCTGGCCATGGAGCCACAGCTGCTGTGTGAGACTGGGGAGGGGCTCTCTGTCTTACTGTTNNGGGGGTCTCTTTTTTTGTTTTTTTTTTTTTTTTTTTTTTTTCCTTCTCTGCAGCCTCTCTGGGTTAAAGCCTTTGACCCAATGAGGTCTGGAGAATCCAGGATCCTTGTGAAGTGTGCTCCAGGAAGGGCATCTCTCAGTGCTGGATTGTGGCTGCTTGTTATAGGGTAGGAGCACAATTTTAACCTGGTGGCAGTGTGCTCAGCAGCCTGGCAGGAGGCTGCCTACACCAGAGCTGCACTAATCCAGCTGCTCACTGGCTTTGGCAGCTTCCGTGCTGGCCCAGGAAGATGCTTAGCAGGCTGTCAGTGCTACAGGTATGAGAGTGCCCAGCTCAGCTTGTTCCATCTTGACGTGGCTCCTGCTCTCCTCCTGCACTGGGAGGACCTCCCCAGCCATTGTCTTGATGTGTCCCAGCTTACACTGGTTCCACCTCCAGGTGCCACCTCTCAGGCCAGATGCCACCCATGGATGCCATCCCTCCTGGGAGAGCAGAGGCAGCAGCAGGCACAGGAAGGCCATCGTGTGCCTTTTACCAGGAGGCTGAGGCTGCTCCTCAAGGCCCAGAGGACAATGAAGGCGCTGAAGCAGCCAGAGCATGGCCGGGGGCAGAGGGGGACAGGCAGGGAAGGGGAAGCCATGCAAATGGGGACTTTGATGTGGCTGCGAGGAGCAGGGCTGGAGCATTGTTCCTATCACATCACATCAGTTTCACATTCCTCATGCAGGAGTGATCAACGCTTTCAGGGCCAGACAAAGGAGTGGGGAGATGAACAAAAGCGAGAGGGGGCCTTACCTACTGCAGAATAGAGGCAGAGGATGAATTGCTCTCTTGGCAAGCCATGGAGATGGGCTGGCAGTTGCTGTGCTTTAAAGCACCAGCTTAAAATTTTTCTTTCATTTAAAGAAGGAAAAAAAAAGGTAGGGGAAAGGGTTTCCTGTGTGCAGAAAGGGGAATAAATAAGATAGTGTGACAAGGATCTGTGATCTTTTTGCATTCCCCTGTCATCACTGGTCTCTCCAAGTGATGACTTTTAAGCTTGTTGCAGAGGTGCAGAGCTCTTGGGAGGATGGGCTGGTAAACATGGGCTTGACCCAGGCATAAGGTGAGAGTGCATTCAAGGGAACGTGCTCCCAAAATCAGTAAATGGATTTGGGTGGGGGGTGTCTGCATACAGCTGAACACAGACCTATGGAGGGTGTCAGCATCAGCCCTGGAGCAGGGAGAGAAGCAGTGGTGGAGGGAGCTGTAGGTCATATCCAGCTCTCCTAAACTGGGCATGAGGGGGAAGATGAAGATCAAGTGCTTGATCTTTTCTGCCACCTGCTGTGGGGCTTCTGTCCATTGCTGCAAGGGGAGCTCAGTGACCTCCATTCACTGGGCTGGGTTTTGCTGGGGTTAGAGAGCAGAGATATGGGGCAGGAGGCAGAATGTGGCATAGAGCACGCATCTGTGTCTTCCTGTGCAGACCTCCCTGCTGCTGTCTCAGCCTCGGCTGTGGTCTCCAGCTGAACCCAGCATCACTGAGCACTGACTCTACTCACCTGCTTACCATCCTTCATCCCTGCCTGCCACTGGCCCCTCTCTCTGCTGTTAGCCTGGAGTCCCTCCTCAGCTCCCTGCTTTCTCCTCTGCACCCCTCTGCTATCCTCTGTCCACCTCTTTAAAAAGCTGTTTTTGCATTAGACCAATGCTTTTTTCTTTTTCTTTTCTCTTTTTCTTTTGTCCCTATGTGCTGCAATTTATTTTTTGCCAGAGTTAAGCAGCAGAGCTGCATCCCTGATGGATGCTCTACCCTCTCCCGAGAAATCTTTTTCCCGTGGAAGAACGAACCTGAGCGTTCTCCCCACCTTGCCGCCATTCCCTGCTCTCCCAGCCCCATCCATGGCTCCGGCTGCCCCCCCGGCCCTGACCCATGCCCCGCTCCGCTCCAGCCCCGGGCCTCTCCGCATGAAAGGCTGTCAATCACGCCAAATTGTCTGCTGGTTTTGTGATGTGGAAAGACTCCCACCAAGGAGTCAAGGGCCAGGCTGAGACCTTTAAACTCGATCCTATTTGTGTCTTAAACAGGAACCTAGGTCCTGGGATGGAGGGGGGTGGTAAGGGGATGCAGAGGCTTGAAAGCCTCTGCTATACCCCCCAAGAACTTTCTTGGATCCTACCACCCCCTCCTTGCCCTGAGTGCATACCCATGGCCCTGGAGTTCAGGGCTTTTTTGCCTGCGAGCCCTTGGAGTGATGAAAGCACTGGGCAGTGTGCAAGCCCCCCCACATCCCAGGGCTGGGGATGGGGCAGATGAGGAGGCTGAGCTTCCCTGTGTCCTGGCCCCAGCCTGTGCAGAGGTGGTTTCCATTTCCTGTTTACAGGGGGAAGACTGCCTTCAATAACAGGCTGAGGTTCCTATTTTTTTTCCCCATTTTTCTTGCTTTGACAGCAGGGAAGCTGGCAGTGCCCAGCTGGACCAGCTGTCTCTACTGGTGGCAGCTGGCTGTGCTGCAGTGCTGTTGGGCAGGGAAGGGATGACAGGGGCAGGACTGGCTCTAGCAACAAAACCTGTGGCTTTCTCTGCTTGCCTGTGAGTGAAGTTGTTGCTTTTTTTCCATTCTAACTTCTTTCCAAAGTCCACGTAGGTGAGAGATTTCATTTTTCTTCCCGAGGGAAAGTGGTGAATCTCTTTCCCTGCCTGAGCTGTGTTTTCAGGAGAAGCCTGAAGCTGCCTCAGACACGTACAAGCTCAGAAATGCAGTGGCTGTGTTTGTTTTTGTGTTCTGGGCAAAGCCAGAGCTGCTGCCAGTGCTAAGTAAATACAGAGCTGCCCTGATGAGAGGCTGCAGTAGTCAGGACCACGCTCACTGCCTGCATGAAGCCGGATGGATCTGTCTGGGGACTCCAGCAGCAGCCTTCCTGCCACTAGCAGAGGCAGAGCCACTGGCATTTGGATTACCAGCTCTCCTGTGCTTTTAACAGAGTGCCAGTGTTTGACAAAACCATTAAGTTAAATTAAGCCCTACGCATTTCAAATGGATTTGGAGACTTCTGGCTGACTCGCTATTAGCAGAGCTGTCTCTTCTCCCTTTCGTCTTTCTCTTTTTTTTTCCCCTTTCCCTCCTCCTCCATTTAATTCCCTCCGTGTAGCTGGTTTTACTACTGACATTTAAAAGCAACTGGGGGTGACACTGCTGTGAGCCCAGGCGTGCTGGGCATGGGCAGCAGGTCTGCTCCAGCAGGCAGGTAGGGTGCCTGGATGGTGTTTGCCTGGGGCAAGCCCTGTGTCCTGCAGAACATGGACTTGGGGGGGATGTTGGGGTCCCTGCAGGGCCTGTGACTGCTCCCCTTTTGCCCATTGCCAGTGTTTGTTACATACGGCACAGGCTACTGCTTTGCAGGGTAGTTTCCTGACAGTGAACAAGGATGCTCGGAGAGGTTTGGATTTTTCACCTCAAGGAAAAGCAAAAGGCTTTAAAGAAATGCAGGGCAGTGACCTTGTAAATGGCTGCATGACCCACCCCTGTCTGTGGTACAAGCTGCTGTGTGTCCCTGGAACTGCTCTGTGCTGTGGGGTATTACTGGAGATGGGAGTGACTGCCATGGTCTCATCTTCACAGCTGTATCCCCGCTACACAAGTCACTGGGAGGAGCGCCATCAGCCTTCCCTCTGCCTGTTTAATGCAGTTTTGGGGACTGAAGGCAGCTGCTAAATGTGAACAGGGTCAGGAAAGTGGGGGAGTTTAAACGCCAGGGATGAAAAAGCACTTGATGCTACAGCGTAGGAGAGACGGCTTTTCAATTAGTAAATGTGCTGAGGCAGATGCGGTGGAGCTTACAGCTGAGGAAGAAGACACAGCAGTTGGAGGGGGGACCAAAGCTGGAAATGGGTTGCTGTTGTGTTGAGTCCTGCAACATTTATCTGCTGCACTGTGGTCCTGGAAGCACAGTGTGCCATGTGCCCACCCAGCACACAGCAGCCCACACTTGTACTTTGCCAGCAGGCTTCACAGTGTTCGTGGGTGATGTGGGCACTGCAAGCCCTGGAGAGTGCTCTGCTTGAGCAGCCTTCCTGCTGAGCATATCCTGCTGCTGCTCCTTGGACTGCAGTGCCCCTAGGCACCTCTGCTCCCATGCATCCTTTGCTGCTTGGCCCCATATTTATCAGGTTGCTCCCAGATGTGCCCTCCTGGTGGAGAACAGTGAAAGGACCCAGAGGTCTTGAGTGTTCGTGACTGGAGTGTTTGCCTGCACCAAAGCATGGGGAGCACTTCTGGGTGAAGGCATGGCGCTGTGGAGCCTGCTCACGTTGAGCCCATTACTATCTTATCCTGGTGGGTGCAGCCTCCCCATCGGTGCCTTGTTTCTCTGGGTGCTCTCCTTATTTCCATCTTCATTAATGCTGATACGCTCAATTGCATCAGCTCGTTTCCAGGGCCCAAGTGCAATCTTGCTCTTCATTTGCAACCCCGCTGCCTAGCTGTTGCCCAGGCAATGCCAGGTGCTTTGACATCATTACCCAGCCGATTGGCATCCTCTCTGCCCCATTAACCTTGCCGTAATTGACTTAGGATTGAAGGAAGGGGAGGAGAAACCACGTTGAAACAGCAGCCGTCCGCATCACAGCGGAGCAGGGCTCTTTGTTTCCTGCAGGGATGAGATTTGGGGAAGGTGGTCTGCAGGGTTGTGCTGCCTGTCTTTGTGGAAGATATTTCTCCCCATTACTTCTTACAGGAATGTGATGTCAAAAGTCAGTGGTAGTTGTCAGTGGGGAAAATCAGTTTCGTGAAAGAGGGGAAGGCTGTAGGAGAAGCTGGGAGCAGCAGGTCTGGGCAGTCTTGTGAAGGGGAGGTGAAGCTGAGGCTCTTCTTGCTGTCTACAGCCCGTTGATGAGCAAGGAGAGGCAGGGCCCAGGCTGGTTTTTGGAAGTGCCCAAGGACAGGGCAGGAGCCAGCAGCCCAGTGTGGAGTGTGCAGTCCCTGACCAGGCAACGGGAGAGGTCAAACCCTGCCTTGGGAGCGAGAGGTGGGAAATATCCAGCAACCTTTTTCTCAGTTAATTTTTTTTTTTTTTAGCTGAAGTGTTGGAATAAGAAAAACTCCTGAGGAGTTTTGTGCTGTTTTAAGGTAGACTTGGCTTATGTCAGGTTTTCAATTTGCTTCCTTCTGAGCCCAAAGTCACCCAAACAGATGCTTCGCTCCAGTGCCTTTTCCACCAAATTGCCACTATCTGATGAGCTTCACTGCCCAATTTGCTGTCAGTCTGAGTCACTTTTATTTACTCACCTTCTTGTGCATCACCTCCATGGCCAGGTTCTCCTGTGCTTGCCTGTGTCTCGAGCTGGATGCCATTCATTTGGCTTAGCAGAGGTGCCATGGAGGATCGGGGACCAGCAAGTGCTGGCGGTCCCTGTGCAGGAGGAGCTTCATGTGGTCTCCAAAGGGATGTAGTACTTCAGGTTTTACTCTCCCTTATTGCTCTTTACCTACTAATGTTCCTATTTAATTACTAAGAGGAGGCAATTCTGCTCTCTTTTCCAAAAGGCAAAGCTGGGAATTTTATGTCAGAAGGGGTTCTTCAGAGTCTCTATTAACCAGCTTTTATCTCTCTGAAAGAGCTGCATTGCTCCTTCTCTTCCTTTACAAAGTGCATGAGTCTGTGCAGAACCACGCAAAATGATGGGGACTTTTTGCTGCACAATCCTTTTGGGGCTGTTGTTACATGGTGATGGGAAAGGTGTTCCAGTCCTCCAGGCAAGGAGGTTTTGCGTGGCGAGCTGCCCTGGGAAAGGCTGTCACAGTTGCTACCTGACAGAAAAAGGCTGCTGAAGGCAATTGCTGGCTCTTGTGGGTGCTGGCTCTGGGTTTGTGTTTGAGTTGGAGCACCTGCTTGGAGAGCGTGTTTGAACCTCTGGGTATCATGATGATTGAGCCAAGTCAGGACTGGAAGAAGCAGAATATTGAGAGATCCTGGTGGTGTGTGAGCAGCTGGAGCTGAAGGTGATGTGGCTGTGTCCCCGGTAGCTTTCCCGGGGAGCTCAGACCCCTCATGTCTCAATAGCAATCACCTCAGCCTTGGTGCATGGGGCTCAGCTCTGCCTCTGTTTCCCCCAGAGCTGTAAGAGCTTGATATCAATTACTGACTTAATGTGTAATTAAGTACAAGCTTTCTTTTTTGAAATTGCTTGTGGAAGGGAGTGACACAAGAGGCCCACGTGGTCTGCAATGTGCCACCATTAGCTGCTGGGGAGCTGGTGCCAGCCCCCAGGCTACAGCATGCATCCCCTGCACCTCGGGGTGCTGAGTCCCTTCAGCCCCTGCACCTCTGATCTCCCATCCCTGGGGTCCTGGCAATGGGACCCTTCTCTCTATCGCACTGGGCTCTGTTTTGGGAGAGCAGCTGCTGCAAGGCACTGAGCTTGCAGTGTTCTGTGCCATCCAGATGGGACTGATGCCCATGCTTGCCTGGCTCTGCAGGAGTTGGTCACCAGGAGCAGGTACTTGGGGTCCCTTGTCTTTGAGGGTCTCTCACTGTGTTGCCACGGGCTGTGTAGTTTACCTGGGTTTCAGGCAGGGAATAATTAAGTGTTTTTTTGATCTCCC
Organism: Penelope pileata; assembly: GCA_013396635.1. NCBI lineage: Eukaryota > Metazoa > Chordata > Aves > Galliformes > Cracidae > Penelope > Penelope pileata. The sequence continues at coordinate 235,261 of WBMW01006305.1, read as the reverse complement.
TTTTCAGTCCATGGGCTCAGCCCTTCTGATGCTGTTCTTGTGCTTGCTGTTGCCTGGAGCATCCTGAGATTTAGGGGTAGGTTTGGACATGGAGATTTGTTGGAGAGCAGGAAATAGCCCTGGTAGAGAGGCTGATGCCTGATACTTTCCTGCCTTTGCATCTAGGAGTGCTGGTTGATCATCTGGGGCAAAGCTGGCTTTGTTCCATGGCAGCACGTTGTATGGGTCTGTGCTGGGAGGGTTTTGGCTTGGTGTGGATGCGTCCTGTCAAGAGATGAGTGCAGAGCAGCCTGGGTGCTTTGCAGTCCTCCTACACCTGCAGTCCTGCTGGCCAGGGCTGCCCAGCAGGGGTGGGAATGGCTTCCTCATACCCCATGGCTCTCTGCTGCCTGGAGCCTTCCTGGTACAGTGCTACAAGATGATGGTGATGGTTTTTTCCTCCTGTTCCCTTCTCTGCTCCAGCCTTCTCTGGGGTGCCCACTCAGTGTGAATGGTCCAGAGGATCCTGTGCCTTCCTCCCATCTCTTGCATGGTCTGTGCCTGCAGTTCTTCTCTACAACATTTTTCCTGAACAACTGCTTGCTGCTCCATTTTTTTTGTTGTTGTTGAAAATTGCCAAAAGAGTAAATATGTCGTGGGCAGGGAAGAAAAATACTTCTACGCTTCACCTTGCGGAGGACACAGCTCAGAGAGCGTGCAGTGGATGTACATAGCTGTGGGAGCGCAGGGGGAGTGGTGGCGGGATGCCAGCGCTGGGGATGCTGTGCATGCCGCAGGTTGGGTGGGACACCCGTGTCCGAGGGACAGCCGATCTGACATCACTCCAGCCACATCTTCCCAGCATGTGCAGGCGATGCAGCTGGGTTTCAGTTGCCTTTTTTTCCATTTCAAGGCTTTTTAACGTTCAGCTGTCTTAATCAAGTGTTCCCATAGCATCTGGGGCTCTTTCTCTGCATGGAATGATTTGTCTGAGATGCTTGGCATTTGTTTGAAGTGCAGCGAGTCTCATGTCTGGAAAGGTCTGCAGTCGGGGCAGAAGCTGAGTTAATTTGCACCGGAAGGCAGGCACGCTTTGTTTTGCATGTTGGTTTCTCCTTGCAGAAATCCCATTTGAGGTATTTGTTCTCTTCTATTATTGAAGCTGTGTTAAGGGGCATGGCAGCCTCCTGCAAGGCTGGGAAAAGAGAGAGTGACTCTGAAAGGTGCAAATTGAACCTGTGCTCTGCTGTAAACAAGCAGAGCTAATATGGGCCCTTTTCCAGAGTTCTGATGCTCTTTGTATGCAACTGAGAAAGAAGTTCTCCTGGAAACAGTCCTGTAGGGAACAAGACAGGATCCAGAGTTCAGCATGAAGTTTGACAGTATAAAATGCTTCTAAATTTTGGGAAAAATATCTTGAATCTGCTCCAGAAATGGTCAGGGCATGACATTTTGGTGCAGCCTGCCCAGGGGGAAGGATGCTGCGGAAGAGTGGCTGAATCAGGACTTGTGGTGCCGTGGGGGTGAGGGGTGTCAGCTTGGTCTGGAATGTGATTACACCAACTTTGTTCTCCCCTACCTGGTGTCAGACTTGCAACCTGTGGGCTGCTTTATATAGATGACCCACGGCTGCTTTTTTCTGGGGATGCTCCTCTGTGCCCTGGAGATGCTGTTTGCACTCACCCCGGCCTGTGACTGCCCCACATGTTCCTTTCTCACACCCTGCAGCACTGTTGTTGTGGCTTTGATGGGCAATGGCGGCAGGATGGCGTCAGCACGTGGTCTGTCCCTGAGAGAGCTCCCCCCGAGGTGCCTACTGACCACCCCCAGGGGCGTGGGGCTGGAGTTGGCTGCGGGCTGCACAGGGTTAAGCAGACATTGACAGAAAACAGGAAGAGGACAAAAGCAAGTCTGCTGTAATTATGTAGCATTTATTATTAATACGCTGGAATTGCTGGAAGCAGCCTCTGTAATGTGAATACTGATACAGAGGTTCAGAAGACAATTTAGCTCTCATCTGTCTGTTTATTAGCTCCCTCAGCTCTGGCAGCAACAAACTAAAGCCTCATTTGCTCCTGCCTTGTTGCACCCCTCCCTCTATCCCTGAGGCTCTTTGCTGTTTCCATAAAGGAACCTGCTCTTTGTTCGTCCTCCCGTGGCGATGCGGGGTGCGATCCCATGGAGTGGGACAGGGCTCCATCCTTGACCTGAGTCTGGAAGTGTGGTGCTGGCCTGCACGGGGCTGAGTCCTTGCCAGAAGCAGGACCCTGCTGCCTGCAGGGACTGTCCCAGCTCCCAGGAGCATGGCACTGCGCGGGGCCCCTGGAGCACACCAGGAAGGGAGAGGGCAGGGAGCAGTGTGCTGCTGCAGGAGGCTGCCTCGGAAGTAGAATCATACAATCACAGAATGGCTTGAGTTGGAAGGGACCCCAAGAATCATTACGTTCCAATCCCCCTGCTGCAGGCAGGGCTGCCAACCTCCAGATCTGGTGCCAGATCAGGCTGCCCAGTGCCCCATCCAACCTGGCCTTGAATGCCTCTTGGGACGGGACATCCACAGCCTCTCTGGGCAGCCTGTGCCAGCTGTTCAAGGCCAGTGGGGTGGAGAGGGCAGGAAGACAAGGCAGGTACAACAAGCTTCCTTTCTCCTGTGGCATGCTAGGAGCTGTCACTTTCGCTTTTGCCCAAGTTTCTAAGCTTCAGCCTGTTGGGTTTTTTTTTTTTTTTGCACATCCTAAGCATATAGGACATCCATTCCCCTTATGTATTATACAGTAGTTTAAAGAGGATTAAGACAATAGCTAATCTAAATGATGAATGATGTAGATTGCTCAGCCTCTGAGCCACCGGGGCTTTTCCTGCACACAGATTAGTCAGCTCAGTAGCTAAATATTGGGGCAAACAGTATAAATCCATGCTGATAAGCCTTGCTGGCTTGAATAGGGTGGAAGGATTTCAGAATGGGTTTTGACACCGCTCGGCATCTCGTCACGGTGTCTGTGGCCACGCTGCTGGCACGGCTGCAGTGGGAGGCAGGCGGCTGCTGGTGCACACAGGCACCGGGATGGCCGGGGACATCCAGCACCGCGGTCGGTGCTGCAATGGGACGGTGGTGGCAGGAGGGGGAGCGGATTGGTGCTGCTCCCTGCCGCGAGCTGGCTGGCTGCTTGCCGAGCAAGATAACGTGGGCTGGTGGGGCTTAGCCTGTGGGAAGGGACAGGGGGAGGCTGGTAGCTGGCTGTCCTTCCTCCCGTCATTGCTGCGATGGAGCTGGCAGTGCCCGGGGAGCGCGGCCCGCAGGGATGAGCTTGTTCTAGCTTGGGGCTGACAGCGGGTTTTCCGTAAGCGCTGGAGCAGAAGGGTTTAAATCTTTTATTTATGTCTGGTTGAGTCTGTCAGAGTCGTGTCAGATATTTTTGACAAGCAAAAATGCCATTTGCTTCAGTTTAATGAAAAATGATTTTTTTTTTTTATTATTCTTTTTTCCTCCCCCCCAGGAACTAAAAGAATTGTAGTTTCAATTGCAAACCTGAAAAGATCCTCAGGAAGAAAAAAAAAGCAATAAATCCACAAAAAGCCTTCAGAAAGTTGTGAGAGTTGGATTTTACAAGACTCTCTTGGTTGGTATTTTGGGTCTGTGTAAAATGAGAGTCTGGAGAGCATTCAATCATATGATATCTCCTTTTATGAAGCTTTCTGGGCATATTATTCTAATGATGCTTAATGGCAGTGATTTCTTCATCTTAACTGAGTGTGTCTTTTCCCAGTCCCATGTCATCTTTAATTTGTTGCTCTTAGGAGAAGTAAGAGAGCAGGAGGTGGCTCGGGTGCGCTGTCTCTCCTGGGGCTGCCTCCAGCGGCAGATGCCCGTGTGCATTCCCTGTGCCAGGTGAGCATCCTTCTGAAGGTGTGGGGACCGCAGCTGCATGCAGTGTCCAGGTGGCAGTGTGGGGCAGGCTGTACGGCAGCACTGCCTTGGGGCAGAGGGATGCTGGCATAGCTCATCTATTCTGCAGGTGCAAGCTCTACTCAGAAATGCAGGATAGGTCTGTATTTGGTTGCATCTCCTCTTGATAGCAGATCTGGGTTTGGGTTCAGCCTGGAGCAGCTTCATCTGAGTGCAGTGATTGGTGCTTGGGATTGCACCCAAGGCTTTCAACAGATGGGGCTGAAACACAGGATGCTACAGACAGAGGAAAAAGGGTCTTTTTTCCCTCCTGAGTTGAGGACAAAGCAGGCTCTGCCTGGGCTACCCCCTTTGGGAGCACATCTCCCTTCTTTGTAGCTGAGCTCCATGCTTGGCATGGGAGAGAGAGAACCCTGCATGGCACCAGCTGGGAGGAGGGCAGCACAGAGGGACAATCCCACACCCCCCTACACTAACCCCGCAGTTGAAGGCTGTGCCTCCTGGGTCAGGATCAGGCTGTGTCACAGCCTGGTCCCCTGTCACCTCCATGGCCTCGCCTCATATCCCCTGGGGAGCTGTCAGGAGGCTGCCTGAGCCGTGCGGTAACGTGGGTCTTGGGGATGCAGGCAAGGTCAGATGTCTGCTCAGAAATGAGATTGGCGATGATGCCACTGGTGCTGACAAATGGCCTGTCACTGCTCCATGACTCACGGCAGCAGAGAGGGCAGCGGTGGAAGAAACCTATGAGGTCACTCGCAGCCTCGTAGTGCAGGGAGCTGTGTGCAGCCCTGAGCTTCTCTGGGTGTGCTGGGTTGGGCAAGCCTCCCCTCTGTGTGGCTGTAGGTGCATGGCACAGCTCTGGTGTAGCCTGGGGAACTGACCCTGTAGCACGGGTGGTGCCAGCTCTGCAGCCCTGCTGGGAACTGCACTCCAGCTTGGGGCACTGCTCCAGTTCAGCAGTGGTACGAGCAGGGCGAAGGTTAAGACAGAGCATGTGTTAGCAGCCCGTTGCAATACCACTGCGATGCATGAGGTGCTGTGCTGCCAGGAGCGGGGGACCTGCCAGAGCCACAGCCCTGGGATGCTCCAGCCTTGGCTGTGCTCCTCTGTGCTGGGGCATTGGCAGGGGCCAGCTCAGCCTCTCCTTCCTCTCTCATGTGGAGTCTTTCCATGCTTTGTAAAAGAAACAGCTTTTCCTCAGTTGCAAAATGCTCCATGGACACCTCAGCACCAGCTGCACGTGGTGGAGGTGCTGCACCTACCACTCAGCCACGGGGCTGAGTTGTATTTTGGGCACAGTGTTGGTATTATGGGTGTTGTGCATGTGCAGGGGAACAGATGACTTAAACCCTCCACATAGTTCAGAGGAACATCCATCCCAGTGTTGTCAGGAAAGGGGATGTGGTTATTCTGTCTCCAGATGCATGACCCTCCTGGCCAGCTCTTGGGAGGAGATGGGACAGTGGGAGGCAGTGGGATGGGGTCTCTGTACGTGGAAGGGTAGAGAAGGGCACGCTGATAGGGATAGGGAGCTGCAGGCCTCAGGAGCACGAGGGTCTCTGAGCATCTCCCACACTGCCTTTGAGCTATGACACTTTTCCCTTTTTGGCCTCTTAGCTGTAAGAAGTCCTAAATAAAGTTACTGTCACTTTTGTTTATGTGCATGGGGAGGAGATGGACAAGAAGCCCATGTGCTCCTGACAGCCACAAAGCTGCTGGCAGTTTTTCTTCAGTTGCCTTGGCAAAGCGGTCGATTGGCTGTGGATGAGCACCCTTGGGTGCAGGGGACACCCATGTGCCGCTGCCTGCAGCCTGCATCCCAGCTCCCCCAGCGCCACGCTTGGCTAGGAACACCTGTCCTGAAAACCTGGACTCCCTTGCAAAGCACAGATGTGTGAACTTGCCTGCCTTAAAAATCCATCACAGGCTTCTTGTCTCCATCTTGATTGGTTCCAGTGAGGTCAACTTTTTTTTAATAACTTCTGGACTTCGGAAAACTATTTCCTTCAGGAAATAATATAATTAAGGTTGCCTGACACTTCTGATTATAAGCCCCTGTCTTCAGTTGCTTGAAACTACGCCAGCCTTTAAGCATTTGGACTGAAACTTTGCATGCCTCTGCCTCCGGCTGAATTTTTTTGGGAAAATTTCAGCAAAAAGGGTTTTAAGCTGCGCTCAGGACGAGCTCTGGGGGAGAAAAAGGCATTACTCTATCCACAGCTTAAAAAAAAAAAAAAACTGCTGAAGAAACTCCAGTGCCTTTGTGCTGTGAGACCGGGGTGGATTGCTGTCAGGAACGCTTGTGGCCAGGTGTTGGGGTTGCCTGTTGCTGACACCATGAAAACCCACCTTCCCCACGCCAAGCTACGATCTCTGAAAAGCACTGCTGTGTGAGGCCCTCCTGTTGGTGCAAAACGTTCATTGATCTGATGTCCATACAGCTTCTTGTATGCTGGTGATGAGGGAGAAAGCATTTCCCCCCAAAACATTATTATTATTTTTGCAATAAATAACAGGGTTGTCCCTCATCCCTAGCTGCAGTGTGTGGCTGGCAGCTGCAGGGACGTGCAGTGGGTGCTGTTCTTCAGGGTTTTGCAGGAGGGACCTGGTTAGACAAACAGTGCTTTTGCATTGCAGCCTCCCACCTTAGCTTGTTGCTACAGAAATGTCCAAAACAAGGGTGAGCTGTGAGGACGGGCTGGGGGCAGCCCTGACAAACCCTATCTAGCGGCTGTCAGCTTGATGGTGGCACTTGGGACCTCGAGTCGTGGGTGCTTGGAAGGAGCTCAGGGCTGCTGCAGACCCTGATGTGGGGCTTGTGCTTCTGTTGGCATCCCACACCAGCCTGCTTGTGCGGTGCTCAGGTCTGTCACCTGTTCTTGGGGCAGCCCAGCTCGCTGATATTCCCACTGCCTGCAGTGTTCGTGCCCTGAATCAGAATCATTAAGGTTGGAAAAGACCTCCAAGGTCATCTAGTCCAACCACCCTCCTACCACCAAGATTGCCCTTTAAACCACTAAACCATGTCCCTTGTTACCACATCTAGGTGTACCTAGAATACCTCCAAGGACAGTGACTCCCTCACCTCCCTGGGCAGCCCGTTCCAGTGCCTGAGCACTGTTTTGAAGAACTTTTTCTTCATATACAACCTGCACCTGAGTTGGATCCTTCAGGTGCAGACCTGCTTTGGATGTGCTGAACCCCTCCAAAAGCTGAGTTTGACCCCAGTTTGGAGCCTCTGGTTGGGTTCTTGAAAAGCAAATCCATGCTTCTATGGAGAAAGGGCTCATCTAGGATCTGCAGCAGAGATGTCCCAGCAGGATGAGGCTTGGTGGTGTCAGTCCTTGTGGTGTGAGCAGCTCCCAGGGACATCGCTCAGCCAAGGCAGCTGATGGACCAGCCTTGCTGCTTGCTTTGTGCCGGATGCCTCTACTCTGCTCCATCCGTGGTGTAAAAAAAAACTGAAATAAACATGGTGTTGGCATTGCAGAGCGAAGGCAGGCTCAGTGGGAAGGAGCCCTTCCCTCTCCGTGTCCCTTGTCAGCCTGGGGTGCCCAGCAGGGCAGCTCGTGAGTGATGGGGCGTTGCGGGTGTTCGGCTCGGGGCGGCCGGAGTTAAATTTCTCGGTGGCTGACACCTGACAAGCATGATAAATTGCAGTACGCCACGCACTGCTGGCGTGACAAACGGTCCGCTTCCCTCCTTTTAAGCTCTGGGAAAACTTTTTAATTATTTCCCAGCGCTTTGCAAATGAGTGTTTCTCAATCAGGCGCCCAGTGGAGTTTTGGGGGGGGTGTTATTTGTTTGTTTGGGTTTTGCAGGTGGCTGGGAGTGGGCAGGGGCTGCAGTTTGGGTTTACGTCCTCCTGACTGGTTTGGATGGGTCCTGTGGACGGTTCTGGTGCAACTCGTCAGCTCGGGTGCTAATTAAAGCATGTTGTGTTCTAGGCTTGCAGTTGCCCGTGGGAAAACATCTCCCCAGGAGTGGCTCTGAGACTCTCCTCTTGCCAGTGGAGCTTGGCTCCTTCTATTTTTCNTTTTTTTTTTTCCCCGAAGCATTTAAAAAGGAGGGAGGGAACAAAACAAGCTCAGCCACAAGCTCAGATAATGAGTGTGGATCTTGGCTGATAATGTGTTTGTCTAACACAAAAAGCATATTTGCCGCTGTAACCAAAGGCACCGATGGTTACAGTAATACCCCGGATTCCATCTTGCTAGGCAGCCCGTCAGACATGGCATGGAGTCCCCTGCCCATTTGCAATAGTGGGAACCTGTGCCACAAAGCCGTGTGTGCTTCTTTCCATCTATCAGTGCTGTACATAGTGTAACCACGCATGAGGCTCTGCAGGATCAGTGCAGGACCTCGTGGGCAAACGCCTGGCCTCTGGGCTGTCTTTTCAGTCCTGCCACACTCTTTTGGCTGGGGACTGTTGCTGTCATTAGAGATGATTAGAGATGCCCCGAGCTGCTGTATTTTTTTCCCCCTCTCCCTTTTCATGTCTCTAAATCAAAGTAATTAAGCAGATGCATGCTTTGGGGCCGGACTGGGATGCTCACGTGGGAGAGCTCTGCATCTGAACTAGCTTTGTGCTGACACTGGTTACCCCTGGCTGCCAGGGCTGGAAAACAGATGCCCCCCTCCCTCGTTCATTTCCTTCACTTGAGGCAAGCGCAAAGCTGCACCTGATAACCTGACAGATTGTCTTTTCTGCTTTGTTGAAGAATCTCCCAGATACGAGCGGCGAGGGTTGGCCGATCGCGAGCATCCAGAAGAATCCCACAGACTTTGATGATAAATTGGGGACAGCCCCAGGACTCTGGACCAGTGGAGAGGTGAGAGGTGGACTAAAGCACTTGCTTACCTGCTTTGCCCTTGATTCATGTGCTCTGGGCATCAGAGCACATGCTCTTTCTGCTCACCCTTCCTGCAGAGAGGTGCAACATCCCTGCTGGGCCTCACTTCTCTGCCACTGCCCCACCAATGCTGTAGGGCTGTGCCCCTTAGGAAAACACCACTGCCACAAGCAGTGGTCAAGGGGCTGTCCAGTTTTGCATGCGTGCTTTGCATGGGGCTATGATAATGTAGCATCGTATTTGGAGAGGTTTGGGGTCATTTCCTAAGCCCCAGGGACTCTCTTGGGGCAGGGAGGGACTGGTGATGCTGCTGCCCTGTTTGGGACCATGTGCCATGCTGAACAAAGCTGGGGGTTGGGAAAGCCAATGCTTGCTGCTGCTGGGCTTGAAAAATGAAAATGATGAATTAAAATTTAACAGGTCCCTAAATGCCAGGCAAGGACGTCTTAAATGGGAATTGTCACCGTTTGACTAGCGCAGCTTCCCACTTAGCTAAAATTGCATGGTTTTAATTGTGCTGATCTTGGAAAAGCAATAGCTTGCACCGAAGAGGTGAAACTTCACCAAAACACTGAGTGTCAGGAATTCTCACTACCTGGCTCCACTGCCCTCTCCCCCTGCATCCTATTTCCCAGGGCTGTTTTGCAGCCTCTTTCATTCTGCACCAGCCAAATCATCATCCCCTGAGCCCCAGGCAAGGGCAGAAATGCTCCCTGCAAGTGCATGCGAGGCTGGATGCAGGCACTGGAATTAGCTCAAGGTTAAAAACCACAGGGGTGGGCAGCACCTGATGGGAGCACGCATGGAGTGGCAGCAAAACTGCCATCAGCACTGCCGGAGGGTGGCATCCGTGGAATTGTGTGGGGCAAGGACCCCTTCCCATCCCTCCTCATCCTCGCCCCAGCAGCAGTTCTCCTTGCAGCTCTGCAAATAGAGAGCAGCGCAAGGAGGGTATGTCGCTAATAATACCAATTACTGTTACACGCTGGCTACAAGGTACGCTGGCAGTAATGGGATCCGGGGGGATGAAATGAAAGCGATATAATATGGTGAGATAAATTAGCGTTGTAAAATTAGCCATGGGTCTAGTCGGGGATCTGACAAATGTGTTGCAGCTTCGTTACAAGCTCTGAGCTCTGCCGAATTGGATTTAGTGGCCCAGAGCAAAGCAGACGGGAGCAAGGGAAAAAAGAGTTTATTAGGGGTCTCCGTACACACATGCTAATGGTTAACGCTGCTTGTTGCTTCCTTGACTTTGCTGAGTGATACGTCCCCTGGCGCCCACGGCAGTGCAGGAATAAAGCCCAACCCTGCTGATGTGCTGCTGGAGCAGAGCCTGGCAGAGGGATGGAAGGGGTTTGGAGGAGCACGCATCCAAGGGAGCAGGTTTGGGAATGGGTGGGATGTGGAGAAGGTGTTTGCATTTTTGTACGTATTTCAGACTGTAGGGAGGGCTGTGGGCTGCAGCCTGACCCGTTTTCCTTGGCTGGGCTCTGGGGCAGATGTGTCGCTTGAACTGGGCATCCCACAGCTTCCCCTGTTTGTCAAGGATGCATGACCAACTTTTGTCATCCAGATGCATGTGTTCTCCTTCCCTCCCTGAAAGGGAAGGCTTTCTGTGCTTCAGGAATGGCTGTGGCTGGATCCAGTGGGACCTGCTGCCTGGAGGCTCGTTAGGCAGTGGTGGAGGCGAGTGGTCCCGCTGTGAGCGACGCGTGGATTTGTGAACGCGGACTAATTGCATATTTAATGGCTGGTGCATTACACAGGATCTAGGGGAGAGGCAGACATGATTTAGGTCTGGTTTAATAAGGCATGTCATGTGGCTCATTTAATAAAAGCAAGGGAGAAAAAACGCTGATTGTGTTGTAGTACTCTGTGGTGGAGCTGAAGGGCAGAGGGCTTGCAAGGAGGTCCACGCTGAGGCTTCTCCAAGCTGAGCCACCATGGTGCAAGAGGAATGGTGGGTACTTGGCAGACATGTCTGCAAGAGGGGTAAATTCCTGGGGATGTATTTGCAGAGGGCAGGCTGTTTTCCCATGCTGTTCTGGGGATCAGCACTGTGAGCAGGTACTTGCTGCATGTGTGTATGTATGGTGTTGCCAAGAGGGTCCCTCCAGAGTGCCCCCCAAGGTCCTGCTGGGCAGCAGCATTGAATGGAGCAATGAACCCCATGGGACCATCTCAGCAGCATGCAAACATAAGAGCATCCCAAGAGACCTTAGTGGGTCTGTGTGCAGAGCACAGGTTGGTGGGGACCGAAGGAGACAAGAACCACTCTGGGAGATCATTGTGGGGCTGCCTGCATCTACATGGCTGCAGAGCAAGCAGGGCATAAGATGTGTCTGTGATGCGTGTAGGGTACATCAGACCCCAACCAGCCCCAGATACAACCAAAGGGCTGGTGAACCACAGCAGGGAAGAAGAGCCTTTGGCCCCACCTTTGCTGCTGGAGAAGCAGTGCAGGACTGCAGCAGGGAGCAGCAGGAAAGCGAGCCCGTGGTGGAGTGCTTGTAGCAGCATAAACAGAAATACAACTTCTCAGGCTCTTGTGCAGCAATGATATATCTTGTTTCTATTGACTTTTTTTAAACCTCTAAAATACATTGTAGATTGATCTACAAATCTGCAAAAAGCACCTGTTTTTTTTTAAAGTCTAAAGCAATTTTCTGCCTGCTCCTTGTGGTTGGCTCTGAACAGACACATGTTCTCTTGTCCTCTTTGAGGCTGGCACGCTGCCATGGTAGTAGGAAGTTTAGTAATACTTGAGCTGGATCGATGCAAGCCCATTATCTGTTCTGCCTGGGACTTGGAAGAGACAGGGAAAAAATGCTCTCCCCAAACGCATCAAAGCCCTGCGATAAGGACAGGCGGCTGAGCGCTATTTATAGATGGACAGATGTCTTGCCAGAGCTCTGGTGCTGTCACTTGTTTATGCAGTTTTTGAGTGTTTAGCAGTGTTTGTGAGGGTCTGAGGAGAAATCTGTTCTACCTTCTGGCATAGGTGGATCCCTCCAGGCACAGCCTGTGGTGGTGGCTCATTTGCTTGAGGGCTTTGTCCTTATTCTGAAGGAGGGACCTGCCTTCTGGATGGGAAGGATGATGTGGTTGAGAGGCCTTAAGGTGCTCAGTGACCAAAAATAAGGTCTGAGCAGTGGTCTCACCTCCTGGCATCTTCACAAACCCACATGGAGGTCTGTAGTTCAGAGCAGAACTGTTACCAGTGCTGTGTCAGGTCATGTGTGGCTGCTGAATGGAGTCTCCACGGCTTGAGGATACTCTTCCTCCACCTGCTAGGATTCCTGGCCCAGGAAAGAGGCTTTTCCTATCTGTGGCCAGTGCCAGTTTGCCTCTTGTAAAAGTGTTCATCCGTCATCAAATAACCCCCAGAGCTCTTGAATTGGCATCAGCCACACAACCTCAGTGTTAGAAATGGTTCACGAGGCCAAGTTGGCACAGGACTTGCAGTATGTCTTCAGTGAGCATAAGTGTCTGGGACACTCCTCCAATGCCTGTGGGCCCTCAGGATAGGGAGAAGTTTCTCCTTGCATCCAGTGGGAGCCTGTTCTTTCAGCTTCACCCCACCGCCTCTCTTGCCAGACATTGCTGCTAAGAGCCCAGCTCAGTCTTCTCAGTAACTCCCCCAGACATCTTGGTGGCCTCTGCTGGATTTTCTCTAGTTAACATCTTGTTATTGGGGCTCCTAAAATGAAGACCAGTATCACAATGTGGTGCAATGCACTGTGCCATGGCGGCAGGCTGGAGTTTTTACAGCAAATGCTTATTTTCAGGCTTCAGTGCCCTGAGGCTGCAGGAGGGCAGGAGGTGCCTATGGGCAGTTTTAGGAGCCAAGACCTCACTTTGTGTATTTTAACACATCCTCTCTGTCAGCTGCATGATGCCTCATTCCTGAGCCTGGGAGGGGGGAGATTTCTCCCCCCACACTATCCATAACGTGTGCGTCTGCACAGTTTTTGCAGAACGCTCTGAGCATCCCTTGCTCTCTGCTCAGCTTTAGCCTGTCTCCAGGGTGCTGCTTTGCTTTGCCCATATATTCCTTTGACGAGTGGGCAAGCCAGGAAACGGATACCTTTGTAACAAAACCACATATGGGCTTTCAATGGGTGATGACACTTCCCCAGGCTATCTGTCTAGTGAATGCACATTCTCCAGCTTGTTTATATTCACAGGCATGTTACTTAGCTGCGCAGGTGAGCCATCGATGTCCAGAAAGATGTCAGTGTCAGTAGGAGGCTGTAATGCAAGGCTTTCTGCTATTCCCTGTGATGGGTGGCAGGTGAGATCGTAATGTGCTGAGGACTGTGGGAGAGGGATGGCTTGCAGGGTCAGGCACAGGAGCTGTGGCTCAGCCAAGAGGCAGCAGGAGCACTGGGGATGGCTTTGTACTGCTGAGCTGCAGCATGACCGCGACAATCATTCAGTAAATGAGGGCTCTAATGGAGGCAAGCACTGTTTTCCAATTAAAAGAAACAACCACCAGCAGCAGGGACAGCGCTTCCTCTGAAGTGCTGTGTGCTCACTGGGTAGCATCACGGCACTGTGGGTCTCAGCTTCTGGAACAGCATGATGATGGTGCCCAGTGGTCTGCCCCATAGGGCTGGGGTCAGATGGCCCAGATGTGGGGCACATCTGGGGTGGGATCTGCGCTGTAAGCCAAGGCTCTGTGCAAAGCAGGGACCCACTGCCTCGCCCTCTGTCCTCGCAGGTCCCCTTCTCCCCGTGGGGAAGGGTTCCAATGGGGACCTGGTCTCTTTCTAAGAGCAGAACGGCTCCAGCACTGGAACCACGCTGCTCCAGGGCAGTTAACAGCACACACAAGCCCCTTGGCATTCATTACAGCCCCTAACGATTTTGGATTAGTGCTGCCCTTCACTAAGATCACATTGCTGTCTCTTTTTCTTCCCCTTGCCCTAAATCGCTGCACTTACATAAAAAAGGAGGGGCACGCATGTGGGGCCTGCACAATTTATGGATCAGAGATTTATATGCCGCTGGGATGCCGTATTTTTTCCCAACAGTGACACTTTATTGCCACAAATTACCAAACAGGCAAGGTTATGCGAGTGACAGCAGGCAGGGCTGTAAAGGACAGGAACAAACGGCAGCGGGAGAAGTACCCAGAGGAGAGGGGGAGGTTGGGCACGAGGCAGGAATAAAGTGAGGCGGGAGGCGGGCGTGCGTCAGAAACCTGCCCGTGCTGCAGTGAGCTGCGTGGGTGAAGCCTGGGAACTGGCGTGCACCTCGCACACGTGTGCCCATGCATGGGTATGCCATGGGGCTGGGGAGCAGCTGGTGGGTTTAGCGTCAGGGTTTGGATGCTGTGGATCCTGGGTTTCCAACCCCAGCCCCAGGGCTGTCACGTGCTGCTTTTTTGGGGGGGAATTGTAGATTTTTAGTTGCCAAGGGATTTTTTTTCGGGGTGCTGGATGGCTTGGTGGTACCTACAGGGAGAAGCATCCTTAGAAAATGGGGCATCATCTCTCTTTGAAGCATCCTCCATCCCAAGCTGTGCTCAGTCTGCAGCACCTTGGGGGGGGTCCCTGCGCTTGACTTCTCACCAGCACAAATGTGATATGACTGGTGTTGTACAGAGCAAACCCACCTGGCTTTGGCAAGGTGGGCGGCAGACCTTGCTTTGACAAGCCTCCCTTCTGCCCAAGGCCAGTTATCCGTGCTGAAGCGTCAGCAGCGCTGCAGCCGCAGCCCCTCCAGGCAAACCCAGGCAGCGCAGGGGCTCCCGTGAGAAAGTTCATGCAGTCAATGTTCTCAGCCTGCTTTTTGGCACACAGCATACGTGCTGCGGGGACAGTCGGGCTGTCTTCTGGGTTTGCATGGACATCTGACCTGGATTTGGAGGCTTGAAGGCTGCTGGTATTGATTTTCTGTGCAGGTGGTAGAGGGATGGAGGTGCTCTGTGGGGCTGCTCGGAGATGCTCTGCTGGAGAAATGGGTATTGCATTTGCTTGCTTCGTGTTTGCAGGCTGGAGAATGTCCCAGATGCGCCCTTTAGTGGGGCAGGATGATCGCTTCTGTCTGTCTGAGTGCTTTTGATACAAGTGATGGGGAGGGTGCATGGCGAGAGTCGTCTCCTGGCCAGAGAGGTGTCAGCACTGCGAGCGCCCGCAGCAGCCCTGCTGCGACACGCTCCGGTTGAGCGGCTCTGTCTGCGCCCAGCCGCCCAAGTTAGATCAGCTTAACTTCAAATGAATGTGAAAACTGAAAGGCTCGGGAGCAGCGAGGTATTAAGGCTGCCTTTGAGCTGGGGATGCTACTCAGAGCTGCTGGGAAGCTGTCACTCCATTGTTCTTGCAACAAAACGCTACCAGAGGAGCTGAGAGATACAGAGGCTCTGGAGCCACAGACAAAACTGCTTTTAATGAGCAGAAATGTGCTGCGGCAGCCTCAGGGCGTGCTGCAACGAGCATGGGTGCAGGGCAGGGGGTCACCTGGCTCGTGCACCGCCATGGGCAACAGGGCAGTGTGGCTTGTGTGTTCCTGTGCTGGTGAAAAACAATAATTTCTCTTGAATCCCAATGCCATAAGCCAGGTATTTAATCTTACTTGAAGGGAGCATCTCTAACGTACGCGGGGCATCGCAAACAATGGTAAGCAATCGATAGGCTAAGTCCTGAGGTCTTCTACCCAGACTTTGCTGGAGTAAAGGTTGACAAAGTGCTGAGTAGTTACCCAGGGTTTCAGCCTCGTGCTGAGGGCAGGAGAAGTGATTGACAGATTTATTGATGATACATTTCTCTATGAATCTGGTTTGTCTGTTACTCACAAATGCTCATTTGAGCATAAATCCCGCCTGGGCGGCTGAGCAGATAGCTTCTTCTGGAGCAGAGCTGGGCAGAAAGGGTTCAGATGAATTGTGTATTTGGTGAAAAATAGCTTTGGATTAGCAGGAATAGCTTGTGTTTCTGTGTTGTGTTTGGCAAATAGCCTCAGCTGAAGAAAGTGAAAGCCCACTTGTGAAAAAGATCAAGCGCTGGGTTTTGACACAGTGTTTAGATCTCATTTCAAATCGGTTTTAGGTTTTCTTCCAAAATCAAAAAGCCAGACAGCCTTCAGAAGATCCCTCTGAAACCCTTTTATTCCTCGCCCCCTGTGCCTGGCTTCTGCAGCAGCGTGGGGAAATGTGGCACTTCTCGCACGGCTTGCTGTCAGCTCTTACTTCATTCATTTTCCGCTCGCCCTGTGGTGCCAGGGCTCAGCCGCCGCCGGCGTTTTGTTCGGTGCCGCTATGCTGTGGGCTGAGCCATGTCGGGCTGCCACGGAGTGCTTCTTGCTAACTCCACGCTGCTCTCCTGCCACCTCCGTGCCTTATTTTTGTCTTGTTTCGTTGATTTTGTTTTGTTTTGTGCCCGGCTGCGGCTCTCTGCCTCTGCCGCAGCTCCTGCAGCCTGCGCTTGCTGCTGCAGCACCTGCCCACGCCCGCAGTAGGTGCTGTAGGAAATCGCTCAGACAGATTTGTGCATGTGTGTATGCCTCTCTAAGTATTTCCCATTAATTAATGGAGGCTGGAGTCTGTCGTCTGTAATGACTGGCGGGTGATGAATGGCTTGTATGACAAGATGGCAATGAGAGCTGGGTGAGCTGCTGCTGCCAGTGCTGGGCCTGGAACTTCAGTCAGTACCTGGGTGAGAAAAGCCCAAAGGCGACATTTCTGCGTGGGGAAGAGGAGGAAGGGGCTTGTGCCACGGTGGCCACCCCTGTCCCATGGATTTGCTGGCTGGAGCTGGGATGGCCAAGCAGAGACCTCGTGCTCTGCTCCTGACCTACACTGTGCTGTGCTGGGTTTTGCTGCTGCCCCATCCCCAAAGAAGGACCCATGCACCAGGGCTGGTGCTCCAGCAGCGCCATCTGTGCCTTCCTGCAAGCTCTGCTCAGGAGCCAGAGCACATCACAGTGGTGCCAGCACTGGACATCCCCAACATGCCTTCCCTAATGGCAGTGCTATGAGGCTTGGCTGGGCACATCTGAACAGGACAGATGCTTTTGGGCTGAGCAGCGTTTGTGGGACCACTGCTGCCCCAAGATAGTTTGGGTTCATCGTTGCAGAGCAATGTGAGGCTGGTCATTACAGAGCTGGGTGTGATGGATGTGAGCTCCTGCTGCTCAGAGCCCCACTGGTTTATAGCCACGTGCATCCTCCTCTAAGCCTGAAGTTTGTAAGTTAGAACACTGTCATGTACAGCACAGTGATCCAAGGGAAACAACACTGGCACCAAAATCCATAGCCTCCAGAGTGGGCGCAGACTGAGAGAGACTGAATCTTGCTTCATCCCCAGTGGGAGTAATCCCTGCTGCATCACTCTGGACCACACCATGCAAGTTGTGCACTGGTGATCTATTTCTGTTTTGGCTGGTGCTCTGAGGCTGAGGTGTGGTGGCTTACTGGGGCTCCAGCAGCAGGAGCGGCGATGCTGGGTGGAAGAGCAGTGTGAGTGCCCCATGAGCATCTCGCATGGTGACCTCCACCCCAGACCTGTTGCTCCTGCGAGGATGTAGGGAGCAGCCTGCCTTTGCTGGGGAACAGAACCATCTGCTTCCCCAAGTGGGGAAAATAATAATAATAATAAAAAAGTGCCTTCCACTAGGTCATGAGCCATTACCTCGAGGGGCCCTTCATCAGCTGATGAATTCTACTTAATAAAATAAATACTGAGAGAAAATGTAATTGGATTTCATTTATTACCCAGTTCCGCCTAGCAGCCCCAGATTATACAAAAGCAATTAGAGAAAGCTCTCCATTAATAGCTATCTTCAAGCCGCCCAATGGGCTCATTCCATCAAACCTTCTGGCTCGTGTAATTTCCTTTCTTGGAGCTGACTCCTGGCTGGGGGAGGGATGTGGGGTGCCCAGTGTCATTGCCAGTGGCCTGTAAACAACAGCAGCCCTCTCTCCATTGCCCTCCTGGATGCCTGGCTCTGCAAAAGGGTATCCTGGTCTGGGGAGAGCAGCCGGAGCACCTGGGTGGTTTGGCTGAGGTCTGGGGCTTGGTTGTGCCTTCCCTGTGCTGGAAGCATCCCTCTGCTTGGTAGAGCCATGTGGTCCGTCTGTCTGGCTTGGCAGCAGGAATGCGGAGCCCTGCAGGGGAATCGGATGTAATCCTGTCCCCCTCGGGATGCAGCTGCTTCTCTCCGGTGCTGATCTTCTCCCTAATGCCAGCAGTTTGCACAGCAGCTTGTCTCAGCCAGCCTGTGGGATGTGGGACGGCATTCCTGCTTCCTTGTGTTCTGCGGGGGTTGGGAAGAGGAAGGTGCTGAGCAGCACGTGGGCAGCATGCTGAGGTCAGGCAGAGAATGCTCATAGAAACTCTTCCCAAATCCCAGTGCAGTGCATGGAAATATGTTTGGGGCATGTCATGTGGCAAGGACAGAGGCATGGCGCTCTTTGTCACCGAGGACAGCATGCAGGTTAACCTGCAGCAAAGGCTCAGTCCCATGTCTCAGCGCCTAATCTCTCCTAACAAGGCTGGATGAGAAAAAACAATTACAGTGGAGTTGGCTTGCAGATGCTGATTGATCCCAGCGCTCAGTAGCTGACGAGTGCTCTGGCCTGGAGTGGAGTGGGAAGGACACATTCGATGTGCACACATCCACGGGGGGATGCTGCATGGCAGGAACTGCGGGATGTGCTGGCTGAGGCATGAAGCCGTGTGCCACGACAGGCAGTGCCACATGGAGAGGTAACAAAGGCTTGGCACAGGTATGTGTTTTGCTGTGCATATGCTTTACTCTGCAACACAGTGGGTTCACGCCTGAGGTGCTGCCAATGGAGGAGATGAGGCTTGGCCAACATGTTTTCTTTGCTGGCCTGGGGCTGTGAGAACAGCCCGAGACAAAGCCGACAGCACTGTCTATGCCTTCTCAGGGCTGAGGGAGATCAAGGGCTCAGCTTGGCCATGCTTGCACTGCTGGCTTTTTTTGCATTATGTGGTATGAATAAAGCCAGGCTCCTGCCAATGACAATGAAGGCCACCTTCCTCTTCCTCTGTTCCCCATCATACGTGAAAGCCAGCACTGGGCTCTGGCATCCTTGGTGTCCCATCTATAGCAACCCCCCTTTGTCACAGGCAAAAAGCTGCACAAGGCTTAATGCAGCCAGAAAGGAGCGGGCAGATGGGGAGGGGTGGCAAGACTGCTTGCATGGCTCTTCATCTTCGTTACGAGGCTTGTGCCTGCATCTGGCTCCCACGCTGTTGGCTGGTGAGGAGGAGCAGTCAGCAAGCAGAGATATGTGGGGAGGGCTTTGCTGGCCAAGGACACGTCTGTCCCTGCTGCGTGGTGAAGCAGAGATGAGCAAAAGGGGACAATTTCTTTAGAGAAGCGAGAATGGGACCAGAGGGATGTGGGCAGGGATGTGGTGACCCAAAAAGAGACCAAAAGGGATGCTCTCATTGATGCAACTGTGGGCAGTGCTTTGCAAATGCAGGGTGTCTGCTGAGGCTGGGTGATCAGGAGAGAGGAGAGAGGGGTGTTGGAGACCACAGGAGAGGGGATGTGGTTGAGACAGATCTCGGTGCAGAGGAAGGGGATTCATCTCAGCTATGAGATGGATGATGGCATGGGATCACCTTGCTTGGAGGGAAAAAAGGAGGAGCAGGAGGAGATGAAACTGCTGGACAGAGAAGAGGGCTGAGGTGTGGAAGAAGCAGGGGGGCACCTTTCCAGTGAGAAATGAAGGAGGTGGAAAGATGGAACACCAGCTGTTGGTGTGGACATGCAGGGGACACAGCTGAAAGCACCTCGCTGGGATGGGATGCTTCTTGCTGCCGCTCAACTCCTTCTCCTCCCCGGGCACAGTAGTAGCTGAGGTACTGCTTGCAGAAAGCTGCGGAGCTTTTCTGACTTCACAGGTCCCTCTGGTGTGGGGGTAACACTGGAGTCTGCTCTGCAGTGTCACAATGGACTTTGGAAAAGGCAAATCCACCCTCCATAGAAGAGAGGACCTTCTCAGAACTGTTTTTTCAAGCCATACAAATGCAGTGACCACGTGAAACCTTTCTTTTCATCTCACTGTTTATTTTTTCACAGGGCTTTTATTTATACCCCCTTAACATCCGTGCCATTAAAGCAGCCTTATTAGGATGCTGCCCTTCACCAAGGAACTCTGCTCTCAAAAAAGAGCATTAAAGATTCAACAAATAGCTGAGAATTGGGATTGATCCTAACCTCCCATAAATGGGAGTACCTTCCCCCATTAATCAGCCTTGGTTTTCACTTACAGGATGATGGCCTCAGTGCTACACTTCTTCAGGACTAAAAGCACGTTAAATATTTATCACAGCTGAGTATTCACTTCCCCCTCTATTGCCAGCTGAGCTCCACCGCATAAGCCCGTGTTGGCTTGACAGGTTGTGCAGCGAGGTGGCATGCCATTAGGAAACCTCCTGTGCCAGCATGCTCCAGTCATTTGCTGCGCTAAGCATGGAGAAGTGGTGGCATCTCTCATCTTGAAGCATGGTCAGCATGGGACTGTATTATAAAGTCTTGCTGCCTGCATTTGCACTAGTAAATTTAACATGCCCAGGTCTGCTCTTTAGCAGAGGCTAGCAGTGATGCATGCTCAGCATCTGCGCTCTTCCGCAGCCCTTTAACCTCCAAAACAGGATGACTGCCTCCCAGCTGCTCAGTGAGAGCAGTCCCTGGTCTCTGCTAAGGCTTTGCCCCACACTAAGGTTAGTGCCAGCCATTCAGAGTGGAGCCCTGTGCCTCACACTGCTGGGAAATGCTCCCTTGCTTATGGCTGTGCATGCGGCTCTGGTGCTGTCCTGCTGCTCTGAAGGAAGCCGGCAGCGCTCTGCACTTTGCTGGCGCACTGGGAGGAAGCTTTTAGTGCCTTGTGAGGCTTGAAATGCCGGCAGGGTGTTTAGCGGTCCAATTGGTCTAAACATATGCAAGAACGTCCTTGATAATTGTGCCAGGTGTGCCATAGCAATTTGGGGAGAGGCTATTTTAGGAACATCTCTGAAAGCACTCTTTCGCTTTTTTGCTCTCTGATCTTGACTGCCAGCATTTCTGAACAGCAGCTCTGACTTCAGGAGTTGCTGAGGACCTCATGGGCTGGAAAGCTGGGGCAGCTTAACAGTGCCCTTGGGCACTGCTGCAGGCAAGCCGTGAGCCCTCCACAGTGACCCTGCCTGGGTTAGCTGAAAAGGAAGAGCTTCCCACGACGCTGGAGGGAGTTTTGCTTCTCCATGGGGCAGATTCTGCTTGGCCCCAGCAGCTGCGATTGAGCTGTTGTTGCTGGGTTAGTGCTTTTTCTTAACGCATTGGCATCATCGTGATGCGTCTTCCCCCATCTCCAGCTCCCCCTCTCCGCCTCCAGCTTGAGTTACTGATGTGCACAGCCTTGTTACAGCCGTTTACATGTACAGACGCACAATGTGTTTCATTATCCATGTATCAAACTTGTTTTGCTGCTGTCATGCACCAGAAAAGTTAAACACGTCTGATCAAAGGCATGTAAACACAGCTTCAAAACAAATGCCCTCGAGTCCTGCCAAAAGCACAAAGCTGTCTCTGAGCAAACCCCCATCTCCTATTCCCACATGTGCGCTCCTTCTCTGAGTGGGTATGTGATGCCGGGTGATTCCAAGAGCTGTGAGCACTGTCTGCCTCGGGGGCAATGGGACCAGTTGTCATCAGACCAAGCAAGCATGGCCACAGGGCACTGCTGTGGGACTGGGAACTGGCTGAAAGTGGGGGCAGCTGGACACATCCTTTATCCCTGGACTCAAAGGAAGATAAGAGAGATGCTTGACAGAGGAACCAGGGATGGTCCCAGAGCAGGAGCTGCTTCTGCTCTGCCTGGTTTCCATCCCTGTATCACTGAGAAGGAGGAGTTGAGGCTCGCACCCCTGGCTCAGGATATCTGAGGGCACAAGATCACCTGTGAAACTGTGGAATTGCTAAAAGATGGGGGATTTTCCCACCTTTCTGCATTGGAGGTTTAAGTGCTGTTGTGTGTGTTGCTGTGGACAAATCAAGTTTTCATTTTATTCCAGCCTCCAGGAGGAGTAGATGTGTTCCTTAAAGAGGGATGGAAATCCGTGGGATTTTGCAGACTCTGAGGGCAGGTGTTTTAAGAAAACACTAGCTCCCTTGAAATTTGCCAAAACCCTGTTCAGTGCTTGGCTATGAGCACAAATGGAGAATAGTTTGGGAATTCATGAGCTTGTGAACTGACCCAGACACTGGAAATTAGTTGCCCAAGGTCTTTGCCAAATGCCTTTGAATAATGGACATGTCAGAACCAGATGGGGTTGCAAATGGTGGGTTATTAGTGCCCAACGCCTGTGCCAAGCCTGTGGGGCTCGTCTCCCAAGCCAGCACTGCGCCTTGCCCCTGGCTGCGTTGCCACATGTAGGGTGATGCAATGAGCTCCCTTCAAAGCACCCGGCTGTGCTGAGGGGGCAGATAAATCTGCAGCCATCCACCATCGTGCTGCTGGACGATCCGGGCAGGCTGTGAAATGCCCTGCAGGCAGTGGGGACGTGGTCAGAGGTTAATGATGGTGTCAGCCTTCATAAATCATCCTTAATGAGGCTTGGGAAAATGATGGTTTGGAGCATGCCGTGTGCGGCTGTGCTGAGTTGTCTTTCCTTTCTTTTGGACTTTGTTCCCATTCAGTTTTTTAGGACTGTTTGGGGGAAACCTTGTCATGACTGGAGGTGCTGGAGGTTTTCCCACCACTCTGGGTAATGAGTGGTTCAGGGCTTTGCCTGGACCTCTATTTTGGGCAACATCTGAATGATTTGCTAAAGACTAGATACATTGCTCTGCATTTTTTGTCCCCATGAAAGTAGCTCATGCTAGGGCAACAGAAATCTCAGGCTGGAAGTGTCCGTGTCTGGGTACAAAGGAACAGCTCATGGCTGTCACGGAATTGGGGTTCTGTGGCATGATGCTGCTGGGGTCAAGCTTGATGTGCCCAAGCTGTAGGGCAGCCAAAGACCCATGAACCTTCTCTTGAGGTGCCATCCTGGCATGGGAACCAAGTTACAGGGACACCATTGAGTCAAAACAATTTGGGAGAAACCCATGTGGTGATGGGACCCCAAATAAGATGCATGCTTCGTGGGAAGATGGAAAAGGAGGTCAATGAAATCCCCGCAAAAACCACCTCTGAGGCTGATGGTGGTGGGCTACTCTGAACCATGTGTGGTCCTCAGAAAAGCTGACAGCCACTGGGATGCTGGGAGGAGCAAAACACACGTACAGTGAATATTCCCGTATTATTTATAAAGTACTGCCACGGCCCTGGAAGTGTTGGGAGTCTCAGAAAAGCTGAAGGAATGCACTAATTAAAGAACACAATGGGAATGTAAATTCAGAAAGATCCCCAGGGGGATGCGGCCCTGGGGGGGAGCTAATTTGCCAGTCCCTGCTCCTCCCCTGCAAGCTGGCTGAGACGCTGGAGCAATTAAAGAGGAATTTGAGTGTTAAATATAATCTGGAATTGTGTTTTGGGCTTTTTTTGTAATTGGTTTATTTTTCTCTTGGGTAACTGTGTTTCCAATTCCATAATTGGGACTTTAACCCTCTGCTCTGCTAGAATAAGGACTAGGTTTGGGGGGGCTTTGGAGATTGATTGTCTGGGGTTGAAAACAGGTTCAGGTGACTGCCACCACCTGGGTGACACGTCCTCTAGTGGGAAGTGGCACAGCTGGATGGAGCTGTCCTGCAGTGTGAGCCCCAGGCCAATTTTGCAGTCTCTTGGAGGGTGGCTTTGCAGGCTGCGAGCTCCAAACTGAAAGAAGACATGGCAGCAGGGCAGTGCTGTTCAGACTTGGTAAGCCCTGCCATTGATGTAAAATGTAGGTTGTCAGAACTGTCCCCTGAAATCAGTGCTAAGAATATATTTGCTTGTTTGTTTGTTTTTTGGCTTTTTTTTTTTTCCCCTGAACATTTTTCCTCTGCATGGTTTGGCTCCCTCTTTTGTATTATTTTCACTCGTCTTGCCTTGCTCAGGAAATACATACAGTTGGTATCTTTGGAATTATAGCCAGGATGGTTGACTCAGGGTAGCGGCCTCAATGTAGTTGTCTTTTTCTGTAAACTTTATACAGTCCAGGGTGAGAAAACAGCCTGGGATACCCCATTAGGGATGTGAGGTGGCATAAAGACATGCTTAGGTATGGTGGTCAGCAAGGGATGGCCATCACCTCACATCTTGTTGGTACTGGAGTTTTGGGTCAGTCATGTCCCTATGGCTGAATTTGCAGCTGAGCGAAGAGTTTGTGTTCTTGTGTTTTGGCTTTTTCAGTGATCATCATCCTGAGCTGACCCTTTGATGTGTTTTGTGTTGGAAGATGTCCTCAGTGCTTGCAGAATGGCATAGAGAAGAAAAGCTGATGTGATTGCTGCTGGGGCTTCATACAATAGTTGGGTTGTTGGATCGTTCTGAGATTGTGCTTCTGATGGGAGGCAGGAAATGTTGTGTTGCAGGGTCCTCTCTCATTTTTATTTTTCTGATTATCTTGAATATTTTGGCTGTTTTTTCCATCAGCAATAGTTGCTAGAGATTCTCATCCATTGCAAGCTCCTATTTGGAGAAGGAGAATAGGGCTCTCCAAGACACTAGAAAATACGATCTGTGGACTCATGTGACGTGAGTACCCTCAATACCAGGATTTTGCATGGCTTTGCCTTTGCTAACGTTGCTCAGTGCCTCATCCTACAATAGCATCCTTGGTCCTCACCCTGCAGCGGTTGAATTCCATCTCCCCTATGTTTCTCCCTGCTTGGCGCTCCGCAACCCCTCTCTCCATCTGGATCCAATTGCCACATGTGATGAGAAGTCACTGCCAGCCCAGGACCCTGCTGCCACCACTGTTCCCATCTCCTGTGGTGGAGGAACGGGCCCTGGGTTTTGGTGGTGTTGGGAGATCCCCACCAGGAACGGGAGCTCTCCCAGCAGTCCTCCTGCATTTATTGCCATTTGTTCTGATTTATTTTTTCCAAAAATAAATGTTGGTTGAACTAGCACAAAAGCTCAGGAGGAAACAGTCTGAGGGAGACTGGGGAAACAAAGAGATCTCACAGGGTCCCCCTCTTCCTAGCTCCCAGCTCTGAAAAATACACGGTTATAAACCCTTCTATCTTTATTTACTGCAGTGCCAACAGAACGCTGCTAATGCCCATGCTGGGCAATCTCGGAAGCCAAAATATCAGAAAACCAGGCTTTTCCCTGCGTTCTGAGATGGGGAGGGCAGAGCTGGGAGCACCTTCACCCTTCACTGGGCTGGAAGCTGCCACAGAGCCCAGGCCAAACTCGTACCTCCCAGGTGTCTGGCTGGAGCTTGCTGTTCCTTTCCTGCCTGCAGCACCAGGGAAAAGCTTCAGGGCATGGGCCTGAGACCTGCCAGCACTTAGCCTCACGTCCAGGCTCTGACATGGCATTTTCCTATGTGACCTCCAGCCAGCCTGCCCCGAGGCATCTCACTCCCCCCATGGATAATTCTCTCTTCCTCTCTCCCTCACCATCTGAAGTTAGTTTCCTCTAGATGACAGGGGTCAGGAGGACTCGGGTGCTGAAAGATCAGCATGTGCTTTCCTGGATCAGGGCCTTGCATTCCTCTTGAGTGGCCATCTGGATGCTGGACCCCTCCTGGGATGCTGTGCTGGGTTGTGCAACGCTGAACACTCATCCAGGCCCCTGGGATCACTTTGGGACAGAGCCGATTGATGGCTTCTCTGCCACCTGGAGTGATTTAATATAGGGCAGCAGCCCACACCAACTCTGCTAGAAACACTGAATGTAGGATATGAAAAAGGTCTGGGCTTGCCATCCTGGCCTATGTGCTGCTGCCCAGCTCGTGTGGTTTTTGGGGGATGCTGTGATGGGGAGTGAGAATGAAGATGCAGCAGCATCCTGCAACCCATGTTTTTGGGTTGTGATGACCCACAGTCCCTGCAGCAGCTTTTCTGTTGGCAGGAAATCTAGACTTGATCACAAGGATAAATCCAAGATGTAAAAATGAGGAGCAAATGCTGTGCACTGAGTGGAGGTGACAATGGCTTGGTCCTGTCTTGAGCCAACACATTCATTGTGCTGGTCTGGGATGTCAGCATTAGTCGCTGCCCTGCTGGGACAGTGCTCTGCCTAGGAAGCAACAGAAACACTTCTTGGAGAGTCTTGGAGTAAAGGTCTGTCACCTCCATGGCAAGTTGTCTGCAGAGCTTTGAGTGCTCATACTCACTCTGGCAGCTTCACCTTTTCCCTTTTGCCACATACCCAGGTCAGGCATCCTCCAAGCTCAGCTCAGCACCCAGCCACTCCAGCACGTTCCCCATGCTGACCACGTCTCTGCCGGTGATGCTGTGCTGGTTGGAGTGTGCCAGTGACCGCAGCCCCCTGTGCCTCCTCCTTGCCTGCACCCCTCCTGCTCTCCAGCCCCGGCCCTGCCACCTCCAGGCGCTGACAGCACATAGCATGGGGCCTCTGCTGTCACCCAGCCCTTTGTTCGCTCTATCTCCAGCCCTCAGAGACACTGACAACCTGCTGACATCCACATTTATTTTACTTTTTTTTAGTTTTGCTCCACTGCCTCCATCACCCCGAAGCCCAGCACCAAGTCCAACTCCCCGCTAGCAGTTTCTTGACTTCTCGCTGCTCCGAGGAGCTTTGCAGACAGCTTTAAGGCTGCCCCTGCGTGTCCTGAGATGGGTGCAGCACCGAGTCCTGTGCACCACACCGGGGCAGCTGCCTTTGCTGGCCTGGGGTTTTACTACAGGCAGTTTGTTTTCCCAAGGAAGTTAGTTTCCAAGATAGCATCTGGTTTTTATGAGGTCTGATCAAATAAGGTAGTATGTGTATGAGTGTGTGTGGGTAGTGTTTTTATGTTTGTACACGTCTTTTTTTTTAAAGTTTTATAAATAGTGGAGTGAGGAGTTGCTTAACTTCTTCATCTCTTGTGACTGTGGTTTTGTGAAATTACTACTGAATCCACAAAGCAAGCTGTGCCTCCGACCTGAGCAAAGAGCAGCGTGGACACTCATACCTTGCTGCACATTAACACTGGCAGGAGGCAGTGCTATTTTCAGCACCAGTGCAGAATTATCCTTTTGGTGCCTTGGCCATGGTGTAAGAGGCAGTTAGCTGTGGAGGTTATGGGTGAAAATTTTGCAAGCGACTTGCTGGCCCATTGAAGCTATTCAGCAAACAGCTACGGAGCCATAATGTGTTCTGTGTCACTTTGCAAATAATTTGCCTGGAATAAAAAAGGTGCTAGGCTTGAATGTGCTTTTCTGGGCTGAGCTGCAGAGGGATGCTGCGTGCAAGTTTCCAGAGGGGCTCTGGGCTTTCATTGGTGTGCAGAGAGTCCTGTGGGGGGGAAATGGTAAAAAAAGGACCAGAGGGAAACTTGCCATGGAGATGCTGCTGCTTGTGTTTGTTTCTTTAAGCTTTAAGCTTCGTTTGAAAGGAAGCGAAAGAGAAATGAAAGCGCGGCTCTCTGGTGTTGGCTTTAGGAGGGAAGAAAATTGGAGAGGGGAAGAGAGATCACCAAAAAATCCTGCAGTGGTAGATGGGGCTCTGTCTGCAGCCCATTCATTAATAGGTGATTAATAAGTGATGTGCTAATGGCATACGGGGACCTGGTTATTTGTAGCTTTCCATCTGGGAAGGTTTAAAAGTGTCTACACAGCCATGTCATCTCATTTATATTTTAATGCCATCATCTCCCCTCTTCCTTCTCCCTCCCTTCCTCCACGTGCATCCCCTTCACTCCTCCTGTGTTGACTGCACCATCCCGTCGTGCTGTGGGACAGGGGCTGTCTCCTGCTGGTGCCGCCACGTTCCTCTCCTCCAGGTCTCACCAGTGCTGTGGCAATGCCATCCCTAGGGTACAGCCACCTGGCAGCGGCTGCCCTCTAGCTGGCCCTGGCAGCCCCCTCTCCCCGCCAGCTCTGCAGGATGCTGGTGGTTAATCCCCTCTCCCGCCGAGCCCACCCTGCCGACAGGGATCAGGCTGCGGCACAGCCGCCCCTCGGCACATCCCTGGCTCCAGGATTTGTTTTTCATTTCCGCTCTCTCCCCTCGGCCCCTTGGAGATGCAGGGGTTTGGCAGCAGATCCCGTCACCCCCATGGCTTTCCTGCAGAGAATCTGTCTTGGGGGTGTTGTCGTAGCGGCGATGGGGGTCTGAGATGAAGCCGCTGGATGTCTTCTCAGGGAAGACGTTAAAAGCAGATCTGTACCTTCTCCCTCTGTGCTGCTCCCTGGGGACCACCCCCAGCCTTCGCCGGTGCCTTCCTTTTTTTTTTTTCTTGCACGTCAGTTTTTCTCACAAATCTTTTTTTGTGTTTCTAAAAAGTGACGCGGAAAGAGGAGACGAAGTGTCACCCCCGTGAGACAGGCCAGCAGCACCGTGAGATTCCACTGCCTCAGAGTGAGCCACTGTCTGCTAGAACCAGGATTTTCTTTGCAATATCAGAAAAGCGATGCCTACATGCAAGAGAAATGCCTCCTTGTTGGGCCGTGGGGTTGGCGCCTGATTTAGCATCTTCACCTGGGCCTCGTCTCTCAGCTAAGCCTGCGTCTTTGCAGTCATTGCCAGTTTGGTACCAGGTGTCCTGGAGGCATCTCTGAAACATTGTCCACGTTATGAGAATACAAAGCTACATTCGGACGCTCGCTCTTGTGAAGATAGGAGTGGCTGATGCTTCACAAAATGAATTTCAGCCCTTTCTGCTACGGGACTGCTGGAAGCAGTTTGTGCAGAAGGGAGGATTTGGGGGTTAGGGTTAGGGTTAGGGAGGATTTGGAGGACAGGTGGCCCATGTGTGTGTATTTATAAGGGAGACTGGAGAGGTAAAGCCTCCTGACAGCTTGACAAAGAGCCTGAGAAAATAGAGCCCTGAGCTCTGATTGAAAGCCTGGGTGCTGCTTTACCCAGAAAATGCCTCTTAATGGTGTTTGTGCTGCTGCTGGCTATTTACTGCTGCCAGCACCGGTTTGCATCACCCAGGAGCAGCCTGCTTGTGCAGCAGCCCCAGCACCTGAGAATGAGGATGTGGGGTGCAGGAAACTGGGGCTCCAGGCTGATGGGCAGCACCAGGTCCCCGTAGCACCGTCACCTTTCTGCACCAGACCCACCCTATGCGCAATCGTATCTGTGGCTGGCTTCCTGTGACTGCTTGGCAAACTGTCCTGCTCCCATGTGCGTTTCCTACCTTTAGCTAAAGCGTTTCTGGGAAGCAGATGCAAAGTTTTCATGGGAAATTATTGCGAAGTATTTGCTTAGCTCTGGTCATGTGTGGCGGAGGGGCAAGCGGTGCCTCGCCGTGACCCAGGAGTCTCCGCTCGATTATTTGCTCACACAGATAAGAGATAGCTGCCTTATGTTGCACACTTGTTTTTCCTAGTCCCTCATTTGGGATGAGGTGAGCATAAGCAGGGATTGGTTTGTTAAGCTGCGACAGTTCATTAAACTTCTCGGACTTTTTCTCTGCGTTTCCTCTCCAGACGCTGCTGGTGGCTGGGGCTGTGTGTGTGTGTGTGTGCAGATACTGTGTGACAAGACAGGCAGCGGAAATTTTCATGATTTTGGTTTCTGAACGCCCTTATCTGTTTGCAAAGCCCAGAGACTGCCTGCAAAAACTGTTGTGTTTCAGATACTTCAATTTCTAAAAGCCTTTGGAAGCAAAGTTCATTTTTCTTGGCTGTTTTTTTACCTTGAAACAAGCCTCTTTATTTTTTTATTTTTTTTTTTCAGTCAAAAACTCTTGGCTTCGATGTGTAAAACTTGGTGAAATTAATGGGAGCCCTGCCCTGGATCTCCTGCGCAGCTTTTAAATTCTCTGACTTGTAAACAAGCAGTCTGGTTTGCAGCAGGCTGTCAAGCCTACTGGAGTAAAGCCCTGAAGTTTGAAGGTAAAATGAGGGATGCGCGCAGTGCTGCCCTGTTCCTCCACTGATGACCTTTTGCATTAATTGCTGACAAAGAGCCTGGCTCTGAGAGGGGTCGGGTATGGTGTGCACCTTCTGGGCTTTGCAAGGACACTGTGGCTTGGAGGACTCAGTCAGGCTCTAGCGAGGGTTTGGGTGTCCTGCATGGGAACGTGCTCCTGCTTGTGTTTTTCCACTGTGAAAAGTCCCCTTTGAGGAGAAGTTATTTGCATGCAAAGCCGTGCCGTCCCATGGCGGGTTTCACCCCGCGCAGAGCACGGAAGGGGCAGCTGAAGGGAAAACGTCTGAGCATCTCTGTGCGGCCACAGAAATCTCATTTGATCCTCTGTGGTGGGAAAGGAAATGGAGCAATAACCCAGGACAGTTTAATAGAGTTGGGGTGAAATACGGCTGTTTTTGTTAGCTGGTCTCTTTGCAGTGAGGGCTCTTTAGCCCGTTTTGTTGTGCTTGGCTCCGCTGTGGATGTTGGCACCAGCTGCTCTGCAGGTGCACATGTCTTTGGCAGGAAGGAGCTGGGATTTGGGGATTCGCCTTGGTCAGGCTGGGGAAAGGAGGAGAAAAAGCAATGAGAGACAATGTTTGTCCCTTGCAAGAGAGGGAGATGCGTCAGGGGAGAGGAAGCATCGGGGAAAGGAAGCGCACAGCCGGGTGCAGCCAGCTCCTCTCTGGTGGCTGTGTTTCCCTTCCAGGAGCAGATCCTGCAGCTCAGGCACTGCGGAGCCCAGATGAAGTCAGCTCCTGGAAGAAGTTTGTCTAGGAGCCGAGGGCAGCTGAGACAGACTGGTAACGAGCACTGCCTGCACGCCCCCAGAATCATGAAAACTGGGGAAAGGGAGCGTTTCCAGAGCTGAGCACACAAGGATGCAGCTCTAGCTGCCCTGTGGCGGGAAGAGCACATTTTTTTGGAGTGTTTTTCGTGAGCACCCAAAAAAGGCAAAGCATGGGCTTGAGGTGCCCCTCTGTGGTGCTTTAAGCAGGAGGAGATTTTTGCATGTCCATCACCTGCTGAACATGGTGATGCTTTGGGGTCTCACCAAGCCCAGCAGTGGTGGGGGCTGGAGCTGTGCTGTGCTGTGCCTCTCCCCCAGCGCTCGTCTCCCAGCACCCAAGCTCTGCACCTGTTTCACAGAATCAGTCTGGGAGCCCTGGGCAGGGGCTGTTTGGCCCTGCCGGGAGAGGAGGCGAAGGGAACGGTGTTTTCCCCCATAAAAACCCCGCGGTCCAGCCAGCGGTGGCAGACCTCTGAGCGCTGGCAGGGACCCAAGGCGTATTTTCTTCCTGCCACCCTTTCAAATTAAGAAAACGATTCATTTTATTTCTTTAATTTTCCAAATGGATGTGAATTGGCTGTGCTGGCAGGTGCCTGATAGACGTTCCGTGCCACCTTGCAGAGGGGAAGGAGCTCACCACCACCTCCTCCTCCTGCGAGGACCCGGCACGGCCACTTGTGGGGAGCTGCTTTGTGCTGCTGAGAGCAAACAAGGAGCACCCAGGTGTCCCACAGTGCCTAAAACAATCGCAGCATTGAGACACGCTGCAGGGTCCTTTGGGGTGATAAAGTGAGCTGTGGCACCTCTGGTGCCCCCCATCAGCCTCTCCTGTTAAGCATTTTATGAGCATGGCTTTTCCCCTTGCTTTTATTATGCTCAGCAGCGTTTCTCCTGCATCTGCATAGTCCCCTGCCTGCCTCAAGGGGACACTATCAATAAATGACATCAGCTTCACCAGGCGGGCGATGAGGAGCACCGCG
Source organism: Penelope pileata (assembly GCA_013396635.1). Taxonomy (NCBI): domain Eukaryota; kingdom Metazoa; phylum Chordata; class Aves; order Galliformes; family Cracidae; genus Penelope; species Penelope pileata. The sequence goes on along the minus strand of WBMW01006305.1, from coordinate 203,832 downwards.
TCCTCCCTTGCAGGGATGCTCAGGGTGGGATGTTCTCTGTGCCCAGCACCGCTGCTGAGCACCTGCTGGATGTGTGCTCACACCTCTGGCTCTGTGCAGCTCTGCCGAGCTGGCTGCAGCGGCTCTGGGGGTGGGAGATGGTGAGGGGAAGATTATCTCATCTACGTGGCAGCAATTATCAAATCTGTGCACTGCCTCAGTGACACGAACCGCAGCCTGGCGCTCGCAGATGGAGTGCGTGACATGTAATTAGGTCTGGCTCCCCAATCTCTGTTAAATCTCAAGGATCCCTTCCTAATCTCTTGCACCATAGCAACTTCTTTTTTCAGCCTGCTGCTGTTTTTCTCTGTGCTTTCGCCTCACCTGCCCTCCATGTCCCCACCCTGGGCTGAGGCTGGGAGGCAGTGAGGAGGCTCGGGGTTCTCAGTCTGAGTGCTGCTCAACAGTGCCACTGCGTGCCCAGGGCTCCTTCTCCCTTACTCCATCTCCCCTTGGCTTCTCAGCAGGGTCCTGGGGGGCAGGAGCTGAGCTTACAGCCCTCTGAGCCATAGTTGTGTTATGATAATGGTCCCAGTGTGGCTCTTAGAAACAACAGCTTAATTGGCCTGTTGAGGGGAGGAAAGGAAATTCTGCTCACCTCACCTGCTCTTGGGGAGGAAAGTCTCATTCCTTGCTCGCAAACATGCTGTATCCTCAGGGGCAAGCTGCTGCTTGTCTGCTCACAGAGTGCAGGTGCTCTGCAGAGGTGTCACGACCACTCAGCCTGATGATGGGGAAACTGAGGCACGGCACGCTGTTGTGATGCATGCAAGGCTGCTCTGCACATGGCATCGCTGTGCAAACCCTGAGAGAGATGGAGTGCTGCCAGTTGCATCCCCTCTCTGAAGAGCTCACCCCTGTGCCAGCAGCCAAGGGTGAGCTCTGCGTCAGCCACACCACATTCAGGAGCAGGAAACAAAGCCCAAGAAATCTGCTCCCCCCCTTGCCCTGCCTGTGGAGATAAAAGCTCTGCTGTCTAACAGTGAGGTAAATTTGATCTCTTGCTAATTCTGGGGTAAAAAGGAAACTCAGCAGATGGGTTTTGTAATCCTGCACGGGTGAGGTTTTCTGGGAGACGCCGGTGCCGGCTTGTTTTTACGTGGGCATTAGGGATGTGACAACTTAATTGCAGAGTCCTCCGGAGGGGGAGCGGAAATCAATAGGTGTTGGTAAGGCGCTCGTTTTGAGATAAAGTCTATTTGTAAATTATAGTCATTTGTCTCCTTGCTGCCTCCAAAGCAGTTAATTGCGACTTGCCCGAGGCACGGAGGGGTGCTGGGTTCTGCCCTGGAGCCCGAGCGCAGGGTGCTTGAGCTGCAGTGAGCAGAGTGAGTGGCCCCACGGGCTGAAGGTTGTGAATTTGAGCCCTAAAGCGTGTCCTGTAATCCCTTTCCTGGCCCAGGGGAGTGGCAGCCTATTTGGTTACCAGGGCACAGAGGGCTGCGGGGTGTGCGTTTCCCAAAGGGCAGCCTTAGGCTGGAGGGAGAGTGGCCAAAAATACTCCGCCTGTTTGGGGACTGCCTTACAAGGCTGCAGCGTGGTTTGTTCGACAAAATATGCCCCAAAACTAGGGCCTGTGTTTTGCACATTGGGGTAAAGGAGAGGCTGGCTCTGCCCTGGGTGGGTGCAAGGACAAACCTGGGGGCTGCCCCATTCCTGTCTCAGCCCCACAGGGATGTAGCTCTCCTCATGCTGATGCTGCTCAGCCTTTGCTCTGCAGATCCACTATCAGATGTGTGCTCAGCCTAGGGGTGCCTTGCAAGCAGGAGATTCCAGGAGAAGCTGCTGTCCCTGGGTGAAGCGACAGAGGGGCTCCTGGCCCACCTTTGTTGTTGCATGGATGGACAGACAGACATTCCCTGCACCCCAGGTGTGTGCTGCAGCAGTGCCCGGCAACAGCGGCATGGCAGCAACAGTGAGCTGATCCTGGGAGCACCCCTCTGTGAAGCCACCTTAGGAGGATGGGGCAGCCAAGGGTGGTGGTTTTGGAGCAGGCTGTGGTGGAGTCACCATCCCTGGAGGGGAACATGGAGATGTGGCACAGAGGGACATGGCTCAGTGGGCATGGTGGGGATGGGCTGATGATCCTCGTGGTCTTTTCCAACCGTAATGATTCTATGACTGTATGAAACACCTGCAGGAAACATGCACTCCAACCAGTGCAAGCACCCCAGGATGTGTGTATATTTCCATGATGTGGAAAGATCTGAACCAACACCATATTTTCTACCCAACGCTTTGCTTAGGGCATCCTATATTTTGCTATTTACTCTCTGTCTTTTCTGGCCCTTCCTTCACTCCCTAGCTGTGAGCATGGCCTCCCACAGCCCTGACCTGTGTATCCTGGGCTGGAGGCTTCCCGGGGGCAGACTCAGCACCAGCCCCTGAAAGCAGCGAGGGACTGCACGGAACAGCACTGAGATAAGTGAAGTCAGCATGAGAAGGGGTAGGATGCTCCCCCCATCTGTTGCTGTGGGTTCGGATATAGGGTGCGCAGAGCCTTCTCCATGGGGTAAGAGCACAGAGGATGGAGGAAGCATTGTTCAAACCTCCTTTGGGTCAGCGCAGGGTGAGTGCACACTGCTCCAGAGAAACAGTGCACGGAGCAAGGTGAACACAGGGATGTTTGCAGGCAGGGCCAGCGAGGGCAGCCAGCAAAGCACTGCGTGCACGGGCTGGCACGCACCAAGGCCATGTGTTGCATCTGTACGTGTGAGCATGCACACATGCTCTGCATGCACAGAGGAGGCATGCCCGCACCTTACAGCGGGGTGTGGAGAAGGCTGGCTGCGCTCGCAGCCGCCCCGGGCGCACGTGACGTTATCCGTGCCTTGCACACTGGCCACGTTGATCTCATGTGCTGAGCTTCTCGCAGGCACCCAAAGGAGTCATCGAGCGCGCGCTGATCACCGTGCACTGCCAAAATCCTCTGGAATCCGCTCCCCTGCGTCGCCCCTTCCCAGGTCAGCGGCGGGGGCTGCGGCAGCAGGTGCTGAAACCCGTCCCTCCTCGCGACCTGCCTCGCTTGCTTTTCCAGCACATTTTCCGGAGGTCAGCCATCCCCTCCCTGCTGCTGGATTGCTTTCCTGCCCTTCCCACCTGCTCCTTCCACCCAGCAGCTTTTTCAGAGAGCGGCCTCGAGGGGGGCAGTGGAGGGGAACATGAGTCGAAGGAGAAATCAATCCTGTCCTTGCCAGGGCTGAGATCTTGGAAACGCTGTGCTCCCATCCAGCGGCTCTCGAAGAATCGGGGCTGAGTGTGGCACCGGCTATTTCTGTCCACTGGCAGCTATTCCTGGCCCTGACCTGAAGCTCAGTCCTTTCCCTCTCTTTGCCCGTGCACGAGGGCTGTGCTCGGTGCACGGGGCTATAAATAACGGCAGCCGTGGGCAGCCGCTGGGAGAGGCACTGAGCGGAGCATCCCAGCTCCGCAGGCATCCGGCATCCCCTGCCCGTCCCCTCCCCAGGGCGAGCAGGATGCTGCAGAGCTGCACACTGCTTTTTCTATGGGGCTTTGGGTGAGGGGAGGGCTGGGTGCAGCCACGCTGTGTTTGTGGAGCTCAGCTTTTCGCCCACCTCCTGTGCACAGCTCGCGGGGTCGGGCAGCCCATGTTTACTGACAGTGCCATGCAGCATGGAGACCCTGAGCACATTTCTCCTGCTCTCCGTCCCACTTTTCTTTTTCCCCACCCTCACTTTCTGTCCCGCTGTCTTTCCACCTTTCTTCTGCTCTTGCCTCCTGTCTGCATCTCTCCCTGTTTCCCTCTGTGCTTTTCACCTCTCCATCACTCCCGCTCCCCACTCCCACTATTTTTGTCCTCCTCCTACCCCACCTCCTTTCTCTCCTCCCAGCCCCTCTCTGCGGCCGGGTACCGTGTTGCTCTGCAAACACCAGCTGCCTTGTTTTTCTTGTGTCGCAGTAAATGTTTCTGCAGAGCTGTGGAGATCTCCAGAGCCACCAAACAAAGGGACCTTTCATTTTAGCAGCGGGACAGAGAGTGGCCACGCTGCTGGCCTGAGAGGTCGGCACAGGGGACTCCCGCGGCCACATGCAGCCTCCGGGGCAAGGAGCAGGGCAGGAGCCCTCAGGAGGATGGTGCTTTCGGAGCTGTTTGGGGTTTTGGTTGCTCCCCCTCCCTCCTCTCCTGCTGCAAACCTGGTGTAATTGTAGCAGGAAATTAAACATTGGAAGCGTTAACGTGATAATCTGCTGGTTTAGGCTTCAGGGGTTGGGGCTGGGAGCTGAGTGTGTTTCTGCTGCNTGTCCCAAACCCTCCAGCGAAACCCCACGGGATGCCCTCCTTCAGCTCTGTCTCACCTCAGCCCGTCTTTAGGTTCCCAGGTGGGATGGTGAAGCTCTTCCTTTGGCCCTGACAGCCGTATCTCATTGCTTGGTGGGACTGGGTACTGGAGTTTGCACATGGTGCCTGCACTGAGTTTGTCCGTGCTCTGCTGCTGGTGGGGGAAGGATCAGTCAGCTTGGGACCTGTGCACACCTCCCATCCCTACAGCCGTGTGTTAGCAAAGAAAAAAAATCAAAGATGTTGTCATCTTTTGGAGATGCAAAGAACTCCCTGAAAAATCCTCTCTCGTGTCCCTGGGGCATTGATCTCTGGGTGTAATGCCACAAGGAAGGTTTGAGGTGGACCCTGGGAGTGCTGTTCCTTATGGGAGGTGTGCATGGATGTCTGATGGGAGCATTGGGTGGGGTCTCTGGCAACAGAGGAGGTGCAGGCCCCCATCAGGATGGCTGTGCATGGGCAGGATGGAGGGTGTGTTGCTCTGGGTGGGTGAGAGCCCAGGCAGGCGATGGAGCACGGGTACCCCCATGCTTTCTCTGAGCTCCTCCATGGTCTATAAAGATGGCTGGCATGAACATATTATGTTTTTTTAATTCCTTTTTTATGTCAGGCTTGGATTGTCTAATAGACGCTTGCATTGTAATTTTTTACTTTAATAGGAATCATTTGTAGAGAGATCTGCTGAGCTCAGCATCCCGGCTGGAGCTTTTGCATTATCGGGAGTTGCTGTCTTTGCAGATGGATGCGTTTCAAGGATTTCTAAATACACAGGCCTATCTGTCTAAACAAAAGTTCAAACGCTGTGCAGTTCACTGGTTTGGAGCAAATGTCAAATGGGCAGGGTCTGGTCCGTCACTACTAAACAAACCTCTGTCCTGTTTTCTTTTGCGCCAGCTGTGCCAGCGTGATTTTCTTCCAGCATTGCTTAGCTGTGAGATTGGGTGAGCACATGTCTTTAGAAAACCTGGTCAGCAAGGCAGAACTTGTTGGGTCTGGACTGGAGAAAAGGAGGAAGGTGCATCGGTCTTCTCCAATGACCATGGACAGCTGTCTCGTGTTTTCCTGCGTAATACCCCAAATGGTGCACCCAGAGCTGCTGGCTGTAGAAGCAGGGCAAGCTCTCAGTGTGCCATTAGTTTTAACTGTAAGGATGCAGTGGTTTGCAGAAAGGCACATCACCAGCAGATGCTTTGGGCTGGTGGTTTACTTTGGCCTGACTCAACGCCTTGCTCCCTTTCCTGTAGCTTCAAGGGCAGCACATGGGGGGATCACACTTCCCCTTGTTGAGGCCGGTGTAAAAGTGACCATGAGTTGCAAACAGACAAGGCTAGGTGCCAGGTCGCATCCTGTGCTGCTCCTCCACTCAGTCCCTGGCTTTGTGGGATGGAGATAGCAGCCTGGCGTGGGAGACGGGAGACCTTTCTCCCCGACACCTGCATATGGTGCGACTTCGGCACGGCCTCTCGCATCCGGTGTTTTCTGTGTGTTTTCCGAGGCGCTTTGTGTTAGCTCCTTGGCCAGTGCTGGGAGGACTGGATTGGAAAGGAAAAGGATTTTCATACTTCATCTTTTTCTCGCCGGGGCCTGAAACGTGAGCGCCTCCAAGGCGTTGCCGAATGAGGTGGTAATGTGTTCATCAGCTGGGAAATCACCGGACTTCGGAAAAACATTGAGGGGAGTGATGGAGAGATGTACAAGGGCTGCACCGACCCGTCCACCCTGGGGCAGCCATGGCTTTGGGCTGCAGCGTGGAGTTGGGAGCATCCCAATGGTACTGAGGCTGCATCTGCGTCTCCCTGCCTCAGTTTCCTCACCCCAAGCTGCAGCTGCCTTGTGTCTATAAGGATGTGCTGTAAGCCGTGCTCCTCATGCAGGGCTGAGAGAGGGATGGGAAGAGAGAGAACCAAAGCTAATAAGCAGCAAAATGCTGCTCAGAGATGTAGTGGGAGCCTGCCTGCTGCAGGACATGTGGTCATCCACAGCTGTGCCCAGCTGAGAGCAAACTCCTGAAGGGAATGAGCTGTGTTCTGGCTGGATGTGGGTCTGGTCTGCAGGACCTTGTGGTGGCTGTGGTGATGGTGTTGCCTTCGCTTCTCATCTCCCCAGCGTAGTTCTGGTGCCACCGTGCACCATCAAGTCTTCGTGGGTATCTTCTGAGCGTTGTAGGCACGCTCTTGTCTAGGTCTGTGCAGTGCTTGGGGCTGGCTCACACCTGTGTGTGAATAAATCAGCCTTTAGTGCCTTTCCTCTTCAATTCCGTGGACTCTTCGTCTGCCCTCATGATAGACGAGGGTAAACAGGAGCATTTGCTGGCTGCCGTTCGCTGCTCACCACCCCTCCTTCCTCTTCCTGTTTATCCACCTCCTTTTCAGATTAAAGTCTCCAACTTCTCTGTCTCACATTCAGCTCCTTCTCTACATCTCATTGCTTTTATCGCCTGTCTCTGAGCAGAAACCCTTTTCCTCTGTCTTTTTTATGCAGGATATCCAGAATTGATTGGAGCATTCCAGGTCAGGCCATGCCATTGATTTACATCGTCACGTATTTTATAATCCTCTGCCTTCATATGTAACCTAACATTTTGTTTGCCATTTGAGCAGCGGCTGCAGAGCGAAGGCTGACATCACTTTGCTGGCCGGTTTCAGCTAATTTAGACTGCAGCAATGTGTGTGATTAGTTCAAAACACTCCTTGCAGCGAGCAGTGCCTTGCATTTATCAACATGCCGTGCTTCCTCGCTGCCTCATGCTGCTGCTGGCTTTGAGGGTCTGTGCCATCCGTCATATCCTTGATTAGCCTAAATAATATTGTCATCTGCCAGTTTTTCCTCCTCGTCGCACAGCCCTCTTCAAAGCATTAATAAACAGATTAGAGCGCGTTAATCCTCATCCAAAACACCGAGATGCTTCTCCAGCAGGCTGCTTCCATGCGGAAAGCATTCAGACCTTTCCAAGGAGCTGACTGAGGATGCACACTGTTTCTCTGCGGAGGTGATATTGGGTCACCCTGCAAGAAACTGTCCCATTCCAGCACTTCGTAATCCCATCTGCAGCTCCAGAGTGAAATAGTTGTCTTCAGAAATCTCATTTTGGCTATTTATTAAATTCAGGTCCAAAGACGTAATCAAGAGTACAGTGAAAGAGGGCAGAGAAAATGCTGTTGTTTTTGTCCACAATAAATCCATGATTTCTGTTTTCTGACATTCCTACAACTCTGCCCCATTCACATTATGAATGGTTAATATCGGTCTGTGTAACCAAATATGGTTCTGGTGTTAATACTTTCGAATGCAGCCATTGTGCATTTAAATGGCAGGGGACTTTTTAGCAAAATACTTTGGATTTTGGTTTCATGGGAATAGCAGAGTTTAATATGAAAAGTGTAGAGTATTATTGATGGGCGATATGGTGAAATTATGTATGTGGACATATGCTTACAGTTAGATCAATAAATGTTATTAATGTGTAAAGATATCATTTTTATGTTTCTTTTTTCCAAAGGGTTTTGTGGTTAGCTTATTTTTTGAGCTTATTGATGAAAGAATAGTATTTATTTTGAAAAGTCAATGATTCAAATCAGGGCAATTTTTTAATGGGCTGTAACTTTTAAACAGAGTAATAAATTTTTGTTGTCATTCACAGAAGTATTTCCCTTTGCACTCAAGATAAATGTAGCAGCCTGCAGGTCAATGGCTTGGTTCTCCCCGAAGGTAAATTCTGGAGGTGCTGAGATGGGCTCTTCACAGTGGAAGCAGATTGCAGCTGAAATGTCTTTAAACTTTGTTTTTTTTTTCGGGAAAGGAAGCAAAGGAAGAATGATCACAGTGACTTCACCATTTTCCTACATATTGCCCAAACTGAAATTTATGTAAGTCTTAAAGCCCGTAAGAAATAGCATGACTCTGCCATGGTTTGTAGTCTTCAGCTTCTTGCAAAAAGTTGCTGCTCCAGAGGCTCCACTGGCATCAGCAAATCTGTGCTTCTTGGAGGTGGTTGCTCTTCCCTTCTGCACTTGGAATGGTTTTCCACTGTGGAGAGGTGGTGAAGCACACTTCAGCCTGCCTGTTTCCAAAAAAGTGAGTATCCTGCCATGTCTTCTGATTCCCAGCTCCCAAAAAACTGAGGAGAACAGGGGGCTATGGGCATTCGACTGGGTGGGAGCTGAGCACCACCACCATTGTGCTGGCTTGGAAATGCTCCCTGGGACATGGGAGGAGAGCATCCTCCTTTGGAGGCTGTAGGTACCGTGCCTCCTCCACCAGCCGTTCTTTGTCTGGGTCTTTGCAAGCTTGGGAAAGAGGTGGCGGCTTGGTTTTGTTTTCCGTGCACAAGTGAGACCAAACTCCTGCTCTGCTCATGAGTTCAGCTCGTGCCCTTGCTGTCTGGAGTCCCACCTGGTCCTGTGACTGTAGGGAAAGCAGGAGATACTTTCTGCCCATTTCCCTTTTAGAGGATGGTGGTAGCTCTCCTCTGCTCTGATTCGGCTCAGCAAATAGGATGAAAACAGATGAGGTCAGTGGCGTCTATACAGGCAGATTTGGCCTCCATTTTCTGTTTACTAGGACTGCATTAGTTATGAATAATGGCGCGTCAAACCACTCGCTCCAAGCAATTTATTCATGGGATTTGGCCTCACTTGCTGTCTGCAAGCTGCCTGCCAGCAGGATCTGATTTTTAAAATACACTTACAAACACGCAGCCGTACGCCCGATCTGCTCACAAATGCATGGGGGTGGGAATGCGGTGCCATCGAGGCGGCACGGCCGGTCCCCAACATCCCCAATGCGATGCACAGAGGGGCAGGAGGTGTTTCTCTGAAGCAGGGTGCAATTAGATGAGATGGAAGACAAGAAGTCACGGGAGGCCCTAAATATTCTTCCTTCTCCTTTTGCCCAGGGGACGTCATTATGTTAAGCTACACGCACGCACGCGATCCCAAATCTTTAAGACAGGAATTCCTCCCCAACTCGGGGGAGACGGCAACAATTTCTAGCTTGTTTCTCGCCGTCTGGCAGGTTTTACATCTAATTTTTGCTCTGTCACGTCCCCGTGGAATAACCATTGATTTATATCGTGGCCGAGCCCAGAACAAATGCTTTTGCTGAAGTATGGATACCTGTATTCTCTCCAAGAAAGGTTCCTGCTCCCCAGGCTTTGATAAAAAGGCCAAAATGAAAGAAACCCTCGGTTGCTGTGATGTCGGTGGAGAAGGGAGCACAATAGCCCATGCGTGAAGGGAGGCAATCGCGGGTCAGGTTTGCTCACCCGTTGCCGGTATGATGTGCACTGCTCGCTATTGTTTTCTGGGGTATTGCACTTTTGATTGATTGCTTAATTTGTGTGCTTGTGTGATAGTTATTGTCATGTGATGGCTCTTTTGTCGTGCTGGACTGAACGTTTTTATTCTTGGGAGACAGTTCAGGCTCCAAGATGCTTCCCAAGAATGCTTGGGCTGATGTTCCCAGGGGCCATATTTGGAAATCCCAACAGTTTTCACTTGGCCAAAAGCACCAGTTGGTTTTAAGGGACGTTTTGTTTGTGTTACAGTGTGAGTTGCTGGCCCGCGATGTTCTTGAAGGGGGGAAAAAAATAAGAAGAAAATTCCCAGCTCACAAGACATTTGCACTAATTAAACAGCGGGGAATTTGTTGCTCCACTGGTTTGTTGTTTCGGCTTCTGTGAGGCTTTTTGTGCTTGAGTTTCCGTGTGCCTTGTTGATGCGGTTGGTGCCTGTCACGCAAAGACGGACGGACTCTTCCTCTCGCCCGCAGGACAAGGTCAGTGGGATGCAGTGCAAAGAGGGGCACTTCCCAGCTTAGTTCCCTCAAGTTCAAGGTCCCCATCCATAGCCTGTCTTGCAAGGAGATCCCCCCCAGTCTATCTGTTGAGGCTATCCTGATCCCTTGCCTTGCTGCCTCCCATTCTGGCCATTGAGAGAGTATGAGAGAGCTTTGGGAGACCCCCAGAAGGCTGCAGACCCTCCATAGGGACCACACCGTACCTGCAGGCTCGAGGATTTTTTGGCATTTCCTGGCCTTTCAAGCAAGGAGAAGCAGCCCAAGGGAGGCTGAACTTTCTTTCCCATTCATGCCGATGGTGCAGTATCAGAGTATCTGTCTGCTCTCCCCACCTGAGGTGGCTGTCAACATAAAGCTCTGACTTGTTTTTCTCCTCTGTGAAATTTATTTGTCCATAAAAGCCACAAATTCTGATGCCACCAGGGAATTCTGGAATCCCCCTCCATCCTGGGGAGGTGAAATCTCCAGAAAGCCATCAACAGACCAAATTTTGGCAGTTCAGCTCTCCCAAAAGCCTGCAGCTCAGATGCAGAGAGCCCTGTGCTGGCACTCATCTTGCCCCAGCATCCACACACCAACACCCAGCACCCAGCTGCAGGTGCTCCAGTGCCTGTAATGATGCACTGAACGTGCATTGAGGGGACAGGAGGAGCCCAGCCATGCCCCTCTCCGCCTGCAGCCCTGCCGTTCTGCTGTTTTAAAATCTTACCAGCTTTCACTTTTGAAACATGAGAAGGGAGAGCAGCACTTTGTGGGCAGTAATAGGTGCTGCTCTGTCACTGGAGGTGTGGAGGAGCAGTGGGGCAGAGCTCTGCTGCCTGTAGTTTGGACCAGGATTTAAATCTCCCCACCCACAGTGGGGTAAGTGCCCACTACTGGCTCCGTCTCTGAAAATTCTCCTCCTGCCCCTGTGCCATTCACCCTAAAATGCCTCACTCTGAAGGAATCCAGAGGAGTTTTTTTTCCCTGCTCCCATTCAAGATCACACAGTCAACGAAAGCTTTTCCAGTGCTAATCCTTGGCTGTGCAGGAGGACTCATCCGGCTCCACGGTAATAGGGGAGAGACAGATGTTCTGCAGAAAATTAGTGCAGTTGTGCAGCTCCTTGCTGCCCAAAGACTCCGTGCCAGAGTCCCCAGATAAATCAGTGTGTGTGTGCTGCTTTGCCCTGTGCCACCAGAACTTTGCAAAGTGAGTGCAGGTGGGATGGGCTATGATGGGGACACTGCTCTGCAGAAAAGCCCCATTTTGCCCCATTTTCCTGAGCTATTTGCACCCTCAACACAGCAATGCGATCTGCTTAACCACCACTGAGCTTCTCTAAAGCCTTTTTCTTGTGGGCTGTTCCCCAGAAATGGCTTTTTTTCCCCCTTTTTCCCTTTCTTCTGGAGGTTTTACAAAGTTAAGGGTTAAGTTTTGTGAAAGAACCAGCTCTTTCCCAATGAGGATAGCAGCACCGAAGGTGAAGGGAAGTGAAGGTTTCAGCACAGGGCAGGGAAACGCTAATAGTTTCTAGAAGTTTTGTGCTGTTACGAAATTTTCGAGCAGTTTTAGGAAGTGTCCACAAACTGTGCAGGATGGTTTCACCTGAAAAACCAGGAAAAATCAGTCCTGGCTCTTCTTTGACGAAAAACGCTCCATTTGGTTAAAATCAGCTGCAAAAATCGGGCCCTGCAGTGAGCAGGTGACTCCCTTTCTGATATTTCCGTGGTGGTCATGGGGTACACAGCTTAGTTGTTGCCTGGTAATTGGATAGTGTGGGCGTGATGGCATCTCTGGCACTTGTCTGGATGCGATGCTCAGAGATGTGCACCCTGCTAAAAGCACTGCACCCTCCTGCGGAAATGCTGAGAGGTTCCTATGGCTAGTTTTCCCTTGGCTGGAAAGGAATGGGGATGTCGAATGGGGCGGTGTGCCCTGAGGAGGGGACCCTGCTCTGCACCCCTCTGGGCTGGAGGGACATGATGGGGATGACCTGAGAGCAGCCTCGGTCCCGGCACTCGGAGCAGTTTGCAGATCAGGATAGCAACCAGAGAGCCCCACACCGGAGCCAAACGCTTATCCTTCTTCTGTCCTCCTTTGGGCAGCCCTGGAGCTCGCTCAGTATTCACTCCGCAGCACAAATGGAGTCTGCACGGTACCTAGTGCTGAGAGATTAGCGTTTGGGGTTTTTCTTTGTTTAAGAGAAATCCTTTCAACAGAAAAAGGGGAACTTTTGAAGCGTATCATTCTTCCCCTCTTGCATATGTTCATTTTTGATTCAAACACACTGTCGAGACCTTTCTTCCCTTGCAGAGCAAAATCCCCTGGAAAAGAGCAGAGCCTGCTTTTGTGCATTTATTTTTACCAGATCTTGAAATAATTTGTGACTTAAAAGGAGAGGGAGGAAAAAAAAAAAAAAAAACGCCTGTTCCTGATTGAGGCCTCTGAACATTACTGTTATAGAAACAGAAGTAATAAGGTAACGAGCGACTCTAACCTTAGCTTAATTAACACATCGTTAAGATCAAGTGCCCAGAAAGGTAGCGGCTCTGTGCTCTCACCAATGAACCTGGAGGCTTGGCGACCCAAGAAATGCACCACAATTTATTTCTTATTAAAGTGTTTGTTCTCTACTCCGGTGTGTAACCTCAGTCAATTCTCCAGGGGAGACCTGGGAAGCGCTCGTAGCAGTTTTCAGTTAGGACTGGGAAGAAATGAGCGATCCGAGGAGCTCGGGGGAAGGAAGGGATCGCTGGGAGCAGGTCAGGAGTGCGGGCTGCGTCCTGGGCTGATGAGAGCAGTCAGGAAAATGGGAGCTGACTGCAACCTTTTAGTGCCAGAGCTATTTCTTGACATATGATGCAGATCGCTTTCTGATCTCATCTCCCCCCGCGCTCAGCTTGGAACCAGAAGGGGAGGTAAATGGGTCAGGATTCCCAGGGGGGCTGTGAGAAGGGCCAAAAAGCAGGCGTCCGCGGGGGGAAAACAGTCGATTTGGCAGGTCTGGAGTTCATTGAGAAGTTATTGCTTTGGAAGGCACAGGAATATCTGTTGGGAGTCATAGAAGAGTTATTGGTGTTGGAAGTTATGATGTAGAATTATGGTGGAGGATATAGAGACCCTTATAGAAGCTCAGCAAACCTGTGAATCCATCTATCTAAGCACCCTCAATTCCCACTGAAATCCTCTTGGAACAATAATAATCATTTAACAAAGGAAATGGTTTTTGACCCAGACAACTAAATGCATTTCCGCTTAGTGCTTCCCAGCCCTCGCCTGATACTCAGCCGTGTGTTGAGGTTGCCTGTTATTTTCCCAGACATCAAAAGGTTCGAAGGAAAATGCAACTTGGGAAAATTGATTGTTTGCCATGAAAATCTCCCCTGAAAGAGCGGTCTGAAGAACAATTAGCTGAAGGCATGTGAGCAGATTGCAAAGCGAAAATACAAAGTCGGCGCATGGGCGAGGATCCTCCGGGAGAGGTGGTGCAATGCCCTGGCAATGCAGGATCTGTTTCGGAGGAAGATGAGGGCACTGCAGGGCTGTTAACTGTTTCCTTTCATCAGCTTTTGTTATGGTGGATGTTAGAGGGAGAGCCACGACCGACCGACCGCTATTGGGATGGATGGGGTGAAGCGTAGGAGCTTTGTTCTGCCTCGGGCATGCCACGTCCAGGACCTATCACAAAGCCTAAAGAGCAAAGTCGGAGCAAACTGCTTTGATAGCTTCCTGTGAGATTTCCTCCAGATCACCTCATTCCTGCTGAGCGGTTTGATTTTGTCTGAAGTGACACTTTGCGGCAGAAAGCTGTCGGATTGGAAATGTCACTGGGCTTTACGTGGGGAAGGAGGGGGGAGCGTCGTTGTGCTGCGAAGCTCTGGTTGGGCAACAAATATTTAACGCTGGGTGGTGATTGGGGCCATGAAAGCTAGCTCTCCACCTGCAAGCAAGAATGTGGCTTCCTTGAGGGTGAAGGAGAGGGATGGGGCAGTAAATCCAGCCTGGTGTGGTTGGGACTGGGAAGGATCTGCATCTCCTGCAAGGCCAGCACCTTGCTGAGCCACGATCATTTCGCCATTGCCAGCACATTATTTCATTTTGTGTATTTTGCACCCAAAAGAACGAGTGTGCCGAGGAGGGATCAATAGCTCAGCCGAGCGTCCAAGTTATTAACTCACAAACAAACAGCACCGGGCTGAGGGGAAGGAGGAAGAATGTCAATTTTCTGTGCAAATGTTATTGTGGGGAGCCTTCAAGGAGTGTTTTATTTAGCAAATCAGGGCTATCAGAGACAGTTACTCCCTTGCTGGGAGGAGGGTGAGAGCAGGGAATTGAATAATTTATCTGGGGAAGTGTTCTGGAGAGGCAGACCTTCAGGCTGAAGGACAATCTGAAGGGACCAGGTTGGGTGGCGAGGAGCAGTGCCCTCTTCCTCTGTCCATCTGTCCTCGCTTCTTTCCCACCAGTGGGATGTTGATCCCTGAGCAGTTTCAGAGATGTTGGCATTTACAGGTGAATTTTTCCATAAAGGAAAGAAAAGGGATAGGCTGTTAGAGCTGTCCTGCCTCAGGGGTGGGAAACCAAATCAGAGGTCACACCATCAGCCACGCTTCTATGCCTTGGGGCTCCCTCAAAACGGCTGCACCCACTCGTCCCAGGCATCCTCGCATCGAAAGGAAGCAGGGATCAAAGCAGAGGGGCAGAGCTGGGCTTTGCCAGCTCTCAGCAGATCCAGCCAGGCATTAACATCTTTGAAATCCCAGCCCTTTTCCCTTGTTATTTTCAGAGCTGGCAGTGACTCGATATGTAAAAAATATTACCAAGGTTGGAGCTTACGCTTGAAATCTCAGCTGCCACGGAGGAGGTGGTTTTGCAACATGTAAAATGCAGTTGGTATTCTGCCACATCCCGAAGTTGCAATGTACCGTGCAACACAGAGTATTTAAGAAGGAGATGGAGAAAGTCTCTGTTTCATTCCCCTCTGCTCTGCGTTCTTCCCGGTGCTAAACCCTGCAGCAAAGCCAGAGGGGTTGGGGTTCAGGGGTTTTTGTGCTGTGGTGTGGCTCTGTCTTATTTAAGGTTTTGCAGCCTGCTGTTATCCAAGCTGCAGCAAGCGTGCAGGGTGCTGCACCGCTGCTCTGTCCCTTTTCCCGTGCCTTTGCTGTCCAAAGCCCCAGGCACACGTGGTCTTAAAGTTTCCATGTGTCGCTGGGTGAAAAGCCCTGTCCTGCCTCACATCAGCGCTCCTGCGCCAGGAAATGAGCAGCAGGGATCAGACTGCTGCATGCCACCGTCTGCATTTAATTCCTCGGGGTGTGCTGAGGCTTTATCCCTCGGGCGTGTTGCTGGGATGCTGAGTTCACAGCAGTGTAACCACTGAGCTGTGGGGTCAGTGTTAATCCCCGGGTGCTCTGCGCACGCGGAACCTCACTTTAGTGTGTGGAGACGATGTGTGGGTGCACGAGGAGAGGTCATTTGGTGCCCCCCTGTCCCTGCTCGCCGTGCTGACAGATGGCAGGTCCTCGGGAAAACGGAGCTGACATTTGCAGGGAGCGTGCGGCCGCTTTGCCTTTGCAAGTCGTAAAAGCAGAGCGGAAAAAGTGCCCTTCTGCTGCCACACAGGCACCTGACATTTAAGAAAACTGCATGTGATTAAGGCAAACATCTGCCAGTGGTCGAGGTCTTCAGTGCCTCTGTTCCTGGAGGAAGCCCCATCTCTGTGCTCAGCGAAGAAATCCTTTGCAGACAAACACTTTTCCCCAGGTAAAGCAGGGAAACAAGTGAAGGTTGGCATTGGCTTCCCAAGCAGCACACTTCTGCTGGTGCTGGATTGCTGCACGTCTTCTTCCTGGGCTCCTGAGAGGGAGATGCCTTGCTGAGCAGCAGACTTGTCCTGGAAAGATATGCAGTTTGGGGCTGTGTTTCTCACTCCGAAAAGCTCCTGTTTGCAAACAGCCCTGCAGTGGCAACGTGCTGCTGCACACCTCCTGCCCTGGTGTGTGTGCCAGGAAGGTAATAGGGGATGTTGCAGGGCAGAAGAAGAAACGGACAAGCTAGCAAAAAAACTGTCCTTGGATGAAGCTGCAAAATCTGGCCCTAAAGCCCAACATTTTATTCCATGTGCAGCAATTCATTTAAGGAAAAAAAAAAGAGCCAACCCATCATATTTTTGTAGAGCTCTGGTCCCAATCAAATCTCTGGACCGGGAGAGACGTTAGAAAATGGGGGAACAATCTCGTGTTAGTCCATTGGGAAAGCTAATAGACCTTTTCCATCCCAAGTCTGCAGGATTCTGGGATTTTCGCAATAGCTGCTCCACTTAAACCGCTGCTCTGTGCATTGCTTCGCTCAGACTGACGGCTCCTTCCCCTGCAGCGGCCCCGCTTGTCTCATTAAAGCTCCCACCTTTCCGCTGCTGAACTGAAAATCAACAAAGGGAAATTTAGGCTGGATATCAGGAACAATTTCCTCAAGTTGACTGTGAAAGTGCCTCTGGGGAGCAGCAGCGGAGACTTCATTGCTTGCAGCGCTTAATGGGTTTCCCATCTCGTGGTGGGAGGGAGGCCGGGTGGCAAGGGCTCCTGGGTCCTCCCAAAAGTGCTCTCAGAGCTCAGGCTGTGATGGGGCATTGTATGAACAACAGGGGTGCAGTGCAGGGGAGCTGAAGGCTGGGACCATCCCTGCTACCCGCTGGTGCTACGGAA
The DNA here is from genome assembly GCA_013396635.1 of Penelope pileata. Classification (NCBI taxonomy): domain Eukaryota; kingdom Metazoa; phylum Chordata; class Aves; order Galliformes; family Cracidae; genus Penelope; species Penelope pileata. Next base: position 187,011 of record WBMW01006305.1, on the reverse strand, counting down.
AGCCCCGGCCATGCTTTTGGGTGCATTTTTCCATATGAGGTGCAGGGGACCTGCCTCATGTTGAATGCTTTGGACTTGGGGTCTGCTGGGTCTTGGCACCGATTTTTATCAGAGATGCTCCTAAAACATCTGTTCTCTGGGTCTGGATGCAGCCAAACCCCTCTTGTGTCTGAAACACACAGAGGAGAGGGGAAGGGGAATGTTTATCTGCAAAATGTTGGCCAGAACGAAATGCTATGACAGGTTGAGCCTTTAATTTCTAATTGGGCTTTGAGGTAATGGTTTCATTTGGAAGTGAGATGTCTTGTGTTGATCGGGCTGGAATTCGCGGCTGATGGTGCGCGTGGGAACAGCATGCACATGGCAAGGCTTGGAGTTAAGGCGAAGTGTCTGTTAGCAGAGCCAGGCAGAAATGAAGCCCTAAGGGCAAGAAGACCCCAGGCAGCAGAAAAACCCCTGTAGTAAAGCAGCTGACAAATGCACAGTTGCTGTTGCAGGGGCTTCAAAATGAGAAGGCAACAGATTTGTGGTAAAAGGGGGAGATGCGTGCTGCCATGGTTCCTGTTTTTTGCATTCTTCTTTGTACCACATTAGCATCTTATGGGTGCTCGTGGGCTTTTCTCTTGCAGCGATCATGTGTGGCTGTAAACAGGACTGGGAGCGGAACCCCAGGACTTGTGGGTGTCATCATTTCATGGTGTTGGTACATGATACCCCACAGTGATTTTGTTTTTTCTGGGCAGTGCGTCCTTCCTTCCCCACCTCCTTGTGTCTCTGGTGCTGAACGAATGCAGAGCAGGATGTGCAGTCCTGTCCTGAATTAATTCACAATCCAGCAGCAAAAGCTACAGATGAGCATGGGCTGTGGGGATGGGGAGCGCTCGAAGGCCCTGGTCAGTGTGACAGGCGGCAGTGTCACCACAGCAGCCACCAAGCTGCTTCCGAGCAGAGCCCCCTCCAGACAGCTTTAAACGATGTACGTGATATCTCACAAAAACATGGCCAGGGCTGTGGATTCCAGCTGTGCACTTCAGAGATTTCCGATCTTCTGTTTCCCATGTATGAGCCCAGCGCAGCACTCTGCAGCCCAGGCTCCGGCCCCGCGCCTTGCTCCAGCCGCAGAGCTGTGCTGGGAAGCAGGACCCCACGTGGGACCCCCGAGGGCTCGCCGAGAGCGAGCCAGGGGCAGAGAAGGGGAAAGGGAGTGGATTTGTATGGCTCAGCCTGCACAATGTTGCCCTGCTGTGTGGGATGCTGCAGGGAGGTGGAAGATGCCTTGAGTGCTCTTCCACCCAATGGGCACCATGCAGGATGTGTGGGAGAAGACGTGGCATAATTGGCAAAACTGCTAATGTAAACACCTGGAGCTCATCCTCAGTCTGTTCAGAGTGCAGTCAGTGCTTCTCTGTGGACTGGGAGCCAACTCTCAGCCTTTGCAAAGCCCTGTGCATGATGGAGGGTGGAGATGCACCTTCATGACAAAGTGTTTTGCAGGAGCTCTCCCAGTCTGGGGCTGTCCTGTTGCAGACATGCTGTGTTGTGACCAAGCCCTGCTGTTTCTCTACAAGCAGCCCCAGTCCCACAGCTGGGAGCAGCAGTGCCAGTACCTGGTGGCACCCTGGAGGCCATGTTGGGGTGGTTCCTGCATGCCCCAGCCAGGCACTGTGCTCTCCCCAACATCCCCACCATCACCAGGGGCAGCATTCTGTGTCCCAAAGTGGATTCTCTTCCCTCTGGGTCCAACGGGCTTGGCTCGAGCGCTAAGGGCAGCCGAGTTTTGCAGAGGAAGTGACATTTGTTTTCTGCAAGGGTGACACTTTGCCCTTCCAGAGCTGCCTGAATTCCTGCTAATCCTCCCCTCATTCATTTCGCACATTTTTCTTCACTCTGCTCCTAGACTATGGTGCTTTGCTAAGCATCGTAGTCAGCAGCAGGTAATTTAAGCACACATCTGCTTGCAATCTGGGAGGAAGGAGAGAGGCACTTTGTCTTGGTTAGAAGCCCAGCAGTGCTGCCTCTCTGCGTACCTGGTGGCATTACGGCTCCATTGTCACTCCACAGGCGCCGAGTGGGAATCAGAGGTTGAGTGGGATGGGGACACAGTGCCCTGCTCTGGTCTCTCCCTGGGTGGCAGTAGGGCTTTGGCAGACAGGGAGGAACCTTCAAGAGAAGTCTGACCCCAGTTAGTGCCTTAACTTTGGGTAAGCCCTGGAGTCCCCTCACCTCTCCACGAGTGAGCCAGGGGACGAGACATGAGCAGGAAGAGGTCAGAGCTATTGCTGTCAGCATGGGGGGGATTAAATGGCACAAGCCTGTAGGAAATGAGGGCTTTTCTCCTTCCAGTGCTTCAGAGCAAACTTATTTTAGTTAATCCTCCTTAGCCTGTTGCTATTCCCTCCATTTGTTTTCCTTTTTAGTGCTGCAAGCCCCTACCCGTGCAGGGGCTGCACCAAGGGCAGGGGATGTGCAGAGGATACAGATGAGCAGGGGGTGAGCAGAGGATGCAGGGGATATGCAGAAGATGCTGCCAGCGAGAGGAGGGCTTGGTGCCTTCTTCCCCTGCAGGCTTCATCCTGCATCTTGAGCCTAGGTTGAAGCTCTGCTCTGTAGCTCCCCATCTGTGAAATGGGATAATAACACTGCTCCATCGAGGCTAAATAACCGCCTTTGAGAACAGGAAGACAGTGCAGTGTGTGCCTGCCCATCAGTGCTGCTGTGGTGCAATTATCCCCAGGACAGGGCTGGGTAAAGGGGATGGGGAAGGGGAGGGAGCTACTGGTTGTGTTCCTGGAGCTTGCTTCTCCCCACCAGCAGCATGGAGATGCTGGGGCAGCCACGTGTTTGGCTGGAGGTGGGTAAACCAGAAGATAAAGCTGATTCTTCTGGAAAAGCAAGCACACACCATGGCATTTTTCTGAGGAACCCAAGCCAGGGAGATGGGAAACATGAAAGGATGCTGTAACCCTTTTTCCAGAAAGGCTCATTTTCCCATGGAAAGCAGCTATGCTGCTCCATCCCTTTCTCAACAGACCTGCTGCTGGCCATGTTGGGTTATTTCTGAGTGAGAGGCACATGAAGGAGCCACAGGAGGTTCCCATCCCACCCCACCGTTGCAGCCCTTCATTTCTCAGCTCCTCACCCCCAGGACTTGCTCCTAAACCCACTCCTCTCTTTCTTACTCACCCCAAAAACCCTCCTCACTACTCGCAGCCCTCGCAGACCTCTCCCTTCCTTTTCCACTGCTTGCAACAAGTTTTAAAAAACATCAAGCCCTTTCCTCAAGTTTTGCTAAGTTTAGACTGCCTGCCTTTTCCCTCAGTGTCCCAAAACAGCTGCTAAATGAAAGGCAATCGTGTTCTGATATTCAATACCATAAGCAGGAGTGATTTGAAAATGTGTTGATTCCTTAGACTGTGGGAAAAAGACCTGTACTGCTGGTGAAATGAGGCTGAAAAGTAATGTGGGGTTTGTCAAGGTGTTTTTTTTCCATTTTTGATGGGTTTGTGGAAAAGCAACTCATAATTCTTCATTGCTTTGAGTTTTTCCCTGGAGGCTTCCACGGGGCTGAAATCTTGCATTTATACGCACTTGTTTGCAGAGAAGGCAAAACGCAGCGGATTCACATGAAAGCCTTGGATTTGGTGGTATTGGAAAAGGGGGATCTGCCTAATGCCCCGAAGCAGCATTGTTATAGCCCACAGATGCCAGACATCCTGCGGGGAACCCAATACGAAAATTAGCTGAGCTCAAAGCCACATCAGTAGAGAGGTGCGAAGGGGCTGTCGGGTGGCTGCTCTGATGCAGGTGTTTGCCGTCACTCTGGGGTCTGCTGGCAGCTGTGGTGGGCATCCTCCAGGGACACGGTCCTGCAATAAGGCTGGACCCTCCTCAACGAGCCCAGGTGAGATGCAAACACCTGGGCTTGGTCCGGATGCTGTGCTGCCGGCCCTGCGTGGGCCTTCCTCCATCCATCCGCTCTGCTCGGCAGCCTCAGGTCCTCTGAAGATTGCGTGTTTGAGATATGTGTAATATTAGTCCCCATAAATCACATCCAATCTATGGCTTCCAGCGCTGCTGGCGTGGGTCCTGGCAGACTAGCTTGCTGTCACTCAGACACGGGACGTCTAGGTTAGCTTAATGAGGAAGCCAGACTAAGATGAAATAATTAATGCAGCTGTAGAGTGGAGATGTAGGAGTCCATGGGGGATAAGGGAGCTGGCCAAAATCTTCCTCCCCTGCCGGAGCACGCCGGGTCTTGCTGGAGGTTGGGAAATGCTCCGTTTCCACTGGGTACCCCACAAAAGTCTGTGCCCGTCCATCCCGGGATGATGCGGGGCAGCTCTGGGGCTGCATGGGTTTGGGGATCAGCTGGGCTGGGGCTGCCAGCTGAGAGCAGAGCTGTGCTAATGGCACCCTCCGGCTTGCACCAGCTCAATTAAAGTTGGTTTATTTAGTAAACACGTTCTGGGATAAAGCTTTTGATTTATAGTCGCCCCGATAGCGCTCCAAGGAGGACTTGTACAACTTTAACTGCATTTTCTCAGCATCACACCAGCCCAATAAAAGAGAGTTCATATGCGCTACACAAATTCTCACTTCCAATATAAAAAAGGTTTTATGAGACTGGAAGTCTCGTTGGCTCTGCGGGGCCGGGTGTATTGGCGGATACTCTGCATGACAGACCCTCTATCCCTCTTTGAGTTGTCAGACTTCAGTAGCGTTTACAGCTATTTAGCTATCAAATTTTATGTGTGGCTCTGAGAGAAATGTGTCTTTTAAATACTGCTCCGTCTCATAAACAGCAGTCTGTTAAACCGTGTCAATTGTACAAGTGTTTTGCGAAGCAATCCGATGCAATCACACACAGCTCTGGTCATTACCTGAGCAGCAAAGTGTCAAACCACGCACCCAGCTTAATTCCTTGAGCTGGGCTTCTTGGCTGGGATCACCTTCTCGAGTGGAGGCTGGTCATGGTGGTACTCCATCAGCCTAATTTGGATCCTGCTTTATCCCAACGTGGAACTCCTGCCTGTAGGCATATCATGAGCTCCACGAAGGCAGAAGGCACCACCGCTGTGCCGTGGTTTATTGTCTGTGCTGTTCTTGCACCTCGAGGCTACAGCTGTGTTGGTGAGGTCACATCCCCAATATTTCAACCCAAGGCTCTCCTGCCTTGTTCCCTATCTTTGATAGCTGGCAGGCTCCTCTATTCTTTTCCCATCGACAATACTTTAGGAAGAGTGTGCACCACTCAGCATCTTGGTGCAATTTGTTGGGTGACCCAGGCTGAGCCCATTAGCACTGGACAAGGAACAGAAGCTCAATCCCCCTTTTCCGCCTCCATCTCCCTCTCTGCTGATGGTGCAGTCGCGCCAGCTCTGCTTTGGATATAATTTACAGACTCTGAGCAGAGTTTCGGAGCTGAGCCAGGCTGGAGTTTTCAGCCTCTTTTATTGTTTTCTTCTCTTTTATTATTATTACTATTATTTTGGTGCAAGGCTATGTGTGTTTTTGAGCTCGTACCCACTTGGAAGGCACGAGTGGTGCAAGCGCCCAGAGGCGCGGAGTAACGAGCAGTTGGATGCCTAATTGCTGCCGTGCGCCGCGCGCTGGGGGGTTTGTTCTCCCAACGCTGCTGTTTCCGCATGCAATGAGCTGGGAGCTGAGGAGGAAAAAATATATGTGCGTGTGCAGCATGGTTATTTTCAAATATGAAATTGCACCTGCAAAAATAGAAGCCAGGAAGGGACTGGCGAGCAGCTCCGAGCTGGGAGGCGCGATGCGTGGAGAGCAGGGGATGGAGACGGTGTCTCCGAATTTCTTTCCCATGCTTGCGCCGGCTGATAGTTTCAGCGGACGTTACTTTTCCTCCCCCTTGCATTTCCATTAATCATCTGCTTGTCAGCACGCTTCCCCCACCTCCCCGCCCTGGCCAAGTCTTGCCGAGCAGCACGCACGCACGCAAGCGCCCATGCATGCAGTGTGCGTGCTGACGAGCCTGGTTGCTCGTTAATCACTTACTGGTGCTGTGCGGGTTGGTCCCTGCAGAAGGTTTGGAAGTGGGGATGCAGCCGAGCCCTCAGGGTCAGGGCTGTGCCATGGTGCAGCGCTGTGGTCTCCCTCCAAGGCACGATGGTGAGCGGAGAGCCAATCGGGTTTATTCCAACCAATCTCAATGGGTTGTTGGAAAGGGGTGTTTGAAAGGAGTGCCGAGCTGAGCTGTCCTGCTCCCAGAATTAGTGAGGGACTTTTTTATGTTTAATTTTTCCTGGCAGTGATGCGCTTCTGCAGCCATCCCAGCTAGAATTGGCCTTGGGAGATTGGGTGATTCAGGGCAGTTTGCTTTGCTCATCTGGGTCTTGCCCACCAAGGTCAAAGATTTCACAACCTCTTCCAATGTGTCTCCATGGGCAAACGTCTTCCTTACAACAAGCCTGACCCCCATGTTGTTGCAGTTCCTGCCCATCATCTCTTGCCTTCCCACCGCATAGCACTGGTAAGGGTCTGTCTCCATCATCTCCATAACTTCCCCATAGGCACTGCTACTAGATCCTCCCAAATGCATCCCTTCTTCAGCTCAGTTTGCTCAGCTTCTCTTCATCCCCCTGCGTTTCCAGCGTTGTGATGACCTCTCACTGGACATACAGTGACCAGCAATGCCCATCTTGTAGCAGAGCCTCCCCAGAATAGCAATATCCCGAATGTGCTTTAAGGTGTTGCCGTTTTTTTTTTCTTCCCATTGAATGGTTTCCTTCTTCGTGAGATCTGGCTGACCCTGTGCAGGCACCTACCTGGCACCAGACTTTGTCTCTGGTTGGGGCAAATTGCCAAAAAAATAACAAAACTGAAAAGTCATGTGTGTGCACGTGTGTGTACTGGTTTGTTTAGGAATTAACATTTCATTTGGAAATTTTGTTTGAAAAATTCAATATTCTTTCATTATTCCTTTTCACGTGTGTTTAAGAACTAGGCTTTACGGGCTCCTCCATCCATGGAGGATGGGAACAGCTACAAGAAAGGAGCACAGTGAGGGCAGAAGGGTGTTCTCCCCACATTTGCTGCCCATCCGTGGCGTTACGTAGCGTGCTGGTGGATGTGCATGGACCAGGCTCTGGCTCAACTTTTCCTTTTCTCTGCCGTGGAGGAATAGTTGGGGGTTGAAAACGAAACACAGCACTTTCCTCTTCCAAAAAAACGAGAAGGGAGAGGAAGGAGCCTCTCTCGCACGCTGCACCGGCGAACGCTCGTCATCCTGTAACAGGAGGCCAGCGCACATGAATATTCCTGTGTAATATGCGCGAGTGATGAGCCCCATATGCAGGCCTTGGGAGAAATTAAATATTTTCTGTGGCGTTTTCCAAAGAGCCTTTCTATCAAAGTGCTCGGTCGGGAGCCAAAACGCCACAGCTTTCGCAGCCCCAGCTGGTTGACACTTTTTTTTTTTATTATTATTATTATTTTATTTTTAAGCGCTCATGAATATTTTCTAATTAAAAAAAAACAAGCCATACTCCAGCAGGTCGAAGCAAGACAGAGATTTGGAAGGGGCTGGAGGCCACCAGGGCCTCTTGGTTGCGGGGTTGGTTTTATTTTATTTTTTTTCTGGTGGAAAGCTCTGGAGGCTGCAGGAAGGGTCCGGAGATAAAGCGCACACATGGTCTGCATCTGTCCAGCCACGGGCGCCGGGGAGGCTGCTGTAAGCACAGCACAGGTAGGGGACAGCCCCTGGGGCCGGATGCAGGGGATGGGGTTGCTGGGGGAAGCGGGATGGGTCAGACCGACCCCTGCACCCCATGCTGTGTCTTTGCCTTCTTCCTCCTGGGGAACTGTGCCTGTATGATGTGGTGGATGCAGGGATGAAGACCCCTGGAAGAGCTCTCAGCTGGGAGGGATGGGGCCCTGTGCTGTGTCAGGGTGACGTGCTCTCCTTGCACATTTACCCTTTGCAGAGCCTTCTGGTTCCTCACCGCATGTACTTTCCTCTGGAGGCCGAGTTCTGCATTATGCAGTGTGTGGCACAGGTGACTCAACGCGCTCCTGCTAGAAAAGCACCCCAGGTTTTCTGGTGGTTATCATGGTCTTAGCCCCAGGCTGACATGTTATGACGACGAGTTTGGGGCTTTCAGCCATCCTTTTGGGGAGAAAAACCCAGAAAAACCCTCTCACGGACAGCAGACACCACATGCGGATCACTGGCGCCTGTTCACCGAGGGATCGATTTCTCTGGGAACTCTGGAAGCGGCCGAACATTGGCTGCTGGGGTCTCCCCTGCTGAGCTATAGGAAAATGCAGTCATTTACACAGGATTCTGTGTTTTCAGAGGTGGAGGCAGTGTGGTGAGGGCCAGGGAGCCTGAGGAGGAGGGACACGTGAACCATCTGATGGTGGCTGTCGTCTTGAGCACAGGGGAAAAACTTTGCTGGCTTTAAGGCAGACAAAGGTGGCACAGAGCTGGAGAGGAGCTGGGCTGGGAGGAGCACAGGGATGGGAGAGGAGGGTCTGCAGAGGGGAGCTGAGCATCCTCAGGTGCTGGAGGAAAAGTCTGCTGGGAGCTCACAGAGTGGATTGTTTTCCTCCCAGGTAGCCAGGTAGGCTCCAGACCACCTTCTGCTTGCTGCAGATGGTGGTGGTCTGATGGTGGTGGGCAGAAAGGTGGTGTGGGTGCTGTACCCCATGAACCATGAGCAAGAATTAAAGGATTTGCCTGTTTTGGCATCAGTTGGGGAACGAATCGGTTCCAGGGCTTGGTACAAGTCTTTGTGCCCTCCCTCCCTTGCAGGGCTAGAAACAAATTTGATTTTAACTAGTTTTTCTCTATATCAAGTATTTGTTTAATTGCTGGCTTTCAGTTGCAAAATCTTGTTGCAGTCCTCTTGTCCTCTCTTTCCTTTTTGGCGCTGCACCTTGAAAGAGGCTGCGAGCCAAGGCCATGCCCCACGCACAGGCAGGCAGCACCCCTTGGTTTGGGCTCAGCAGAAGTCATTCCCTCTGCCCAGGGCGATGCTCAGAAGGGATTTTCACTTCCAAAGCCATGTTTACCAGCACTGCTTGTGAACTGCAGTGCTTTTGCATGCTGGACCCCGCTGGATGCACATTTCTGCCGCTCTCTGCTCCCCATCGCCTCTGGGCCCGCTGCAGGGCTCACTGTGCCGCCCAGGCACGTGTTCAGTGCTCAGCCGCCCTGTGCCCCCCCGCCCCCGCGGAGCTGCTTCCCTGATGTCAAACAGCTAATACCCCCTAACAAACATGCTAATTTAAGAGCTGTTAAAGCCAGGGGCCAGCGTGAGGTCACAGTCCACACAAACAGATGGTGTTTTGTCCTTGATAATTAAATTTTCCTGTAGTTTTGGGTGAGAGACTTTCATGCCTTTTATTTCAGCACAGCTGCTGGAGTCAGCCCCACTTCTCCCGCCTCATCCTTTGCTCCCTCCTCATCCTTTGCTTCCTCCTCATCCTCTACTGGCTCCCAGCAGCATGGCTGTGACAGGACCTGGGCAGCCAAGGGCCTGGGAGGGGGGGCTCAGAGGTGTCCTTGGTGGCCCAGGGGGCTGCAGAGTTGGGAAGCCCCCTGAAAACACGCTGGGAGTCAGGTGAGCAGCATCAGCCCCTGGCCCTTTTTGGTATTGCTGGTGGGGGAGAGCCCCCATGCATCAGAATCTTTGCGGGGTCAGATCCTGCTGGAAGCCCTGCAGACATGGCAGCTGCTGGAGCAAGGCAAGGGAGATGCTTGGGAATGCAAAGAAAATGGGTGGATTCCTCCCCTGTCCTCCCAGGAGGTGTTTCTGGGGAGGAGTCCCCTTGCTGCCCTCCAGCCTGACTCTGTGCCATGTCCCTGTGGCTGTCAAAAGGGATGCTGGCAGCAGAAAGCCCCTGATATCACTTCTCCTGATGTAAGCTGCCCTTGCCAAAGAGGAGAGTGAGCTCCTCTCCTGTGTTGCATCACAGAACAACCCCATGCCTCAGTTTCCCCCTCACTTACTGCTTTGCTTGCCTGCTCTGAAAACTGGTGGCTGCTGTGGCATTTGTGGACAGCCACTGGGACGGAGGAACAGCAACAGATGCTGTACAGATGTCCCCAGAGTAGCAAAGGTGGATGGGGAGCACTGGTCCCCAGCGTCCCCCTGCATCCACCAGCTCCTCTGCCCTGTGCCATGGCCATCAGCTGATGGAGGAGATCTAGAAAATGAGCTCTGTCTGTCTTCCTGCTGCATCCTCTCCTCTCCAGGCCCTGACTGTGCTGGGATTTCAGCCAACAGCACCACCGCATCCCCATTGCACATCCAGTTCACACCCATGAGCGCAGCAGGAGCACAGAGAGGAGCCTTTCCCAGGAGTACCAGAGCCACATGTCCTGCAGCTACCAAGCCCCCATCATGCAGCAGGTGTGGGACAGCCTGATCTACCTGCACTAAGGTAGCAAATACAGGAGCAATTGGGACTCTTTGGAGCTCTGCTTTTCCACGTAGAACCATGCCAGAGCGAAGATACAAGGAGAATTTTTTGATGCAAAATGTTAGCATTTCTTTCTGGGCTTCCCCCTCCTCCCCTAATTGTGTTTTTCCATTTCCTCTCTGTTTCGCTTAGGACAGCGTGTGACTATGACATAGCATTGGACTTTAACGCTGTGATGTCTTTCTCTGCCCTGGAGCTTTTTAAAGCGTGTTTGGGAGTTCATAAAGCAGCTCGGCTGCAGACTGTCCTCAGGGCAAAAAGCTGAGTTTTGAGCAAAATCATGGGAGAAATTGAAGGGCAGCACTGCCCTGCAAACAGAAATAAGAAAACGGTGGCTGAAAATCACAAACTGAACCCAGACTGCAGCAGCAGGGTCTTCCTAAGAAGTCTCCAGCTTTTACTTAGAGGGCCATTTTAGGATTTTATTTTTGTCTTTTTTTTTACCTCTCATCATCATTTCTCTGTTTTTGTGACCAAAGACTGGAAGTTAAAGTGCTAAAATTCAGTGCAGCACCAAGAGCTTGTTCCTAGAGAGCTGGTATGCAGGACCTGCCCCCAAATGCACTACTCTTGATGATTTCTCAACTTTCCAGGAAGGGGCATTGGGAAATGCTGGAACAAGGAGCATCTCCCTTCGATGCAAGGAATTAACCGAAAAAAACAGCCCAAGACCCCACTCAGAGAGAGGCTCCAGAAAGACTGTGGCACTTCTTTCATAGAAGCCAACAGTTGATTGATTCCTGCAATGTGTCTCTGCAGGGAGCCAGGAAATGCTCAGTGCAAGGGAAAGTTGAGTAAAATGGGGGAAAGCATGCAGTGGTGACAAAGAGATGTCATTTGCTGTTGTTTCCTTCATCTCAGAGGCTGTCTGAGCATCAATATGAAGGCGGAAGGACTGGGCTCATGTGTAGTTGCTCATCTGAGCTTCCTGCCCTGGTGCATTGGGGCGGTGAAGAGCAGGCTCTGGGGCAATGTTCTCTGCAGCCCACGCCTGTAAGGATTCAGCCTCCTCCTGCCCCCCTGTACTTTCTCCCAGAGCTGATATCGAAGACGTGTGTTGCTTATTAGTATGCCAAGCTTTGTGTTGCCTTTTATCACCGCTGGAACAGATGGCTGGACTTGGACCGCTGCCCTCTGTTTGCAGATAGGCTGCTTTGCTCAGTGGCGGTGGCAGGGACAGGTATGGGCTGCAGGAAACATCACCCCATGAGGCAGGAAGAGGGGACAGACAGCAGCAAGCAGCTGCCCATGCGTGAGGCTGAACAACGACTGTGGAGCCAAGGGCTGTCCATAGGCAGGGTTGCTGGAGATGATCCCAGTGATGTGCTTGTTCGATGCTTAAGGAGGGAGGACGTGCCTGGCAGAGAGCCTCACTGCGAGGATGCTCACCTTCCTGTCCTGGTAGAGGACAGGTCAGAGCACCCTGTGTCCCCTTCCCAGGGATGCGGTGTGGGCTGCAGAGTCCTGGTGTGGTGGGGCTTGCTTTGTCATTTTGGAGAGGGCTGGCTTGAAAGGAAAGATACCCACCTTGCTCCTGGAAGAGAGATCCCCCAGCCCTACTGAGGCAGGGCAGCAGCTGAGACTGCTTGCTGTGTGGGTCTCAGGCCCCACAGCTCCCTGCCCATCACAGGTCTGTGATCCACACAGGCCAGGAATTACCTGTCCTGGAAACCAGCATGCCAAGCAGGCCATTCCCCAGTCAATCTGTGATGTCCGATGGGATGCTGACACATCCCTGAACATTCCCAGCTCCCTGCAGTACTTCCTGGAAAGCTGCTCTGGCTTCACGGTCCTGGAGAGCCACTTCCTTCATCTCTGTGGGCGTGGTGGGAAGCTCTGGCAGGTGCCTTTCTCACTGAGACATTGCAGCAGGTATGTTGAGGCTCCGAGCTTCAGCACACATACATAGAGCCAAGAACTGCTCAAGCCTATGGCTGCCTTGGTGTGCGTGCCTTCATCCGAAGCAGCTGGGAGTTTTTTTTGAAGGACTTCCCTTCAATTTCTGTCCATCTCTCCTTCTTCTGGAAGGGGAAGAGGTGGAGGGAGTCAATTAGCTTCAGCTGGCCCCAGCAGTGTCCATGGCATGCTCAGTCTGGGCGGATGGTGGGGGCTTAGATTAGATTTAAGAAACCGTTTCAAGTGGCAGAGCTGACCCTTCAGGTAAGGCTTTATGGGGCACATGTTGAGGAGATGCTGAAGCCTGTCTTCTCTCATGCTACAAAGTGAGGTCCAGTGCTGATGGGGCACTGTGAAGCCAGGGAGTTTTAGGGCTGTCAATGAGCCTCCTGTGTAAGATGCTAAGCAGCAAGGGTTTTGTTCTCTGTCTGCCCCCGCTTTGCTGCCAGGAGAGGTGTAACCCCTGTGGGAACCAGTGCTGGGGATGTCTGTCTGTCCCATGCAGCTCTCGCAGGGAGCTGGAGGCACCCTGTGTCCCCAGGGTGAGGACAGCTGTGGCACGAGCTCTGCAAGCAGAGGGCTGGCTGAGCAGCTGAGGGTGGCTGTGGTCAGCATTTTCCTGTTAAGCTGATGCCCAGGAGGTGTCTGTTGCTTCTCCAGTGCAGTTGCACTGTTTACAGTCGGTGTCTGTGATGTAGGCGTAGCATCGTGTCTCAGCAGCAGGCAGAACTGTGACATCTCCTGCAGGATGGGTGTGCTGGGATGTCCACCATCAGCGCCTGCAGCACAGGCATGCTGTGACGTTTACAGCCAGCATCTGTGGGACAGGTGTGCCGTGACATCAGCAATCAGCATCTGTAGTGCAGGTGTGCTGCAGCGTCTCTGTTAGCACCTGCAGTGCCTGTGGAGCACCGTGCCTGCCGTCAGGGTGCATGGTGCAGGTGCACTGCAGCACCTACAGTTGGTGTCTGGAGTATGGGTGCAGTGCAGCAGCTGCAGTGTGTGCCTGTGGAAGGCGCTGGGCCAGGCTGCAGTGGAGACGTGCAGGGAGGAAATGAGTTAATTGAGTGTTTTTTCTCTCCTGGATCAGCGCTTCAGAGGTGGGCCCTGTAACAGCAGAGCTGGGGAATTTCCTGACAGAAGGCTGTTGTACAAGCATGAGGTTTGGAAACCAGGGCTTCTGCACATCTCTGGGTGATGCTCTTGGGCTGGCCGAGCAGTTTTCAGCTGTCCATTGCTTGTTGCTGCCCCATCCCCAGCAAGTGGCTTTGGGAAGCATTTTAATGGGGCATTGGGAAGGGTCTGCCTCTGCTCATGCAGAAGACTGTGCAGCAGAGGGTGGTATCCTGCTTTCTGCCTGGATGCACAATACCTTTCCTTCTTGCTGCTGGCCTGGGGACTGTCCCCACCCCATCACGCTGCGCCAGTTAATGTCCCATCACTGTGCCCATAGTCTCTGGTCTTGTCTGCACATCACAGATCTGGCCACATCTTGTGTACACAGAGCCTGATCTGAGCAGGGGAAGCACTGCTGGAAACACATTTGGTGTAGAATGAGAGCTGCTGGAGGGGACCATGCTTATGTCCACGTTGAATCAGCTTCTAAGAATGACCATTAGAGCTCCGCTTTCCACTGTGCTGCCAAGAAATGATTCACTACGGGGGCAAAAGCAAACGTTGTCCAAACTGCTTTTCCGCAGAAGATTGAGTTCCCCACCGCTGGGTTTGCTGTGAAATGAGTGCGGTTCCCCACTGTCACCTTTCATATGTTTCCTGCCAGAAAGGGAACTCGGCGCAGGGTCCCACCTGTTGGAGCACAGCTGGTGTTGGGCTGCTTGCTGTCCTGCGCACCCGCGTGCCAGGGTGCTGGCTTCTGCTAGAGAAGCCATTAAGCAAGCACATGCAGTAAATGGAAATTTGCATTAGAAGCATCTGCAGAAATTGTGGAGGTTTTGTTATGTGCTTGGGAAAAAGAAAAAAAGCAAAGAGCAATGGCTTTGGGCAAAACAGGCAAACAAAGCAAATACTGCATGGGAAATTGTGATTCAAGTGAGAAAAAGTTGGGTTTCTGTTTAGATTTTTCACACTGAAATAGCTCCAGTTCCTGCCTGGCTGCAGGGCTTGTCTCTGAGAAGAAATGGGGTTTTGCAGAGGTGAAAACAGCTGAGCGGTGCAATCTCTGTGCCAGCACTGGGGGACTGCGGGCTCCCTGAGGATACTGTCTGTGCCCCTGCTCATTTTGTCCTTGCAGCCAAGCAGCAGCACCCCCGAGAATCGCCTCCCTTTGGTACCGTCTGTGCACGGGTCTTACCTTGGGGGAGGCTGCCAGGCACACCAGCAGAAGCAGCAGCAATTATTTTAATGACTGATAATATGAGGGAGGGTGGCAGGAGGACCAGGTATGAGATGGGGAGTGTGGTGTTCGCAAAAGCATTAGCACTGAGGCTACAGTGAGCACCGTGATTGCCTGGGTGGACAGGGAGGCCCCTGTCCTGCATGTGTCAGCCTCTGGGGACATCTCCAGTGAGGTGACAGCAGCGTCACACAGGGTACAGAGGAGATGCAGGGAGGATGCAGGGTGGGGAGTGAGCATGGGGAAAGGAGGAGCAGGACAGAAGCACTGTGAATGATAAGAGTGTAGTAATTAGCACTTAATGCTCCCACAGCTTTCAAAGGAAGGTCACCTTTGTTATCTCTACTTTACAGGCGGGGAAACTGAGGCAGAGGGAGAGCAATTGGCTCAGGGTGACCCAGGAGGGCTCCCACCCCACCATTGTGCTGTTTTGCTCCCTGGCCAGCTCACCGCCGGTGGAAACCCAGTGCCACAAACCCAGCAGCGATGCTGCCGAGTGTCCTTGTCCCTTCTCTGTGCTCCCCGTTTCAGCACCCCACTCCCTGCCCCAGAAAGGTGTTTGGGGCCGGGCTGGTCCAGCTGCCCCTGAGTCCTGCTGGTGCCACCTGGTGCAGCCATGCTCACCTTCCCATACAGCCCTGCAAAACCCTGTGTCCTGCTGCGAACCCGAAGCCATCTGGGCTCCTGCAAGGGCTGTGTTGGTAACGGAATACGTTTCGCTGTGGTTTTTTTGCTGGCTGATGCAGCTCCCCCTTTATTTAGGTCTAAATGGATGCCATCTGGCTAACGAGCCTGTACTCGTGTTCCAGATTAAAAGGCAATCCTCCGCACGTTACCGGTACGGTACTGTAGATTAGAGAGGTTTAAACGGTTTTGAAGGTGTAATTTGCTTTTCATGCAGTGCTGTTCACCTCCTGGCAGCAGGCTGGCAGCAGGGCCCTTCCCCACCACCAGCCCCAGCAGCTCCCTCCTGCTCCTGCATCCGCCCCATCTGCAAGAGGAGGTGCTGGTGACCTGGGAGGGTCGCGCTGCCTCTTGCATTCCCAGAAATGCTGCAGCTGTTTCACTGGGACAGCATCTGCATCTTGCACATCCTAAGCACAGAGTGCTGCTGAGGTGAGCCGGGGTATGGCTTCATCTCTTCTGGGGGATCCAGACCCTGACAGCTTGTCCTCAGGGTGAGCTGGCTCTTGATCAAGTTACAGGTGCTCCCTGGGTGGAGGACAATTTCTGCATCCTGTTTGCAGGCAGTGTCTGCTCCCGGAGTGATGCTGCAGCTGCAGAAGGGAGCACAGCCCCAGGGCTCAGCTTCTTGGGGGAGGCATTGAAAAGGAGGAGAAAACTGCAGCGGTTGTGCAAGGCATATCATAGCCTGCAGGCACCTGGGTCTGCTGGCAGCTTCATTGGAAAGTGCCACAGGCCATTGAACGAGGAAGCGTGTGGTGACAAAATTCCTCCTTTTTCAATAAGTTCCCCTGTTGCTGAGCTGCAGTCACGCTGTGTGGCATCTCCTTGCAGTCCCCTTGTTCCTGGCTGGCAGGGTCCAGCTCTGGGCATGCTGCTTGAGAGCTCTCCCAGTGCAAACCCTGACCACTCCTGCCTGTGCTTGCTTCCACAGATGGCCAACCCTGTCCCGTCAGCCTGCTGCGTGGTGCTTGCCGCGGTGGTGGTGGTGTATGCTCAGAGGCACAGCCAACAGGGTGAGTCTCGTCCCAGCCCTCCCAGTGGCGGGAGTCCCAATAAGTGCGGGTGCTGCTCCTCTGGCCTCTCTCCATCTTCGTTTCCTGATGTTATATTTCTGGATGTCATCATTTTCTCCTCTGCATGATGTGCATGGTGTACCCTCCTGCTCGCTGCTGGGGGTGTGGGCATCCCATGTCCCACCAGTGCCTGCTGGTCCCCTTGGTGTGTCTCACCCTGCCCAGACCCTGCTTGTCCCAGGGTGTCCCTGCAGCCTTTCCCATCCCTTTACTTCTCCGTTTCTGCACCACAAGGGAGGGGAGGGTGGGAAGAAGCAGCAGCTTGACAGCCCCAATGCCTGACACCGTGACTGTCACTGCTGCCCCATCCTGCTGTCACCTCCTTGGGGTGACTTTGTCCTCACTGCCCGATGGCACCCACCACCCTTCTGCACCTGCCATTAGCATGTGCCTCTGCAGGTGAGCAGAGATGGGGGGCTTTGAAGCTTTTTTAGAGTTTCTGGTGGTGTTGAGAGCTGGAGGTCCCCGAGCTGAAGGGCCAGACTGGAGCAGGATGGTTTTGAGGCAGCTGCTTGGGTTCCGCTATGGGGTCACCCATAGCAGCCCTGTGAAAGTGGGACAGAATGGGGGCCCCCAGAACCCTCTGGCTTTCCTGGCAGTCAGCAGTTGCTTTCAGTGGATTATAGAGACGAACTTTGCTGATCAGCTCTGCTAAGGATGTCTGTTCATTCATGGGCTGGGTGGGACGGATGAACCCAGCCAGAGAGCTCGTGGGTTTGCTCACCCTGCACCCTGCTGCAGCCTCCCCTCATCCCTGGGCTTGGGACTTGGGCTGGGGAGGAGGAGTGGGAGGATGGATTAATCACTCTGATGGTGGGGACTGGTGGAGAGGGAGGAAGATGCTGGCGTGGAGTCCATTTATCATGCGCTTGAGGCACGCTCAACTTTAATAGCTCATGAAGCACTTTAAGAGACGCATTAGCACTGAATACTTGAGCGAGGAGGATGTGACAAGCTGTTAAGTGAGCAGGAGCACGGCGCAGCGAGGCCGGCCACCCGCTTCTGGCTCTCACGTGAACACTGGTGATTACTGGAGCGTCCTGCAAAGTGCCACATGAATTAATAAAAGCAGCACTGGGTGAGGTTGCTCATGTGTTAACCCCTCCACTGCTCATCTTTGCTCCTTCTCCTTGGAGCTGGAGGAGCGAAAGGCACATTGGTCTGGGATGCAGATCCCGAGCCATGGGGTTTTTGGGCGGAGGAGGTCACAGCTGAGGGACCTGCAGCAGCTGCCCTTGCTCCATCCCTCCCTGAGTGCAGTGCTGGGACAGTCCTGCTCCAGGGGATGGTTTGCTCCTGTTGATGCCCCCACCATACCTGCCTTGCCTGAGCGCAGGTTTGGACGGATGATGGAAGTTGCAGGGTGTGCTCACTGCCCATCCAATCATCTGCTGGAGCAATGGCTCCATGCTGCTGGTCTGTCACGCTGTGCTGGCTCTCAGTGCACTGAGCCGGCACGAGTGGTTTGGTGCGGCTGCTGAGATGCTCTTGAGTTCAGCAGAGGAAAAAAGGGATCTATGGGGTAAAGCTGGGAGGGGGTAATAAAAGAGGTAAGGCATCCAGGGGTTAGCATTTGGGTTGGCGTGGGGCACAGCTGTCCTGTCAGAGTCACTAAGCAAGCGGTCTGGTTTATTTCTGCCCAGGTGACAGTGATGGGGGAAGCACAGCAAAGCAAAGAGCTGTTCCCAGTGCCCGGGTGCTGCAGCAGTCCTGGCAAGAGGCGGCTCTTTGCTCTTCTTCCCAGGTTCCTGTATCAGCCTGAGCCCCGTCCCCATCCATCAGCCCTCCCAGAGCTGTAGCTGCGTCTGTCCCGGATTGAGATTGCTCTGCTTTTAAAAGAGGGGCAATTCTGCTTTATTGATCCTCACCTTGCTGAATTAACTCATGCTTAAACAATAATTATGTTTTCACCTGGGAGAGGAGAGAAAAAGATAAAACGTCTCTGAAAATGAATGTGTTTCAGATGCCACACGCCGGGGTTAATTTATTGATGAGCAGAGAAGCTGCTATCTCCTCTCTTTCTCACCAGTAACAAGCAATTAGCCCCCATCCTTCCTCAACCAAGGAAAAGAGAGAGAGATTTTGTTTCATTACTTTCCCTCCTCTCTTGCTCCCTTCAGCCCCGGTGCTAATCGTTTGCAATCGGTTCTGCTGCAAAGCCTCCCAAGAGCTCCTGTTCGCACGCGCCTCGTTAGAGATGCTGCCCACATTTCAGCTAAGACAAAGCCTGAGCCGGTAAACAGCCTTTGAAATGCGCAGCAAAGCCATGCAAATTGGCTTCTCCCTGAGCAGATCGACTGTGGATACCTCTTTTTATCCCCTCGCCTTCATGTGGCGTTTATGCTGGCTGATGGGGATGCGGCCAACTCCTGCATCGCTCAACCTGTGCAGGTCCCTGGGGCATCAGCCTGGCAGGGTTACACCAGTGGCTTTGCTTTTTAGGGTGTTCCCTGTTTTTTTCTTGCATTTCTGTGTAGAGCTGATGCGCGGTTTCATACAGGCATGTGGTTTGCTTGTAGACATGCAAGGGGCTTTTGATGGTGAGTCAGATGGCACGCCACGAAGGCGCTGGGATGAAAGTGGGTCCCCATCGTGAGCAACCCTGTCCTTGCTGGGCTTCCAGTGGGGTTCCCACATGGCAGCCTCTGTACTATGCTACCAGACACGGTGCTGCCCTTGTATCACATCCATGTAGCCCATGGAGCATCCAGGAGGATGTGCCCTCTCGATGTCTTTTGGGGCAGGAGTCTCACGGCTCCTGGATGAGAGGTGCATTCAATGCAGCATGCCAGCAGCGCTTCTGGGCTTGCAGAGCTGCTTTACAATGCAGAGTGCACTTACATGGCAAGTTTTAGGGAGACACATGCCCACCACAGACCCTGTGGTAATTTGTGCATATTTGGGGATGGGGGGGCAGTGTGGAATTTCAGTAGTAGTAGTAGTGCTGAGAGGGAAGAGAAAAAAGTTTGGAGTGATTTTTTCTTCCCTTTTTTCCCCCCTGTTCACAGCTGGAGTATTTCTATTTTTGCACACCTCTGAGTTTTCAAAGCTGGGATTGTGATCCTCTTCCCTCTTCCATCCCTTGCTGATTTTCTTGCATCCATTTTTACCTGCCTGCCCAGCAGGTTAGGCTATCTTAGGATCCTTCCATACCCCCAGGACAAACAGCTTTGCTTCCACTGATCGCTTTAGCAACAGGGTTTGCAAAGCCCGAGTCATCCAGCCATTATTTCTGCTTGATTTTGACCCATTATTCCCTGTTCAAAAGCTCTGAAGCAGGCATATAGTTACGTGTTTGATTCCTGGAGTGTCCCTACACCAGTGTCTGGAGGCATCTCTCCTGCTTGCTGTGTTCATGGACTTTGCTGTGCAAAGTGTGCCTGGTGCTGTGCTCTTCTCTTGCTTTTTGCTGCAGCAGCTGGTGTTCATTTCAACACAGAACAGGCTGCATGGATGCTGGAGCCCTGCTTGGAGCTGTTGCCGGTGACTGACAACTCTGAGGCACCTGCTCTGCATCATTCATGTTGTAAATAATTGGTTTGTAAAACTTTTAACAAAGCAAGTGGCTCTCGCAGTGAGTTGCGTTGCTGCACTAGGTTCAGGAAACCCAGTTCCCTGGAGGTTAGGGGTTATCATAGAGCTTTTCTCTTTGCTCTTCCAAAGACCCGAGTTAAGGGTTGAGGGGGAGTGGTGTGTGTGTCCGTGCCAGAGGCTGGCCTGAAGCATCCTTCTGCCTTGATGAGAGATGCAGAACTGGACCCTCAAGTCTGGGGGCACCTCATCTGCACTGCCTTTCACCTGAATTTGAGAAGCCTCA
This sequence comes from Penelope pileata, assembly GCA_013396635.1. Taxonomy (NCBI): domain Eukaryota; kingdom Metazoa; phylum Chordata; class Aves; order Galliformes; family Cracidae; genus Penelope; species Penelope pileata. Next base: position 166,733 of record WBMW01006305.1, on the reverse strand, counting down.
GCATCCAGCCTTTGGGCCTCCTCACGCTTTTCTCTGCTAGATTTTGGAGTACAGACATTTACCTCCAGATAGGAGGTACCTCCCAGGCACCAACCAGCCAGTATTTTACCTTCCAATGGCTGGGTTTACACTGAGCATCCTCTTCCTCAAACACAATTGTTGTTTACTCTCTATTGCTCATATCAGTCTTCCCTGAACTATTTAGCATTTGCAGCCATCCTTTGCATTGGATCTAAGGCAGCACTGCAGGAGCAGTCTCTCCAAGTCATCTCCTCTCTTACCGTGCTATCAGAGTGCCATTCAGTCATGCATTAAGTGACATGACAAACATCTGTCATGTGTTGTTTGCTTTCCCATCCTTTCCCCAGGGTGAGATGTGTGTGCAATGGAGTGTTTGGGAATTTCTGTAAACGCCTGCACTCACAGCTCGCTGCTCTCACTAGGGAGGGCAAGGTCGGAAGGACAGCGCGTGTGTGTGGGCAGGAGGTGCAAGCTTCCCCCCACCGAGCTCTGCCTTCACACTGCATTGTGCCTTCCCACCTCATGGCATCTCCGTGCTTCTCAGGCCAAGTTTTGCTCTGGTGCTCCATCTCCAGATGGCTCCTGCAAGGCCATTTTGGAGTCATCCTCCTCAAGACACAGCCCTAACGGTGGGTGGGCTCACAGGCAATGGACTTGTCCTTCGCATTATACGCATCAGCCTTTCTGCCATTGGCAAACTTTGCCAGCACCAGTGTTATGCTGCCAGCAAGATAATTGATAAGGCGAGTGATTAGCAGCAGGCCAAGAGCAGATCTCTACAGGACCACGCTGGGAACACCCTCCTGCAATGATGATTCCCCATTAACAATTAATTCCCGATTAGCAATTACATGTTTTAATCCTTTCCATTATAACTCTTGCTATCCAGCTGGCTGAAGCACCAGCTTTGCTCCGAACTGCAGCCCTGCTCAGCACACAGGCTGGTTGCAGAGCATTGCTGGTTGGGAGCAGGGCTTGGCACAGCCTCTACCTGCATCCCTCGCTCTGTACAAGCCATCTCAAAGCCAAAATGCTGCTCTCATGGGCTGCATGGATTGCTCGGGGAGACAGAACACGGTGCTGGATCAATAAGAGGACACATCTTGGCATTGGAAGCATGTTAGCAGGGTTTGCTCAGCATGTCCTCAGGCTAAATGAGCTTCAGTTCATGTTTTCTGCTCCTGGAAGACCTTGGTCCCAGGGCATATGAGAGGAGCTGCTCCTGAAGATGCTCCTGCCTTCTCTCCTGCTATCAGAGGTGAAGGTGCAAGTGGCAGGGCAATGGAGGGGCACAGCCAGGGGTAGGGCTCCCTTCAGGTAGCTCAACCTGGTTCAGTGGGGACATGCTGCCCCTTACATGAAGGCTCCAGTGCTGGCTGTGTATGTGCAGCGGTCAGGATCAGAGCTTCACTACCAGACAGAGCCTGCTTACTCACTCTTTGGGGCTTTGTCTCCTTTGCTGTCCCAATTCCTCCCCAGGGCTAAGCTGGCCCAAGCTCAGGGCTGCCATTGTCCCAGCACAGCTGCTGCCTTTGCTGGGGTCTGCCCTGCTCACCCCGTGCCGTGCAGAGGTGCAAGCTGGCTGCAGCCCCTGGGATGCCTCTGCAAGGAAAGTCCATCACCACCATCCCTTAGTGTCTATCACTGTGGCAGTTTCCCTGTTGCATCCCCACTTTCCCTGCCAGCCCACAGCCTCAGGGAAGTGACAAGAACAACGAATCACCCTTATCTGGGGTGACACTCCAGCTGCAACCCATTGAACGCTGCTGCCTGCCATTAGGATGTGAATTATCTCATAAAGGCCTGGGGTCCCCTCGCTGCCCTGATCTTTCTCTTCTATCTTCTTGCGCTGCTGTGAAGGTCAGTCTGGCGGATAGGAGGAAGCCCAGCCACAAGCTCCATCCTCTCTTCTCCAGCTGCCCCCCATTTTCTTCCTCCCCTCTCTGTCCCAGAGCACCTGGCCACTTACACAGCACAAATCACATCTCCTGAAGGGTACCCTGTCTACAAAGCAAAATGAAAACAGCAAAAATAGCCCCAGCTCCTGGAACATCTCTTTCTATTACTGGACATCCCTCTGAGCTCAAGTAGACTTCCTGCCCAGACACGGAGTGAATTACGGCCAAGCTCTCGGAGGCTGACCTTGTGGTCAGCCAGGGCATGGGCTTGCTAATAAATGTGGTCAGCCCCTACCGCAGACAGCCTATTTTTAGTGCCTGTGTTTCCTTGCCCGCTGCCTCGCAGCCATGCCTGGTGGCCCTGCAGGTCCCATGCTGGCTGCTCCAGGAGCGTGGCCCGTGCTGCAGGGTAGCCCTGCTGGGAGCAGGAGCCTCGCTCCCCCCGCCTAGGACATGGGACATGCAGGGAAACCATCCCATGTGGTTCCTGTTAATTTTGCATGCTGGAAGCAGGGTGGCTTCTCCATCTGGGATGTGCTGTGGGAGCATGGCTCTGCTCCACATCTGTTGGGCAGGGAGCGGTGAGCTCGCTGCTCTTACCTGAGGGTTGCTCTTGGAAAACAGCTGCAGCTCTGTGACCCATTGTGCAATGTGCTGTCAAGTGCACAAGGAGGGATGCTCTTAAGGTACAGGTAGGGGAGAGAGAAAAAACAGAAGGCACTGAGTTGAGGGTAAGTGTGTCTCAGTGACTCAGGGCTTTGAAGACCTGCTTGTCAGATGTGAGACATGCAAAGGGTGTTGCAAAGAAGCCGCCTGTGTTTGCCATACAAGTCGGTCTGGAGGCACTGCGCTGAGTGTACCACTTTCTGGAGATGGAACGAGGTTTTGGAAGTGGAGCTGAGGTTCTGGAGCAAAGCGAGGATCTGTCCCTGGGATGAGAAGCTGGGAAGGAAATCTTGGTAAGAAATATGTAATGCTGACAAAAACATGATCTCACCCATCAGCTAGTGTATTGAAGCAGATCACAGAGCTGTCGATATAAAAAAAAAAAAGTAGATCTGGCAAGTTTTAGACGAGTAAATCTGCAGTCCTGTGGAACTGGAGAAGATAGTTCACGTCTGTGAGGAGAAGAAGAAAACACTGAGAGGACCACCGCCTGCCTGGACTCATTAGTTCTGCCAGTGGCAAGGAAAATCGTGTCTCAGAAACCTCTCAGACTTCATTAGATGTACTGAGAAGCACTGACAAGGAGAGTCTGCAGCCTGCTCAGCCCTGGAGGAGCTCTGGAGAAAGCCCAGGGTTTTCTGCTGGCCTGGGCCCTCAGGAAGCACGAGAAGCCATGTGGGACAGCGAGTGCTTGCCCACCAGTGAGCTGGGGACTGCTCTTCACTCTTTCCATGAGCCCTGGCCATGTCCTGTCCTAGTGCTGATCTTCTTTTGGTGAGGGAGGAAGCAATGCTCATCCACAGGTTACTCCTGTTGTTTTTATGCCTCTTCCATTTGCAATGGCTGTCAGAAGTGGGAGATCTCCTAGCAGCACGAGGACTGTGTCTGGCTGAACTGGGCTTCAGGTGCCACTCCGTGTTTGTCCACTTCGAAGGACTTCCAGCGTCTGAGTTCCTGGGTTGCAGGCTGCCCTGGGACTGCAAAACCCATCAAAGGTTGGGTTGAAGGAGCAAAGTGCAGTGGCTCTGGGCAGTGCTTGCAGGAGCCCAGGGCTGCAGTGGCAGTGCCCAAGCAAAGCCCTGGATGGAGAGCACAGCTGCAGTGAGACACTAAGACCAAGCATCCTCCTCCCTGCTTCCTGAGGAGAGGATTTTGCTAGGGCAGAAACAGAGTGAAGGAGCTGTGAAGCACGCTTAGGAGGGTGGATGCTGGGACATGACATATACAGAAGCAGCAGAAGAGCAACTTGCAAGATGTGCAGTCTGTCCTGTGTCTGAAAAGAGCATCTTTCAGGATAAGCAGTGTCAGGCAGCACTAAATGGAGTGGATCCATGCAGAGAAGCCAATATAATTGTGGCATATTAAAAGGAGAAGAAGAAGAAGGATTGAGCTGGGTCTGTGGCAGGCTTGTTACTGAGAGGAAAAGCAATGCGTGTCACCTTGTAATGAGTGCTCCAGCAAGGCCAATCAGGTGGAGAAGTGAAGTGAAACTGCAAAGCAATCAACAGTGATGGAGGCGGGAGGGGTTACCGTGTGATATTAGTCCGGTGTATCGGCCATTGATCTCGTGGCGTAGGATTTTCTGGAGAAGATTGTTATTTAGGCTCAGCTGCCACCAGGTGCTAATTGAAGCTAAGGAGCCTGGAGCCTCTTCACACCTTTCTCCATTGCTCAGAAGCGTGTTCTGGGTCGAGTGGTGTTGGGGAAGGGGCTTTGTGCATGCAGCTTGCAGCAGGAGGGTGAAACTGCCTTCCTTGGAAGACAAGTGGAAGGGGCTCAAAGCTTCCCCTTGCACTGTTGTGCAGGGTCAGTCCTTGACCCTGGGCAGGATGCTTCCACTCATGGGACAGAGCCTTTGCAGGGTGCAAGCAGCCAGCAGAGCCATGTGCTGCCCTTCATCCCAGGTTCTGCACACCTCAGTGTGTCCTTCCCAGCTTTTTTACTTGGCAAAGTCTGAAGCATTTTGCCTCGTTCAGATCCCTGTTAGCAGATATAACCCATCCAGTCAGGGTCTTCTCAGTTACCTTTTCTGGAGTGTTGCAAAGCAGCCAGAGGTCTGCAGAGCCCGAGCTGACGAACACTGACCTGCAAGGCTGGAAGCCTGGAGGACTTTTGCCAAGAGCTGTGTGCAGCTCTTTTTGTAGGCAGGAGAGAGCCGGCACCATCACGCCAAGGGGCTGGCTGGGGCACAGGAGCTGAAGCAGAGCTATGGAGTGTAGCACAGTTTGCTTTGCCCCTGCTGAATTTGCTAAACTATAATGAGGTGTGCATGTGTATGCATGTTTCTGATGTCCAGGCATTGGGCATGGAGCATGTGCTGCTGGGTGGCAGTTCTGGAGGCTGGGAAAGGATGCTTTCCTTTGCTGAAATGTGCTTCTGGTCTGGAGAAAGGCAGGAACATAGATGCTGCTCTGCTGCAGGGACATCCTGGTTCCTCCACACCCGTTTAGCAGACAGATGAGCTCTGCTCTCCACCCTGCTCCCAGGGGCACAGTAAGCAGAGCCTGGAGCACTCCCTGGAGGAGCCTCCAGCCAGAGCCGTGGATGCCAGACTTCTTGGGATGAGTCACAGAGAGCTTCCAGCTCCAGCCAAGCCGCAAACCCCAGCAAGCTGGGCCCTGCTGTGCTGGTGCTGCGCCTGCACTGTGGTCGCTCCAGCTGAGCACATGCTGCACTTGAGAGAAACTGAGGCACATAAGAGCAACTGTGTCAAATCCAGAAGTTAACGTCTGTCCATCTCCTCCTCTCCATGCCTGGCCAGCACGGGAAGCTGGAGACTTGCCACAGCCTGTGCCAGCTGCTGAGACAACAGGGAAGGCTTGGAACAAAATGTGAAAACGCAATGGCGTATCTTAGGAGTGGGGAGGGACTGCTGAGCTGAGCAGTGTGCCCGCTGTTAGGAGGGGCTGGAGGTGCACAACGAGGCACGATGCACCTGGCTTATGGCCACGTCCAGGCTCCTGAGCTTGGGAGATTTGAAAATCACTGTGGTGGAAAGCACAGGGTGTCTGTCCCATGTGCCTTCCTCATTCTGTCTTCAGTGGAGGTCCCTGCTGCGTGATGTAGGGGAAGGACAGCAGTGGAAGAGCTCAGAGGTTTGGGTCCCCACTGGTGTTTCCAAGTTCTTAGAGCATCATGCAGGCCCCTTGACAGGGGGAAGAAGTACCAGAAGCAGCCATGGGCTTGCTTGGTACCCACCACACCATTTCTACTTGTACTCTCAATGGGATTACATTCACCTTACTGGTGCTTCTCCATGGCATGACTGTCTCTGGGATCTTATCACTGAATCATAGAATCATTAAGGTTGGAAAAGACCTCTAAGATCATCCAGCCCAACCATAGCCCATCACCACCATGCCCACTGAACTATGTCCTTCAGTGCCACATTTGTCCCTGAGGGGCCTCCCCAGCTGTGCCTTATAACACCCATCCCTCTCCTCACATCGCAGGGCACAGCCCTTTGGGTGTGAGAGAAAGAAGGTGCCACCCCTTGCTGGTGGAGGATGCTTGGACCCATCATGAGCATCCTCCACTTGGTCTTGGCTGGTGTAGTGGCTCTGCCACGTCCATGGTTCGTAGAATCACAGAATATCCTGAGCTGGAAGGGACCCATAAGGATCATTGAGGGCAGCCCCCGGCTCCACAGAGAACCACCCAAATCCAAAGCCAGTGTCTGAGAGCATCCTCCAGATACTCCTCGAACTCCAGCAGCTTGGGTCCATGACCACTGCCCTGGGGAGCCTATTCCAGTGCTCCCACCTTGGCAAGGTGAAGAACCTTTTCTTAATATCCAGCCATTGATTGACAGCATTCAGAGGCACCTCCAGGCTGACTTGCTACCCTTCCCATCACATTAATGCTGCTTTGATGTGGCACATCGGGTCTGCCCCACACAGGCAGCTCCTACAGCTCTCAGCCCTGAGCACAAAGGGACGTGTATATCTGTCCTCCCAGCTTGCAGGGTGAATCTCGGTTGTTTTCCACCCAGGTTGCTGGAGACTGATCTGTGCTTCCTTGTTTTGCCATAGAATGAGCCCTGAATATTCAAGGAACAGCACTGAACTGAATGTGACCATGGTTGGCGGGTTCTGGCCCTTAATTAATTAACATTGATCGTACTTCACTTCCAACAGCAGAGGAGGGAGCTGCGGCTCAGGGAAGCAGCAAGGTGTTGCAATACAGTCACCCCAGCCATTTTCATGCTGCTGGCCAATGCTCTTTGAAAGTTACATTGCTTCTGTGGTGGCAGCGTGGGAGACAAAGGAAACTGCTGGGGTAATAGAGATAACACGGGACTTCAGGTGGTCTGAAAGGAACATTTATATATATATATATGTAGGGGTTTTCAAAATTTATTTCTTTTTTCTTGTTCTTGGCATTGTCTTAGCTTGGCTTACGATAGGACAAGTGGGAATAGCCTCAATTTGCGCCAGGGGAGGTTCAGGTTGGATATTAGGTAAATCTTCTCCAAAAGAGTGATCAGGTACTGGAACAGGCTGCTGGTGGAGTCACCGTCCCTGGAGGTGTTCAAGAAATGTGTAGATGTGGCACTCAGGGAGATGGTTGAGTGGGCAATGTTGGTGATCGGTGGATGGTTGAACTGGATGATCTTAGAGGTCTTTTCCAGCCTTAATGCTTCTATGACTTAGCCTTAGCAAAAGCCTTGTTCATCTCCTGGCATGGTCTGGGTGTGTCTTTTCCACTGAATTATGAGCCCATGCACTTTTGTAGCCATGATGCATTTCTTTTTCCTTTTATTTATTTATTTATTTATTGCAATTACATTCTTGTCAGCCCCAGAGAAATGTCTGTGGATGTCCTTCTATCGATCCACCTGACTTTGGGATGTAAACCCAGGAGGAGAATTTCAGGATTTAGGTGGCGGGTTTAATGCTGTCACAGTGTTCATCCTGCCTTAAATCACAGCTCCGAAGTGAAGACCACATGGGGGGAACCACCGAGAGCGAGAGCGGAGGCACACACGGCAGCATGCTGAGCGTGTTGTGCAACCCGTTGTGTTGCAGACCCAGCGAAGAGCTGCTGGCAGGTGCTTTGAGGACCGGTTTGTGCTGAGTTCCTCTTGCAGAGCTGTTGTTCAGGCATGTGGAACTGGGCAGCCTGATGTGCCATAGGGTCATGGGAGAGATGGAAAATCAGAACGCAGCTCTGACACAGCCTACTTGCACGCACTTGGGACAGACATTTCATCTCCTTTCGGGACTCGGGCTCCATCTGTAAGACTCAGCCCTTGTTCATCTCTTCTCTGAGCTGTCAGCTCATTATGGCGGCCTCTCTCTGCCTTCCTGTCCCAGGGGCAATGAGCGGTGAGGAAGAACCTCCCGCAGCCCTCGGGGTGCACATCCCCAGGAGATCTGCCTGCTGCCGTCTGTCCCAAAGCTGCCAGCGAAATCCTCGTGGGAGCCTTTTTCCGCTGGAAAATGAAGTTCTGTCAGCATCCAAATGTTTCATAAAATCATATTTCTCTGTCAGAGGAAAAGGGGAGCAACAGAAGTGGAAAGAGGGGACAGGCTGTGGTATATCTTTTTTGGTATTTTTCAAAAATGGTTTGTCTCTTCACTTGGAATGGACACCTCTCCCTCCTCCAAAAAAAGGGTTGTGAAGCCTTCAATACAACACAGCGGGCTGCTTAAGAGATGCAAAATCCTTTGGTTTCGTTCTGAAGAAATACAAGCTTGTTTTATTTTCAGTTTTTTTACTTTGGGAGCATTTTTGGAAGTTGGTGCTTTTGCTCCAGTGGGACCAGAGCTGCATCCCTGCCTTACCCTGAGCCTCCCCGCAGCATCCCCAGGGCTGGGGGATGCAGTAAGCACGAAGCAGCCAGCAAGCATCCCCGCGGCCCCATCGCCCTGTGTGGGCTGCAGCCAGCCCCAGCTCTCCTTCTCCTGCCTATTTTTGCTTTGCTTTAGAAAATAAACACGCGTAGAGCCCAATGCTGCTGCGACCGGCTGGGAAGGGGGGTGACCAGCAGAGTTGAAAAGATTGTTTTCTATTCATGGCCTCCACCATGAGGTAGGAAAAAAGCCACTTTCTGCCTGTGCATGCATAGATTTGCATTGATTGGAGGCAGAGTCTCTGCCCTTTCTCTCCTTTTGGGCTTTCTCAGACACTCCATCCCTGGGAGCAGCCGTGCCCCAGGGACACATGTGGGCTCTGCCCTGGGCTCTTCCACTGCTGCCGCTCACTGCCTCTCTCCCTCCTCCTCCTCCCTCGTGACAGCCTCTCACAGCCGACTCATTTCAGAGATGTTTTTTCACTGCTCAAGCCAAGATTTTTCTCTCCCCCATTACGTTTAGCTTCCCCCTCCTGCTTCCAAACTATTTTTTTTTAAGCAATAAATAATTTCAGCGTGCTGAAGAAGCATGCGAAGTCAGCGCTAGGCTACAGCGAAATGCTCCATTTGTTCTAGGAGTCTTTTCCCCCTTAGAAAGCTTCCCCTAGTGCTTAATTTTAAAGCATGTCATTATTGTTATTTGTTTTCCTACTTTCCAGAAGAGATTCCCATATATTTTCGGCTTGTCTGGAGATTTACACACACGCACACACATGAACTTTCCCTTTGGCTTTTCTCCCCTGCTCGCTTTCTTTGTGCCGGGGTTAAAAGCCCCAAGTCAGCAAGGTACTTAAACACATGCTGAAAGTTAAGAGCTCGCCTAAGTGCTTTGCTGACTTGGAGCCAAAGATATTTTCTCGAGCTCTTTAAATGCTTCAGAACCTGAATTCAAAACGTTTTGCAGAAAATCCAGAATTCAAGTATCTCTTGTTCTAATAGTGGTTGTAATTCAATAGTGCTTTCAGGTAACTGCAGCTCTTCCTCCTGGACGTGATCAGCTTCTGTGTGCTCCTGCAGAAAATACTTCCCTCAAGTCTTCTGCCACTTCAAGGAGCTCTCCAGAGAGCCGGGCACATTTGTTTGCTTCACTCAGTGAACACATTGGCATTTTGGTTTTTGTTTTGCTTGACATTCGAAGCTTCTGAAAGTGTTGAGATTTAGGGGAAAAAGTGGGCAATTAGTTCAAATCACGGTGAGTGAGTGTCTGCTCCTGTATTGATGTTTTCTCATCATCCCTAACACAAAAGGGGAGAACAAAAAACAAACCAATAAAAAACCACACACCCAGAGATGTATAAAAAATAAATAAAAAGAAAAAACCAGCAAGTTGAGGGCTCTGTGAAGCAGCGACATCAGTAACTGGAGGTTAGGAGGAGCTCTGAACGCAGGCTGAGCTCCCTGAACTCTTCCCTTTGGAGTCAGAGGGGCTGTAATAAGGGCTGTGCGGAGAGGGAACAGCAGTGGGCAGATGGGCAGGAAGGGCTCTGCGGGGAGGAGGTGTTTCCAGAGAAGGAGAGGCAGCCAGCATCAAATAGAAATTACAGCTTGGCTCTTTGGGGCTCTGCAGGATGGATGCAGGTTTCCGCCACCAGCCAGCTGCTGGAGCTGCTTGGAAATGCTTAGTAGCTCAGTGGGGATCGTTTTAGCTTTTTTACTTTTTTTAAAAGGTTTTTAAAAAGCCTAGACACCAGTGCCTGGGACACCAACCAGTGAGCAGAGCCAGGCAGGAGCTCCTCTTTCTCCATGCATGCTCCTCTGAAAGCAGCCAGTGCTGTTGCTAGAAAAGGAAACCAAGATGCAAATTCCCTGCTTAGTCCTAATCTTAAGACTTCTTCCTGGAGGTAGAGCAATATCACTGCGTGAGCTTTCTCCTTGTGCTTTGCAATTGTATGCGTGCACATCTGCATGAGTCAACTTGCAAAGCCTCTGACTGCTGGCTGCAAGGCACCAGGCTCCTGTCATCGTGCAATGTGTTCCAAAAGCGTGCATCTCCCTTCATCTCTCTGGTGGCAGCAGGGCTCCTCCTGGCATGCTTTGGGTCTGGCACCCTGGCGGGGCTGCACCATGTGATTCTCTGCGTGGCTGTCGGGCTGCAGCTCCCTGGGTGTGCTTTGGCTCAGCGCTGCTTGTTGCTTCCAGGCTTGGCTTTGCTCGAGGATCCTGCGGAATGAAAAGCATGAAATGCAAATGTAATATCTTGTTATTACACAGGCAAATCCTGAGACCTTGGCTTAATTGTTAATGCAGCCCCTGGTGGGCAGAGTAGATTGTTGCCTTATTATTAATATTGCTTTGAAATCATCCAGGCTACAAGTACAATTTCTCTGAGTACAAGTGTTGCTCAGAGAAATAAGTGGTGGTGGCTGAGTTTAAAAAAAGAAAAGAACTGGGAAAATGCTTCCCATCTTATCGCCATCTATTCTTCCTCATGTGTGCATCCTGCACTGGCAGCATCTCAGTTCCTCTGTTATGTCATGGCCAGGGGCAAAAGGAAAACTCTTGCTGTAGTCTCTCCTGGGTAGAAGCAACCCTGGGGTCTCACCCCTGGGGGTATACGGATGAAGGAAGAAGTGTTGGCGTTTCTCCTGGGAATTCCAAGGTGCAGGACATCACAGGGAAAACTTCCTTTCCTGTGTCACTGTTGGCCCCCTGACTGTGAGCAGAGCTCTGCGGTGCTGGAGGATGTGTGGCAGAGAAGGGACAGCTCTGAGGTGCTCCTCGTGCTGCACATCACACTCCTGCTTAGATTTCTGAATCACACCTTTGTCGTCCCTGGCTGAGCCTCCCATACCTGTGGCTGAGGCAGCGGAGGAGCTTTTCCAGCTTGGGCTGCAGAAGTTCACATGTGAAGTTGCAGTGGCCCCAGCTTCGAGCCCAGCTGCTGCCGATCCAGTCAGGGGTGTGAGTGCTGCATCCGTCAGCAGCGAGCCACCGGCCTACAGCAGGCAAGAGCCAAGCCAACAGGCAGACAGCGAGAGCCTGAGGGGCCGAATTTTAGAGCTATTAAATGATTAAATGCAAAAAAGAAAAAAAAAAAAAAAGGAAAAAAAAGTTAATTTAACATTGTGGTTGTGATTTTACACACCCAAGAGCCTGGAAATTGAGAGCTCTGCTTCTCACACAGGGATCGTAACTTGGCACTACGCAGATTGTACAGTATGTAAAATTAGACCGGAGAAATAGTAAATATGCTGCAGGGACCAATACTGTCTTGGCAGAAGGAGGATGGACTGAGTGGGACCCAACAGGTCTTTTACGCCTCCGACTTCCATAATTCTGTGCTAATAAAAAACCTTTGCTCAGCGCCCGGTACAAACCCACAGGCTGGAGCAGGGCAGGGCAGGAGCAGGGCAGACCCATGGCTTTTGCTTGGAGGGAGGTTGTGCCCAAGGGCCAGAAGCAGTGGGGAGCTCAGAGGGCAGCCTGTGAGTACCCAATGTCTCCATTCGCCTCTCCCCCTCCCCTCTGCGGTAAATACAGGCGTCTTCGTGCCATTGCTGAACCACAATGGGCTTTTCTTGTGTTTACGGCTGTGATTTGGGCACCTAATTCCAAATCTTATTGATTTCCCCTTAAACGGCGTTGAAAAGCCTGATCTAAGCACTCTTTTGTGGCCTAAGTTATTTGTCCTGTTGGCAGGAAAAAGCAGAAGCTGAAAACAAGCCTGTAATTCATCCGCGATGCTAACTCCTGACACCTGGCAGCGAAGGACGGAGGCTCGAGCAAGCACGGCTTTGGGGTGTCAGTGGGGTTTTTCCACCACATGCTTCTTCACGTTGTTGCCATCTGTCTCCCTCTGGCCCTGCAACCTCCTCCCTCCGTGTCACCCTATGCACTGGGGTGATGCAAGGTGGGTGCAGGAGAGGAGGAGCTGCTCCACCTCAGGACAGGTTATCTCAGGAGACGCAGCTCTGCAAGGAAACTGAGCCTGCGAGGACCAGACCGGTCTTCCCTCTGCCTTAGGGTGGAAGGAGAGGCATAGCTCAGCCTATCCCAGCAAAGAGAGTGCTTGGAATCCCAGAGCTGGGGCAGAAGAGGTAGGGCATCCAAGGGAGGAATCATAGAATCGTAGAATCAGAGTCATAAAATCATAGAGTCACAGAATCCTTAGAGATGGAAGGGACCTTTAAAGGTCGTCTGGTCCAATTCCCCTGCAACGAACAAGGACACCTACAGCTAGATCAGGGTGCTCAGAGCCAGCCCAGCCTGACCTTGAATGTCTCCATGGATGGGACATCCACCACCTCTGTAGGTAAGCTCTTACCAAGACCTCCTGCTGGAAACCAGACGAGCATGTAAGTTTGGATTAGCTCCTGTGACGACAGAGCAAAGTCTCCTAGGAGACTTTTTCTCCCCAGGGCAATGCATGTTGCCTGTCTGCATTTAGGGGAAGCAGAGTTCTGCCACTGCAGAGCAGTGGTCATGTTGGCAATGTTGATGGTCATGCTGGAGGTCATGTTGACTCCAGAGCTGGTAGAAAGTTCCCTGGAGGTCAGCTGGCTGTGCCACCCCTCCTGGGAGGACATTGTGTGGTCACGTCCATGCTGAGAGAAGAGTTTTGTCTACCGTGGAGCTGGCCAGAGTCCGACCATGGTGGAAAGAGAGGGAAGATGCCTCCTCTGCAATGCCCCTAAAGCAAACCGAGATCTGCTTCCAGGCTATCGAGAAGTGATTGAGTACAAGTCCTTTAGCACCCATCTGTTATCTCTTAATTAAAGTTTCTTGCTAATTATTTTTTCTTGTCAAGAAAGCAAAGCTGCTGACTCCAGGGATTTACCAAAGTAGAGCAAACAAATGCGGACTCTGCTTGCTGCAATTCTTCATTAATGGACAAAATTAACTTGGAACGGTCCATATCTTTGGCTACATCAATGACACTTAATTATGCCTGTTTCCTTACAAAGATGTATTTAGTTTTAAATCACTTGTGGAAGAACTGCCTCCTTAAGCATGAAATGCCTTCTCCTGGCAGGGAAGGTTTCTGCTGGCGGTGAAAGCTGTGCAAAGACCAAGCAGCACCAGAGGGAATAGTTGGGAGGAGGTTGGGGATAGGGTGCACTTTGGGAAGCTGGTCTAGGGAAACCCTCTGCAATGCCAGAGGCTGTTTCACCTCAAGCAGAGCAGCCCCTGGGGCTGTGAAGCTGCAGATGGGAACAGAGCCACCAGCATCCCTGGAGTATGGTTGGTGATGGGCCAGCATGGGTGCTGGAGCAGGAGGGGAGACACAGGATGCCCACACCCAAGGGCCAGAGGAAGCCAGGGACATCTCACTGTTCCCATTGTCTTACTGGTCTCGTTCACAGCAGGAAGTTGGAGGCTGTGAGTCCTCACAGCTTCATCTGCTTGGAAAGCTCTCAGCATACCCCTGGCACTGTGTAAATATTAAATGTATAATTTATGAAAACATACACAGAGATCTAATTAGCCACTCGGATTATTACTCATGGCCAGGCACACTGCTCTGGATTGGAGGTATGTAGGCTAATGGGGTGATACAGACACCTTAGGACAAATAGTTCTGTCCTAAGACTCAGATGTGATTCTCCATCCCACTGCAGAAGTCCTCTGCATCTTCATGGGGAGAGGAGACATGTCATTTCTCACCACCTCAGTTTCCCCATCTGCAGGGGCAGAGCCAAAGGCCATGCATCCTGCAGAAGGAAAGAGTGCAGAGTACTTGTATCCGCCCCCAAAAATGCTTTGGACCTTCCTTTCACTCGCTCTGTGCTTACACCAACCCCATGGTGTGCTTGGGCAGTGGACTCTGACGTGAGCACTTCTTCCAGTCTGCAGATCACTGGGTATTGGTCCCCCGTGAGTGCGTGACAGAGGCTGGCTTCTGATGGACCCTTGCACAAGGAGCCCCACTGGAGAGCTAGCGGGGTGGGAGCCACAGCAGTGGTGGTGGTGCTGCCCTTGCAGTCCCTCTGCAGGTTAAGGATCATTAAGAAGGGAGATGAGGAGGAAGTTTCTGAGGAGCCGCAGCAGGTGAAGTGGTCCATGGTAGAGCTGCATGCTCAGAGTGTGTTGCTGATTGGGGTACAGCACCACAACCTCTCCATCCTGCGTGCTTCACCGTGCTGGTGGTGAGGCTCCAGATGGGATCCTGCCCATACCCCACCTGTGGGGATTGGAGGCTCCCAGGAAAGTCTCTGGTCACGCTCTCTGTTCCCATCCAAAAGCAATATTGGTGCCCACAGCACAGGACAGGTGACACCTGCCAGCAGGGTGCCACTCATTCACATGGTGATGTGGTTGGATGTGATGGGACAGGAGGGATGTGGGGACCTGGCTTATCTCCAGTGAGAGGCTCAGTAAACCCGTCTGGGAGAAATGCCTGCTCTGATACTGTGCCCTGGGTTTCTCCCTTGTCAGGAGCCTTAAATCATTGCCCTGTGAAGGAGCACTGCTTTCAAAGACCTGCTTTCCAGGAAAGACTCCCTCAGCCTTTCTGGATGCATGCCAGCATGTTTGTGCTGTGTTTAAGAACAAATAGGAAATGATTCAAGTTGTCTTTTCCCCCCTTTCCAACCTAGCCCTGCCATCCCCAGCTGCAGGCAAGTGTTCAGCCGCAGTCCCAGGAAGCAGAGCTGGGAACCACAGAGCTTTGCTTTGCCCCAAGCCTTCCTCCTGGGCACCAGGTGGGCAGCTCTATTGGCCCATCGCTGCCATCAGCCTTTCTCCATGCAAGGGTGGTGGGTGATGCTGCATCTCCACTCTCTGCCCAGCAGGCCTCTGGGTGTGAGGACAGGAGGGGTAATGGCTTTTTGTGAGCCAGCAGGAAAGGGAAAAGAAAAATGTCTTTACCTTATGCAAAAGTGAAAATTAGAGGAGAACTCGAATAAGATACTGGAACTCGTACTTGAGGTCTGTTATCTATATCTGTCTGTCTGCCCATCTGCATGGTTGTCTGTCAATCCATCCATCCATCTGCGCAGCCATTTGAGCAGCCAACCATGCACCCACACCCACTGCCATTCATTGATCCTTCTCTCCCTCCTTCCCTCCCTCCTTCCACCCGCCCACCCAGCCATTCGTCCACCCATCTGTCCATCCATCCCTCCATCCACACACACCGCCAGCCAGCCAGCTGCTTTTATGCTTAGCCCTCCATCCTCTTACATGTCTCTGCATCCCCACATACACTCATCTATCCATCCACCTGCACAATCATCCATCATTTATTCTTCGTACACTTCCCTCCATCCCAGCTGTGCTTGTGCAGCCAGCTATCCATCTGTCTGCAAGCACACGCTCGTTTGTCTGCCCACCCATCCATCTTCTTCTACACCTCTGCCTATCTGCCCATTTATCTGTGCCCATTGCAGCTATCCTTCCTCATGCAGACTCCTCAGCCGGGATTCTCTTCTTTTTGCCTTCTTTTCACATTTCACAGAATGTGCTGTAAGCTTTTTTAAGACACTCAAAACGAACTTACCACATCAGCACAGTTTCTCAAAGGTCTCCACCCTTGGCCAGCATCTTAACTAGTTACAGCCTGTGTTCTCCTTACTGTTCTCAGCATCTTCTTCCCAGCAGGGATAGCATCCCCAGGATGCTGTTTCCCTGCCAGAAGTGGGTGTCCTGATGTACAACTGCAGGAGGAATCCTCCAGGTAAGCTTCATCCTGAGGCACTCTCCTTTGTAAGGGGCTCAGGTTCGGGGCTTTCACCTGAGGTAGAGGCATGGCTGGACTGTAGGTCCGTGTTGCCCTCGTTCCACCTCCCAGCAGGACCCAGAGCTGATATCTAGAGAGAAAAGAGCAGGACAAGCACAAGGGTGCTTATCCCATCCCTCCCCACCATTGGCTGCCATTATGGTTTTATCACCATAGATGGAGTCATCTGCTGTGGATTTGCTTAATCACTGTTTTCTCCCAAATGTTGACATTCACAGCGACCGGTGGATGTGGGTTTCTCTAATTTAATCACACATCATGCAGTAAAAGCACTTTCTTTTCCTTGCTTTCATTCGCTGCCCCTTAATTATTTTATTAGGAGAAAGAGCAAGCACTCCTTCTCTATTTATCCTCTCCACGTCAGTCAGCATTGCTTAGGTGTCTATCACGCCTCCAAACAGTTGTCTCATTGTAGTGATGAAGAGATTGAGTCTTCAAGCCATCCGTTACGTGGGGGCTGTTTCCAACCTTTGTTCTCCCACATTTCCTTCCTGTGCTCCATTTCCATTTGAACTGTGCTTTTAATGGCAAAGGCACAGATTTGCTTGCTGCGTTTAGGGTACTTTCCATTCTCCATCCCTTTCTTAATAATTCTTAGCCTAATAATTCCATCCCTTTATTAATAATTCTTAACACTGTGTTTGCGTTTTTGATTGCCACTGAGCTGATGCTTTCAGGAATGAAACGTTTCCATGGAGGCTGCAGCTAATTTGGAGCCATGACTGCACAGGGAGAGCAACACTCACTTCCCCCCATGCTTCGCTGTGTGTTCATCGACAAAAAGTGCCACAGTCTGTACCATGATGCCCTTTGGGACGCTTTTGCCCCCCGCTTTAACTTTGCTGCCCTAACAGCCCCAGCTGTCTGCTCTCACCACCTTGGCCCCCTCTTCCCCCTGAGTTATGGGCGAGCCAGGCAGCTCAGGTCCAGCTCTGATCTCTGTCAAACCTCACTGGTGACGTCTTCCTCTGCCAAGTCTGACCGCCTCTTCTCACCTTTGGTCTCCTGACCTTTAGCTGCCATCAATCCTTGAAGGACTCTCCTTGTTTTTCAGGGATGCTTGGTTTCCCTGGGAGCCCTGAGTGAGGCACCTTGTAAAAAGTCTCTTAGAAACCCGAGAGTATTTTGAGAACTGAAGAGCCCATGCACAAAGGCTTGGTGGAGCCTGGACAGAGATGCTCACACCCTGCTCAATCCCATTCTGCCTCACCCCACATCCTACATACACGGAAATGTTTTTATTCTTGCCACACACAGCCCAGAACAGCCCGTACAGCAACGCAGGAAAGATTCAATTGCCAAGCATCATTAATGAATGTCAGCTCGAACTCCTGTCCAGAAACCTGAGAAAATTCAATTAGGCAGCTGGTGCCCAATGAGCTGTATTGCCCCACTCACAAGATGCTAAATCAAACAGCTCAGCACGGCATCGTGTTATTGTAGAGAGAGAAGGAAAGGCAGGCAGGGTGATAAACAGCATTGCGTGTGCCAAGCAGCTGCCCCTTCCCAAAGCACAGCACAGGTAGGCTGCAGTCCTCCCACCTCATTTCCAGGGCAGGGGGTTGAGGGGCAGCTGCCTGCTTCCCACCTCCGCCAGTAAATAACACACGTTTGCTGGAGACAAGTCCTGGGGCTCTGTCACCTCTCTCCCCTGGGAGTTTCTGGTGCGTGCATTTGACGTGAGCCACGCAGGTGCAGACGTGGCCATGGCTTGCTGCTGTGAGTGGTGGGCTGTGCTGTGGGGCGTTCAGCTGGCAATAGGGCCATACTTGTGGCCCTGTCGTGTCCCCTGCAAGGTACAGGCTTCAGGAGAACATCCTATGAGATAGACGTGGTCCGTGAGTCCCAGTCTGCTGCTCCTTGCCAGCTGATCCCCTCTGGTGCAAAGTCGAAATAAACCATTGTCAGGGCCAGGTGCAGAACATGGGCTTCCATCATGTCAGTCCGTGCCCAGCCCTCCCCTTGCTTGCTGTACAGTCATGGTAAGATCCTGTTTCCAAGGCAGCTCTAAGCTCACCGGCTTCTCTCCTCTCTCCCCACAGACAGCCGCATCCAGTATGAGCGGGTAGGCGCAGATGTGACCATGAAGTGTGGCTCCATGGACTGGGATGCAGCTGTCACCTGGACAGCCAACGGCACCGACATCGACGACTCCCACCTGAATGGGTCCTACCTGATCCTGAAGAATGTGGACCTGACGCGGAGTGGCCAGTACTCCTGCTATGAGGGCTCCTCCTGGCACCTCAAGTACCAGACCTACCTAAAGGTGGGAGGTGAGCACCCGGTGTGTGGCATTGTCAAGGATGGGGACACAGCCACACGTCTGCTGCCACGCTGACCCCTCACAGCCCCCTTTATCCATGCCATCCCCAGTGCTGTCCGTATGTATGGTTTCCTGCTGCACCCTGCAATACAGGGTGCTGGAGTCAGCCCCTCCTGCCCCAAACTTTGGGTCAAAGCTCCAGTGATGCCCCTGGAATAATTTGGGAAGTGGCGTTTCTTTGCCAGCCAACCCAGTGCCGTGGTACTGCAGAAGGAGCATCCTCTGCAGGTGAAAGGGATCAGGGCTGAGTCCTAAGAAGAGGACTGCAGCTGTGGAGGAAGGGTCCTGACTGCGGTTTCTGCAACACGGTTGTTTCAGAGGAACACCCAAAAAGTGGTGGAAGCCGCTGTGTTTGCAGGAGAGCTTGTGCTTGGCTGTGGCGGAGGACAGCTTTACGTTTCACAGGATTTTTGCATATCTTAAGTGAGAGATGTGCTGATTCACAGGTCTCGCTGCGGGAGATAAGAGCTGCGCTATATTTCACACCACACTGATAGCTGATAGCAGCTGTGTGCTTTGTGGGCTGCAGTGTTTGTACAGCTGATAGCAACTGTGGGTTTCACACTCGTAACTGAGAGCTTGGGATGCCTGGGAGCAGCACTTGGCTGGTGGGGAGGTGGGGAGGATGCTGAAGGGTACCAGTTGTGATGCCCCTGGATGTGTGCTGTGGCCATTCCCAGGGCTGGGAGACATGGCAGAGCCTTTCTCTGTTCCGTGTCTCGCCTTCAGCACCCTGCAGGTGCATTTCTATCACAGACCATGCACCAGGCAGAGGGGCTACCTGTGTCATGCGTAAGTCCCGCAAACTGGGCTCTCTGCATTAGTAGAACTCCAGGTTTCAGGGATGCTGCACAGTGGTACTAGTGGGAGGGATGCTGAAAGAAGCCTAGGGCAGGGGTGTAGGGGCAAGTGGGCAGGCAGGATGGCAGTGAGTGGCATGGAGCAGGCAGGCATGTGGTCGGGGACCTTTAGGCCACGTTATTGGAGTGAGGAGGTGTGCAGCACCCAGGCTGTGATGCTGCTAACACCGTGCACTCTGCTGCAGCCCAAGTCTAGAGAAAAGGAGGAGACTGGAGGGTCAGTAGTATCCAAACATATCCTCTGCAGCTGTGTGGCTTTGCAGTGGCTCTTACCGAGCACCTCACTAATAGTAAGCGCTGTCAGTCTGCTCGGGGACCCACGGGAAGTGCTCAGCATCAGAGCTGAAATCCTGCTGCTTCCCATTATTGCGTGTTCCCGTCCACTGCCTGCTCCCAGCACTGGGCAGCCGAGGGCACGCTCCAACACCACAGGGGCCATGAGCAATAAATAAATAAGCGAGTGCCCGGTGTTGTTAATGCAATTAAGTATGCAAGGAACTAATCAGCTGAGACCCTTTTAGCGATAATTAATTTAATTGCCTGGATTTAATTTAATGTTCTCCGCGAGGTTTCTTTTCCCAGCACCGCTGCCGCCCCCGGCCCCAGCCGGCTCCCCTTTGCTGCCCCTCCGGGGGAGGTGACACTCCGGTGTGCTGCAGGGGTGCAGCTTCGGGAGCGTCCCTGCGGGGGATGGAGATGTGCTGCTCACGAGAGGTTGGCAGCATCCCCATGGCAGCTAATGCTGCCTTCAGCTGGGCACGGTGTGTGCAATGACCGCAGAGGAGAACCTGTGATTTGGGGATCTTGGACTCATTTCGTTTAAATTGGATGGGAAGTTAAGTGAAAACAGGCCTGTGGCTGCGCTTTTGTGTCTTAGCAGGGCAAAGCAGCAAAGTTAAAGCGGGGTTGGCTGTATGAATAAAGAGAGTGCAAAGAGAGAGGAGGTGGGCTGTGCAGGGGAGCTAAAGGTAGCGGGGGCAGACCCGGTCCTGAGCAAGTCCATCTCATCCCCAGGTAAGGAAATCTGCTCATTAACCAGGTTCATTAGTGCCTGAGGGGCTCACGGTGGTACCCAGGAAGGTGGGGACAGGCCATGTGCCTCCTGCGCTTGAGAAAAGGAAAAATCCCAACCACAGCATCGCAGAGCACACTCGGGAGAGAGAACAATTAAGGATATGGAGACAAATGGAAAATGGGAGAAAATAAAACGGAGGTTTGCCAGCAATATATCACAGCAGATTAACCTGATAGCTCTCTTTGATAAGGGAACTGATTTCCTAGGCCCAGAAATGCGGTCGATGTAATCTATCTTGACTTCAGTGAAGTATTTGCTACGATGCCGCATGGGAAATTATGAGTTAAACCAGAGAAAATGTGGATTAGTATGGGAGTTGGAACACGGCTTAGGAAATGGCTAAAGGGGATCAGATTGTGCTGAAAGGGGAGCTGCTGGGAGAGATGGCGGAGCTCCGGCATCAGCCTTCGGACCGCTCTGCGATGTTTTCCATAGTGGCTGTGGACCAGGAGGAGGAGGAGGAACGCAGGCAGGACATGCTCGTGGCTGTGGGGTGACCCTGGGGCTTCTGGGGTGGGTGCTTCATGCTGGAAGGGCCAGAACATGAGTGAGGCAAAAGGCACAAGATGCCTGAAGGTGGTCCACTGATGTGCTTCCACGAGCTGGGATTTGACCTCAGGATGGGATTTGGCACCCAAGTCTGTGGCAGGGAGCTGGCAGCACCCAGGGGAGCACATGTGGCTGGGGGTAGCCAGGCTGTCCCCCTGCAGCCATGGGGACACTGGCACACAGGCGGTAGGGACAGCTTGCATCAGGGATGGGGTGACCAAGGGGTGGGGAGCCCACCTGGGAGGGGAGGAAGAGGTTATCCCTGGGGACCCATCTGCTGGGCACAAACCATCCAGGGGGACAGTGGCTCTTCTCCAGGGCAGCCTCTTCCAGAGGGCTTCATGCAGTGACGTGTTGCTTTTAGACCATTTTTCAAGTGCTGGAAGATGAGCATAGGGTGAGCTGTAGGAGGGCAACCAGAGCGCACTGAGCTTATCTTCAATTCCTAGTCCACCCTGGGGCATGGTGAGTGTCTGAGCACAGCCAGAAGCATGGTGATGGGCTTTGTGCACCCAGACAGGGCTCCGGGTACCCCGCGTACTGCAGCTCAGCATTTGGAAAAGCATGGCCCGAGGGCCCATGGATGGATGTAACAAAGACGTTGGGAAATAATGTGCTCTTGAGGTTTGGCACACGGCTCCGTGCATTACAGAATGTTATAAAAATACTGCTAATGGGCCAGAGAGGAGTGGAAACGCGCGGCGGTGAGGCTGCCAGAAGCCAGAGAGCGCACATGGGAGCGGGGAGGCCTTGTGTGCAGGCAGGGGAGGGAGGCAGCAGCCGGGCAGGCGTCTGTCCTTCCGCTCCCACCCGCACATCCCTTTCTAACCTGCCCATCCTGGTGCCCTGCCTGCTGCCTCCGCAGTTCTCCTCTCACCTCATCCCTGTACTGGGATACCAGAGTGGTGCTGGCCGTGCTGCTCGCCCCATCCTGCCAAACCCCGGTGGCAGGGATGGTGGCTGGGATTTGGGTACACAGTGGCTGTGGGATGGGGATGCATGGCCAGGGGCCAGCCCGATGCTGGGAGGTGGGCTGGCAGCAGCCAGCGGGCTCCGGGCTGGCTTCCTTCCTCCCACGTCTGTCACTGCAGCGGCTGGCGAGAGAAAGGGAAAAAACATGCGGTTTGACGGAAAACGACATGGAAAAACAACCAAATTAACAGAAAAACAAACAAAGCAAAACCAGAGCGGGAGGGCGGGGTCAGGGGCAAAGCAACGGGAACCACATGTGAGCAGGGAGGCCGGGAGAGCCCGAGTGTGTTCTCTGGCCTGATTAGCGAGCGATCAAACATCGGCCACTAATAAATAATCAGAGCCTCCCTCTTCTCTGCCTTAGAAGTCCTTTTCCTCCCAGCTGGGCTCCAGCTGCAACCGGAGGATTGGATTGCAGTTTGCATCTTTTTTTTTTCATATGACTTTTTTTTTTCCTTCTTTTTTTCACCCATCCAAAATGAAGAAACAAAGGAGATAACAGCATCACAAATGAAGACACTCAGCTCCGGTTCCCCAGAGCACTGGGGAGGTGGGAGCATCCCACGATGGGCACTGGTGAAACAAGGCTGCTCTCTGCCCAGCATCCTCTGGGGTTGGTTTGCTGGGGAAATTGCATGAGGGCACTGCTCGTGTGCCTGCTGGGAAGGACAGAGTTTGTGCTGCTGGTGCGGACGCTGCAGGCTGAACGTGTGCAGGCATTCTCCTGCCCATGTCCAGCGATCTGTGATGTAGGGACTGTTCTTTCTGATGGATTTTTCCCCCATGAACTTGGCCAATCCTTTTCTGCGGCCATGTAAACTGAGGCTATTTCGAGAGCAGCAAGTTAAACATGGTGGCGGCCGCTCGCTGGCAGCTCTCACCCTGTGCTCCATCCCTGTCACCCTCCAAATATGTGCCTGTATCCCTTCTGCTGCTTGGGAACAGCACCCGTACAGACAGAAACACCTGAACCTGGAGCAAAACCATGCTGAGGATGGCACTGATAAACTAAAGTGTGTGGCTGCTGATGTTCCAGCAGCAGGAGGTGCACCCAAATGCTGCCAGGTTATGGCTGTGGATTTTTCCTGGAGAGCCCGCTGCACTGGGGATGCTCAGGTACAGTGGCCTTGGGGGTCACCCACAGCCCCCAGAGGAGCCCTGAGCAAGGGACCATTACAGATGGGGCTGACCAAATTGCAGGAGTGCCTTGTTAATGGAAGTTCAGCTTTATTTTGTGGGCTACGCCGGGCCTCCACGTGCCATGCTTTGCCGTTTGTTCATGGATAGGAGAATTCAATGGAGGAACTTTGCTGCCTGCGCCCCAATTTTGGGTCTTAGGAGCTGGAAAGGCATGTCGGGTAATGACATGCAAATTGCCATCCCAGCGCTTTAGGGAGCAGGCCAAAAAATACCCCCACCAAAAAGCCCAACTGCGCTCCCAAATGCAATTAGTCTTAATCGAATTAGGAGCCGGACTAGAAAAACAAAACACATTCGAAGGCGGCAGGCGACCTCTCTGCTGCAGCTGTGTGGGAGAGGATGGGCGAAGCTGTGCCTACCATCCCCCTGTGCACACCCACACACTCTTGCACGCTCGCACCCATGCCCCGCTGCCTCCCTCCCGCCCTCCCCTCGCCGCGCTCGGCAGCCTGCCCAGCTGCAGCATAGCAGAGTGATGCTTCCTTGGCTCGCCGCATAAAATATGATAATCTGGGGCAGCCGGTGTCAGAAACAATAAAAATATCCCGTCTCCCACCCTCGCGGCCCCCTGCGCACATGGGAGCTAGGGGCGGAGGGCTCGGCGCGAGCGCAGCGGCACGTGGCATTTATTAGGTGCTGCGGCACAGGCTCGCCGTGCCTGCGGGTCTGCCCCGGGGCAGAGCATGGCCAGGAGGAGGTCAGCACGTCCCCAGGAGCTGAAGGGACCCAGCCCCACACTTGGCCACAGGGACCCATGAGCTCATGGCAGTGTGGTGGTGATGGAGACCTTTGTGCAGGAGCATCCCATGGTGTGAGGGCACCAAGAAGCCGGCGCTTCTCCTGGGTCCTCCCATCACTGGGGCGTGTTGCTGGAGACCAGAGCCTGGCTGTGGATATTTCACCAGCCGTCCTCTGCTCGCAACCTGCTTCTCTCTCCCAGCACCCCTTTTCCCTGGGACGGGGCAGGAGGAGAGGAGCAGGAAGCCTTGCTTTCATGGGGCACCGTCCCCATGAAAGCAGGAGGCTGGGTTCTGTGCTGTGCCAGTGTCCCCTGTCACAGCCTCCTCCGCTCTTTGAGGTTTGTTTATCCTTCTTAACATGACAAAAACAGCCTGCTAATTAACAAAGCCCAAATGCAGTCTAAACAGCTTCCCACAGACCCCATTCTCCCTTGCTGGGAATCGTGTGGTGCCGCGGGGACGAAGCCTCCCAGCGCCTTGGCCAGGGGACAGCGGCCGCGGGCTGGGACCGTGCGTGCCGGGGGGACACGTGCTGGCGGTGCTGGGCTCTGCTTACACCAGGGAGGATTTCATCTCGGCCTCTCCTAAGTGCCCCTTGTCAAAATATTTAGCGTGAGCTTCCTGCCGCCTGCCCGTGGTGGGTCGGCGGTGGAGGGGAGGGGCGGGGCTGGGGTGCAGCTGCCGCGTGTCCCCGAGCATGGGATGCGTGCGGTGGTGGTGGGCGTCCTGTGGTGCAAAGGCCCTGTGGTGGGGACCCCTGCCTTGCCCACAGCCCCATCCCTCCCATTGGGCTGAAGGGATGCCCGTGCTGCCGAACAGATCCCCAGGGAGGGAAGGTGGTGATAAATGCTCGTTTTTCCCACCTCTCGGTGCTTCTCCGTCCCTCTCCGAAATTTCCAGAGGTGGCTGGGAGCCGAGGTGGGACCCCGCAGGCAGTGAGGCTCCAGCCAAGAGCCTGCCGGGCAGCACCCGGCGTACTTTGGCGTGAAAGACATTGTCATTAGCCACGGTTTCTGAGCCGGTGTGTCTGCTGTGAATAATTCAGAGGACTAAATGTGTGCTAACAGCAGGTCGGTGTGGTCAGGGAGGGGAGGGAGAAGAGCTGCAGCTCTGGAAAGCAAAGCAGGGAGAAAAGTGAGATTATTTTCCTCCCGTTAGCAAGACGGGGTGGTGTCTCCCCTCCGGAAAAGGAGTCAGAGGTTTCCCATGCCCGATGGGTCCCCGTCCCCTCCCGAGCTGTCAACATCGGTACCAGAGGCAACTGCAGGACAATTTCCAGTTGCTTTTGCTCCAAGCACTTTAATGCTGTTTAAACAATCACGCAGTTGATAAATTTTGACAAGAAGAGATAGAAATAGCCTGGGAGAGCCACGCAGTAGAAATGCTCTAAACAGATGTCCCTTTTCTCCCCCTCCTCTGCTCCCTGGGGGTCTTTATCGTTTGCTGCCAACTAAACAAGACCGTGTTTGCTAGAGCTGGGACGGTGCGGGGGGGGGGAGCAAAATGCCTTGTTAAAATGGTTTATGATACCGTCCCCAGGGTGAAGGCTGCTTGTTTTCTCTCCAGAATGGTCTCCTCTGCACCGATGGGAGCCATGCACAGCCTGCTGGGCATGGGATGTGAATGGCATCATGCTGTTTGTTCCTCTCCTTGCCTTGCCGGGTACCAATTTGGCTGCTGGTGGTGCAGGGGCTGCTTGTCCCAGCCTGGAGATACAAGGGACAAGGTGATGGCATCAGGTTCATGGCAGAGAGCTTGACGTCTTGCACAGCTGAAATTAGGTGTGCAGGGAGAGGGGAGGGATGCTGCTTGCTGCCCCCAGAGCACGGGAGCTCGCTCAGCACAGCTCTGTGCCAGGAGCCTGCAGGGAGCGAGGAGCTGAGCTGAGCTCTGGGTGCTGAGCTCGCTGCAGCGAAGTGCCAGCTCATGCTGGGCAGTCAACTCTTCATCTCATGTGTTCTCCTCACCACAGCCACTCACCCCACCATCCCTGACATCCCCACATCTCCAGCCAGGTACAGTCACTCTCTGAAAAGGCTCTTCGTCGCCTTGGCTTTCCTCCTCCTCTTCCTCTCTTCCCTGGGAGTAGGGCTCTGCTCTCTCCCCTGCTCATCCTGGGCATTTGGAGACAAAACAGCAGGCAGGGGGGGAAACCAAAGCACAGCAGCTCCCGTTCCTGCCTCGATGTCCTTCATCCAGCCTATCCTCCTGTCCCTCCTCCTCCTCCTGCTGCCCAGCTGAGATGAGCATGGCTGCAGGTTTACTTCTGCCCCCCTTATGTTCTCTGCAGCAATCCCCAGTCCTATCCAGACAGGAGCTCTTGAGATCCCTGGGGGTTCCAGCAGTGCGGGAAGGCACTGAGCACGTTTACAGGGGATGTTCTACACAGCGCAACTGCAAAAGCGCTGCGTGGGGTGGTCTGTGGGGCAGGTGAGGGTCCTGGGGACAGGGGCTGATCTCTTTCCATGCTGCTATTGAGTGCGTGGGTGGTGTTCATGCTGGCCAGGTTCCCTGCAGGAAGGAGCCCACCAGGGCTCTCAGCACAGCTGCTGGTCTGCTGCTCTTGCACAGGGGCAGGTCTCCAAATCATCTGCAGATCCAGCCTGCATGGGCTCCAACATAAACAGCCCGGGCACAGGTGCGTGGGGTTTCCTCCAGCATTGCTCCAGAACACAGTCCCGCATGGGGCTCCCCAGCCTGCCCAAGGCGAGCACCTGCAGCACACAGAGCATGCTGCAGCAGAGTGCGTGCCATGAGGGTCTGCTCTGCGCTGCATCCCCTGCACCGCCGCAGCTTTTTCTTGCAAGGAGAAAGCAGTGTGTGCTAGCAGAAAGGGTACTCCCTGCTGGAGGAAGATGCACCAAAGTGGAGCGAGCTCTCTCGTATCCCTTTTACTGTGTCTGCAGCAGGGAGACAGGGCTGCAGTCCTGGGGAGGGGTTTTTTGCAACTCCAGCTCACCCACTGCACTGGGCACCAATGGTGAAGTAAGGTCCCGTGTCATGTCCATGCCCCATGGACCCCCCTGCTGTTCTCGTTGATGTGAAGCCAGTGGGCTTCACTCAGGGCACAGAGGACTGTGCAAGAGCATGGGGCTGCTCCTTGCTACAAGGACCAAGGAGCACATGTGGCCCCCCACATGTGCCTGTGTTTGCAAACCAGAGTTGCTGCGCTTGGACAGCAGCAGCAGTCCCATCACCTCCTGGTACCTCGAAGGGGAAACAGCATCTGCTTTTCTGAGAAGGTGGTGTTTGCGGGTGTGATTTTTGTGCTATTGGTCAGCGCTGCATTTGCAGCCTCCCTGGGGCTGCCACTGACTGCTGTGCTCACCTGTGCAGGATGCTAAGTGTTATGTTCACAAAAAGGATAGTGGGCTTCTTCACTGGCATTTAAAAGGCCCTAACTGCTGTGGTGCGTGGTCTGTGCAGGCGTAACTTTGCTGCATTCCCTCCGCTTGCTCCCCCATCTCCCAGCACCTGGGGTTCAGGGTAGAACTCTGGGCTAAGTGAAGCAGCTGGGTGGCTGTGCTGCCATGCACCCAAGGGTTTAATTATGGTGAAAAAACCCCAAAATTTTAGAGGCCAAGGAGAATACCTCTTCTAGGAGGGTGTCAAGATGGAGACAGCCCGGACTGTGAGATTGCATAGGGATGGACTGGCCAAAAAGAGCAGTTCGTGGCTTCATTCAGAGCCATGGTGGAGCCAGCTCTACTGAGCACTGTGTATGTGCAAGAAGGAGGCAATTGTACCTTGTTGTAGATCAGATCTGGGACATCATTGCAGTCTGTTGCAGTTGCACTAGATGGTATTTGAAGGTCTTTTCTGACTGAGCGATTCTCTTCTATTCTATTGCTGGGTGAGTAATTTGAGGAGGACCTTGGAAAACCAGAGAAAGTGCAGAAAGATGCAAAGGGAGCAGGGGGAGCTTCTGTAAGGAGGGAGACTGAAAATAGTCTGCTCAGTGGCTTCAAAAGGAGCTGGAAAGATGCCCTGACTCCGGCTGGTAATTGCCTCTGAGCAGAGAAGACACCGGGTACTAAACTAGCAAGCAGAGCCATAACTAGAGCCAATGACTGGAAGCTGAGCATACCCACCTTCAAATTAGAAATGAGGCTCATATTTTTAATAGAAAAAATGATTAAGCATCGGAACAAACTGCCAAAAGCCGTGGTGTCTCCTCTGCTGCTTGTTATCTGCAGAGCAGGGCTGGCTGCCTCTCTGAAAGATGATTCAGTCAAACGCAAGTTATTGGGCTCAGTGGAGGGGTGACAGAGAGGTGTAATGGCCTATGCAGCCCAGGAGGTCAGGTGAGATGAACTAATTTTTTCCTGTGGCCTTCAAGCCTGTGAGCTAAGGAAGGTGTGTATCCCTGTCTCGCAGATTTAGCTTCATGTCTGCTTTTCCTCTGATGGGTGCCCTGATGATGTGACCCTGGTGTTTGGTGGTGCGGAGCCGGGACATTTGGAGGGTGCTGCACATCCCCATGTGGGATGGGGCTGAGACCATGCCTGTGTCAGTGGTGTCCTCTGAGAGCTGGTGCTCCTCTGAAGGAGGAGGTAGCAGATAGGAGCTGTGCAGAGGCAATGTGCTATCAGACAGCACTGGGAGGGAGCCAGGAGCAGCTCCCTGCGATGCTCTGCCTATGGCACGAGCTTGGCATGGTGTGCCCAGAGGCACTCGCCTCCAGCCATGGCCAGGCAGAGCCTCCCCGCCTCCAGGAGGAGCTGCCACCCACCGAGCTTGATTCAGGCAGCACAATGTGCTCAGCGAGCCCTGGGAGCTGCCAGCATCTCGACTGGGCATAAGGCACTCCCCAAAGGTGAGAGGGGCATCGCCAAGGTGTGGGGGGAGATCGGGTTTGTTTCTCCCTTCTTCAAGCTCACCAGGAGTAAGGAGAGTCATGCATCTCCCACTGGAAGGATGTACCCTGTGTCCTGAGTCCTTATCCAAAGCGGTGGTGCTGTGCAGAGAGATGCAGCCCAAGGCAGGAGGAGTTAGCACAGGACAGCAGATCAATGGGATGCCTACAGCTGAGCTGGGGACACGACACTGGCACTGCCCGTGGGCAGTGTCACCGCCTCAGAGCTTTCACAGGGTGCGCAGCATGGCAGGGACACAGGAGGAGGCAAATGCAACCTGCTTCTGAGTGTCTTCTCTCCTGGAAGGAAGCTGAACCTGCAGGTGGTGATGCGGGCGCGTGGGCAGGAGGAGATGGCTCTCTGATGGCTGGGAGGGGGCCGAGCCCTGGTCACCCCCACTCCACTGCGCTCCCTGCTTTGCATGAAAGAGGCATTTTGATTGCTGACATCTGTAGACAATCAGATAAGAATTAGAGTTATTCTTCTCGGCGTAAATGGTATTTCTAATCTCATAATCCCTTAATATTGTTCTCACCAGGATATGGCCACTGTTAATCCTTGAGAACTTGTTCTTGGGCGAATTTCGGGGAGGTGCATGAAGGGGGTTTGGCTGCCTTCCCCCTGCCCCAAGGAGACCCTGAGGGTATACAGCAGAAAGAGAGGGCCTGATCAGTGTGGAAACAGCACACTGTGTACCCACAGAAGTGTTTCCCTCGTCTGTCCTGTGTCCATCCCTCCCCAGCACTCCACATACGCTGAGTGGGGCCCCATGCTGGGCGTGCAGCCACCTTCCCCATCCAGAAAAAGGTTCATGGGAATGCTCCATGCAAGACGGTATCTGCAGAGCCCACCCTCCATTCCTTCTGCCAGCATCCTACCAGCTGTGCTTGAGCAGGAGGCAGGGTACCAACATCGCTCCCCCTGCCAGGCTGAAACCTGTACCTCGCTTCCTCCCAGCTCAGCCCTGAGTGAACGGTTACTATAGCTACGTTTCTCCAGGCTCAGATCTCTGCAGGGCTGGGGTCCCAATGTCATTTCTGCATGGCTGGGAGGAGAGGGCTTATCCTCGAGGTCGGGTATTACAGACTGTGGTGCAGGGATGCTGTGACTGTAGGCTCAGGTGCAGCAGCACAACTTACCCAGGAGCTTGCAAACACCAAAACTCTGCAAGATCCTTGTGAAAAGAGGCATGGTTAGTGCTGGGTTGCAATAAGCCAGCATAACTGTGATGCATTTCTCTTAAGGCTGAATAAGGAGCTGGTGGGCACCCTCAAAGGGCAGTTTTTAGGGAGGAGTTCCTGAGGGTTTTTCCCTCAGAAGGAAAGGGGAAGTTAATGGGTTTTGTGGTTCACTGGCAACGTTGGAAAAATGCTCCAGGAGTCGGAGTCAGATGAACAGTTTCTGTGAATCAGGAAGTTAGAGAATTAAGCACTTGGGTTCAAGATTTCAGTCATTTTATTCTTGGTTTAAGACATTTGTGTTTTAGTGAAATCGAAGGGAGCTCCTAAAGGGAAAGCCCTGGAAACTTGGCTCCTTCACTTAAAATCACCAGCAGCAAAAACAATGCTGCTGTTGTGTTTCCTTTGGAAGCAAGCACACTGCAGAGCAGACACGAGTGTGTGGAGCCCTTTGGTGTGGCCAGGTCTGTGGTGTTCCCTGCAGCAGGGCATGGGGAGGGCAGATTGCTCCATCCCAGCCCGGATGGAGCAGGAGCTGGGCAGGCAATCGGTGGGCGACAAACGTCCTGGAGCTGGTGTGGTGCTCAGCAAACCCTGAGATACCAAGGGTGGAAGGGTAGGGGTGAATGAATCCCTTGGCACTGTGACCATCCATCTCTGCCCATCATCTCCTTCTTGATCCCATACTGGGACGACATGTTCCTCCTTCCCCACATACCCTCTCCTGTTGGCCTTACCTGGTGCTGAATTCTGGGCAGCAAACCCTGAGGGTAGGTAAACAGCTCTGGTTTACAACCCAGCCTTGCCTGGGGGAAGGCTTCAGCCTCAGGCTGTGCCAGCATCCTGAGGGATGCCATAGTGCATCACATCTGTGGCCAGAGGGTTGTGACAGCATCCCCTGCACTTGGTGACCTCCAGAAGCAGTGTGTTATCTCCATCCTCATGGACAGCCCAGTCCCTGGGCTGAGGGAGCGGGTGCAGCCAGGCAGCCATACCACTGAAACTTCTTTTAGGGGCAGTGGGGAGAAATTTCAGCCTGGATGTTCCCCACGGCAGCTACTGGTATGTGGCCGCTGAGGCGGGGACCCGCTCCCCCCATCCGGCCATGCCTCGCTGCCTTATCATTTCCAATCCTATCAGAAACAAAACTGCTGCTGCTTAATGCTTCATTACAGGCTGTTATGTGTCTCCTGCACTGCCCAAGAGAGCAGCGAGGAGGGCTCTGACTCTATTTAATAACTGTTTCATGGTTCCTAATTGACAGATAAAAACGCTACTAACTCGGTTTCATCAAACATAATCTATGGGCAGGAGCAGTGCTGCCCTTCTGGAGGCTGCGCGGCAGCACAAGTTTGGATCCATTATTTTGACATGGGAAATCCATAACGTGCTGATGTGCCATGGCGATGACGGGTTTATGCCTCTCTCTTTCCTCTGTTGGTTTTGGCTTTGACCGTGATGGAGGAAGCCAGTGCTGCCAGCTCCAGCCCCAGGAGTGTCACCTTGGGACTGCCACCTTTGGGGCTGTCACACTGGGGTTGTCACCCTTGGGGCGGTCACCCCAAGCTCTGCTCATATGGGGAAAGAGCTACCAAACCTTCTGGCTCTGAGAGGAGAGCGTCCTCACTCACTCGGCTGAACCAGGAGGAGATTTTTTCTTATAAACCCAGAGATGTCGGGAAACCAGGATGTTTCTCCAGTACCGCGTGTTTAGCAGAAGTTCATCATCTCTGGGGGATTTGTCCTGCCCCTTTCTGCTGACCCAGGTGACCGAGCGACCCAGACTTCTTCCACGCTCTGCAATGAGAAATGCCAAACAGCGAAACCTCTACTCTCCCCAGAGACGTGCACGCCATCACAAAGCCAGAAATGTGTGTGCCAATAGTAATGAAGAAGGGTTGCAGAGGTGGGATTCAAAAGCCACATTTCGTACTGAAAACTTGTCATTCAGTGAAAACATTTGGGGGTTTGCTGTTGCAATTCCAGTTGGAAGTTAGGCTTTTAAAGAGGCTTCTGCTCCCACCATGGTGTCTGGGAGCTTACACACAAGACAGGAGTGTGGCAGCTATTTGTGAGTGCTGGAGGGGCAGAGTTGCACCCTGTGACAGTGAATCAAGGCAGGGTGTTCCTGGGCAGTGTGGCAGAACGAATCAGACCAGGGACCTGCAGAAATGCTTCAGGGTTTATTCTTGCAGCCAACAATGCTGCTGCTGGAGTGGCAATCACTCAGGCAGAGGAGGAATACAGCTGCTTGGTGTCAGGGGTCAGCAAGCAAAGCTGGGGCCAGGCCATCCCCTGCACTGTGTGCATGGCAGGAGAAAAACTTCACCACCCGATGTTTTACTTGTGCGTGGGGTACTCTCACATTCTCAATTGGTGCCCCAGTATCCAACAAAGCCTCCAAAAGCAGGGAATGCTTGTGGAGAGCTGGAGGTGGATGAAGACTGACATGGGAGATGGGAGCTGCAGAGGGGAAGAAGTGTGAAGAGCCCCTGGCCATGCGGACAGTGAAGGGAATCTGCAGCTAAAGCCATCCTGGGAGAGGAGAGGTTATTGGAGAGCTCTTCAGAAAACATAGACGATGCTGATGTAAACAAAAACCCCTGGAAGAGCAGCTCTAACAAGACTCTGTGGTCACTTGGAGAAGAAATGGAGGCAGCAGAGCTGCAACGACGCACGTTCAGAGCATTTCCTGGGTGCAGATATGATGCTGGAGAGAGCCAGGATGGGTGCCTGAGCTGGGAGGAGGGCAGGGGACCGGGATGCTGGTACCAAGCTGAGGTGTGCAGCACACAGCGAGGTGCCTGATGGACATTGCTGCAGTGAGTGTAGAGACTTGACCCGCTGGGACCGCAAGGACAAGCCGGACCGTTTCCAGCACTGCCAGGAGCTGTGGAGCCAGGAGATGGATGTCCGTGATCTCAGCGAGTGGCAGGGCTGTGGTGGAGGTCGAATTCCCATGCTGTGAGTCAGCCGCATTCCTCCCCAAGGTCACCGAACAGCATGGGGCTCCGGTGGCCTTGGCCGCCTCTGGCCTCCGCTCTTGCCATGATTAACTGCTCTGGGGTTGCTCAGTTTGGGGGTGAAGCAAAGGCTCCAGCCGGGCTCCAGTCGGCTGGGAATGGCTTCAGCTGCTCGTCCATGGGAAAGAGGAAGAGTGGTTTCTTGGCCACCCTTCACACCCAGAGTCCCTTTATCAATGTAGTGTGAAGGGCTGATGAAATGCCACCAGCGATGTCGGCAGACAGCTAATCCATGGCGATGGATTTGTTGTTAGGGAGGCGGCAGACCTGCACAGCTCCCTGTGGCCATCTGTATCCCTCGTGCTGAGGTGCACAGAGAGGTTGCAGCACCGTCTGCTCGCACTGTGATGCGTGGTCACGTTGTGCCCTACTGGCAGCAACGGGATGCGGGCAAGATAGCAGCCAAGCTGCTGAGATAAAGTGAGTCTGAGCATGCAGCAGAAGTGCTTCTCCGCTCAAAGAATCTTTCTGCACGAAGTTTTTTTCTGTGTGTTGCTCTCTAAATTCAGTCACCGTGCATAGCAATCTGGCATTTTGCAGAGGAAGCCCTTCAGCTTTGCCGTTGAGTGTAACAGGCAGACCATCTGCAGGACCTGCAGAATGGCCATGCCAAGGTCACTTTGCGTTGCCAGCGCAGTCCTGCCCAGGGGAACTTGCAGCTCCTGGGGCAGCTCCCCCTGACAGGATGTGGCCAGCAGCCTGGTGCCTCTGCCCAGCATCCTGGGTCGCATGCAAGGCTCACCCTGAGCTCTCGGGCTTCACTGCGGCGGGTAAGCGGAGACACAGCTGCAGCGGGATCCTGCCCACGGAGCTGTCTCAGGAGGATTACAGAACTGGGAAGATGGGCAGTCCCCCTCCCTGCTTGCTATGGCTGCAAATTTTGCCCCTACTAGGAATGGGCAAACAGCTGGGAGGTGCCTGGTGCTCCACCGTGGAGCCTCAGCCTCTGCTTGCAATTGGTCTCCGCACAGGGTTTGACATCCCTGTAAATGATGTGCCTGCTTTTTCTTCCCAAACAACACAACCTTCCCATGGGTGTGTGGGTGTTTGCAGCCTGGCAGAGGAGAGCTGGTGCCCCGCAGACACCTCGAGGTGCTCGTTTCAACTTCGAAAGCCTCAAATGCGGCAAAACCAACAGAGATACTGCACGAGGAGCCACAACCCAACTGCTGGGGGCTGCACAAGCTCTGCTGTCAGTGAGCCCCAGCAGGCAGCACCGTGAGCCTGGTGCCAGGCAGGGGTGGGGATGGATGCGCAGAGGGGATGCAGTGGGGATGAGGACATTATCAGCGTGTAGTGCTGGGATGCTCTCCAGCCAAACCTCTTGGATTCAGGTTACCACTAACTCACCTCATTTCCTTGTTTGTTTTAATTTCCCAGCAGAAATGAAACCATAGACTGCTTTGACTGGTTCCTTGCTTGGAATTTAATGTCTCACTCCTAAAAAAGAATGGTGGTCCTGGACTGGCTCATCCCAGTGGCCAATCTGAGCATCCTCGCACCGTGGCAGGGGCAGTGCCTCTCCTGTGGTACAGCTCTGATGTGAGGTACAAGAGATGCATGAGGGACTGCCTCCACCTGCCCTGCAGTGTGGCCCAGGCACCCCACTGAAGGGCAACAGAGCAGCTAGGAGAACACTCGGCCCTGATGTACAATTTTCCAGTAGTGTAGAATCCACTGGATTCCTTGGTGAGATCCTTCAAGTTTTAATTTATCTGCATGTCAGTGATTTTCAGCTTTTCCTTGTTGAACTTCTGCAGTGATGACTGCCTCTGTGGTTGGGAGGGTTGGGTCAGGCAGATGCTTTACACCTGCAGTGCTGGTGCCATGCAATGAAGGCGTTCAATGGGCATCGTGTTTGCAAAGTTAGGGGGCTGCCTAGTGCAGTATGCTGCACTCCTGCACAGCCATATACCCTCTGCAGACTGTCCTGTGTCCCATGGAGAGGTGTGGCTGCAGTGGTCAGCACGGGGTCATTGCTCTAAAGCTGTGCAGGGAAACGGGCTCTGCCGCTGCAACCTGCAGAGAGCACAGCCCCGCGCATGGCATCCCTGCACATCCCATATGTTCTCCTAAATCCAGCCCTGTTTTGTACCTTAAGAGGTGTCTCACATCTTGGGAGGTGTTTGGCTGTGCTCAGGAAAACACCTCCATCTTGGGGCAGAGCCTTCCTCCCATCTCCAGCTCTTTGCTGTGTGCTCTGCAGAGGGATGTCGGGTGGCTTTCCTTGCTGAAACGTAGCGGTAGAGTTACTTTTAATAGCACGTACGTGACGTGGAGTGGGACCGACCGCTCCGATTCCGGCTGGCACGTTGTAAATCTCAGGGAAAAAGGAAAAAAATGCAACAGGGCAGGAGGGTGGGGGGTGAAAAAGAACAGAAGGAAGAAACGGTTTTCCCAGAGCCCGGAGCAGGGGAGCTGCGGAGGCAGGGTCGTGCGGCTTGCCGGGGCAGAGTGTGCAGTTGTTTATATTGGAAATGAGTTTCTGTTTATTGCAAGCTATGGTGGGGAGACCACAAAGTGAACGTAAAACAAAATGGGAAGGGTGTGGGGAAAGGCAGAGGAAGGGGGGGGGAGGGTGGGGGAGCGGGTGCCTTTGACGAACTCCAGAAGTCACGTCCAGTAATAAATCAAGCCGGGATCCATCCCGGGGAGCAGGACCCAGAACATCTGCTGGGGCGGAGGGGAAGGCGGGCCGGTGAGGAGGGAGAATGGGGCTGGAGCACCCCGATTCCCTGCCCTGCTGTGGGGTGATGCTATGGAGCAGGGGGTGAGCAGGCAGCTCCGCTGCCCTGCTGTCACTCACAGCCATCGTCAGCACCTCCATCTCCTCAGGTGCTGCTTTCTCCCATTTACCACTTCTGCCCAGCTCGCAGATGCTGGATGGGAAGCACCTGCCTCACGGTGGAGGTGCCACCAGGCAGGGTGGTCCCCTGCCCTCACCTGAATATTAGTGTGTTAATGGGGCTGTTGCTAGTGAAATCAGAGACAAATCTCTTGATAACCCCACCGGGGCTGGCATCGCATCCATTCTTTGCACAAGGCTTTGAGGGTATTAAGTGCTAAGTATTTTAGTTTGACATCCGAATCCAGCTGCATTGTTGTGAGAAGCCCTGGCAGATTATTGCTCTAGACCAACCTTTCATATATAATCTATTGCCACGGATTTAGCTCTTCAGAAGGGTTGATGGACGTTTGTTTTACAGATTTAAGCTTTCCCCTCCTTTTATTCCTTTTCTTTCCCCTTCCTTGGAAAATGGATCCTATTAACCACTGCAGATGACACAACACATGCCAATACATTTGCAACCCATTTGGCTTACATTGAGGGCTGCATTCAAGCTACAAACTTCCCCAAGAGTCCAAGTAAAGCATCGGGATGGGGAGGAGAGACAAAGACCATGCTTCTGCCCTCTGGTTCCTTCCCCAGTTCTTTCCAGCCCATATTAGTGCAGAAAGCAGGAGACGCAGCCACCGAGACATGTCTGTGTGCTATGGTTTCAAAATCCATTTGCATCTCATCACGCCAGGCCGTGGCTGAGCTGCTGTGCCCGTACACCATGGGTGCTGCGGGAGCTGTTCTCGGAAGATGCCCATGTGCAGTTGTTGGGCATGGGGTGGGTACCAAGCTGTGCCTCCAGCACTCCCTTTTCCAGACAAACCCCAGATCCTCTGACTCTGGATCTTGGGCTTCACCTCAGCAGGTTCACCCCAATGGCCAAGCGCTTACCCACCAAACACCGGGCACTCTCATCCTTCCCATGCCACTGGTAGCACGTACACCATGGGACGGACCCAGCCTCCTTGGCATTACCCCAGCCAGAGATGCCTTCTGCATTCCAGAAGAGGATGGCAAAGTATTGAGATAAATCCAGGACTGCCCTAACCCGTTTGATTTTCCCCATCACGTCCTTGCAGCTCTTATCCATAGCCAAATCCCTACCTTCAGACCTATCCCCACTGCTGCTCTGATCTCAGAAGGGTGCTGAGCTACCTCACTGTGTTGAGGGACACATGAGGCATTTACAGTGCAAGAAACAGCACTGTGTGCCCCATCCATTGCAGGGCAGAGGGCTGTCTGGAGCCTGGACACCACAGCATCCTTCTGCCACAGGCTCTGTGCCCACGTCAAAGCCAGGGCCAGAGCATGGGATCTGCTCTTCTCTGGCAATTTTCTGTGCAACGCTTCAGAGAGTGCAGCAAAATCCTTCAGTGACTCTAATAACGTTTCCCTCCAAAGCTCTTGGGTATTTTTCCCCTGTACCTGTGAAGTCATGCTTCAAGCCTGCAGAAATCCGATCAAATACCTCCTGAAATCCTCTGGAGCCCCTACGACAGTTTATTGAGAGTCCAGGACTGTTTGACCTTGGAGAGTGGGGAAAAAAGGCACAGGAAGAAAGCCCTGGGCTTCCCTGCAAAACTCCTGCTTTCTAAACCAGAGTGTCAACCCCAGCCCCTGGGTCTCAGGGTCCAGTCCTAATTTTTAGCCATTTGGCTCAGTGTGAACAACCCAGTTCCACTGCTCTGGTGGGGAGAGCAGAAAAAAATTTTGTATTAGGCAAAAAAAATCTACAAAATAATTACTTTCTGTTTGTTCTTCTTTGGAAGAAAAGGGACCATTTGCACCCGGGGCTGCTGGCTGCATGCTCTGAGGGCAGAGCAGGCTGCAGGCAGGATGGTGCCATGCATCAGGGTGTCACTGCCCAGGGATGCTGTGGGATGCTGCATTTGCTTCTGGGTGTCTTGCTGTTAAAAGGTCATCGACAAATTACAGGGGCTGCAGAGAAAAATTGATTCAAGGATTAGAAGATGGTGTACGACCTAAAGGGGAGATTAAGGGAATTTGGTGGGGTGCTTGCTGCCGAGGGAAGCAGGGAGGGGAGGAAATGAAGAAAGCCGTGCAAACATTTTAGAGGTGATAATTAGAGAGGGCAAAAGCAGTCATGGAGAGTAATGGAGTCAGTTGGTGCTCCTTGCTTTGTTTCTCAGGCGGTGGGAAGGGGCTTCTTGAGCTGCAGTTGCTGCCCTGTCCGTGCACATCAGGAGCATCCCGTGGGGTTTGTTCATTGCCATCTGCAGGAGTTTAATCATTGGAATGGGGTCTGAGGAGGGTGAGCATCATTTCTGTAAAGCAGAGAGCCTTTTTTAGTTCAGTTTCCTTACAGATGGGCTGAATAATGGGACCTCCCTTGATGTCAGCTCTGTTAAGGATTCAGCTATTATTTCCAAATGCAGTGACGTCTAGGGTTCTGTGACTTATATCATCCCAAGGATCTCGTTGTCATAAGATAAGAATGAGGCCAGGGCCTAATTCAGTCCTGAGGATGAAAAACAAAAAAGACATTCGTAAGGAGAGCAAGAAGAGACAGGTTTGTAACAGAAGGGCTTTTAAGTAAGGAAGAAGATAGAGTGCTGGGGATAAAGCAGCTCTGTTAGGATAGAAGCTAGCCTCAAAGCTTTGGGAGGTGACAGGGAGATGCTGTGCTTAGGAGAGGTTGTTCCCATGTCCGCTGCAGAAGCCACCAGCATTCCCCTGCTGCAGCGATTTTAATTTTGTCCCTATCCCTTGAAGCTGTCAGAGCGGCTCCTGGGATGTGGGGGAGATGTGGAAGAGCTGTGCCTGTGTCAGCAGTGGTGTTGCCTGAGCATCAGCTGACCCTTCCAGAACTGCCAAACTCTCTCCCGGCTTTCATCCCCCTGCAGGGTGCCCTTTGGGTGAGATGCAGAGATGCTCTGAAGATGAGATCCCTCCTCATGCCACGGTGCTGTCAGCACAGAGCAGGATTTAGCCTTGAGCACGAGACCCTCCTGCTGTTAGCAATGGGTCTGACTGCTGCTTTCTTAAAGCAGGAGGGTGGGAATTGAGGGCTTGGCGCAGAGACCTCATTTCCTGGGACAAGCTGAGCATCTTCCCAGGCACACATCATTAATGGGATGGCAGCATCACCGAGCAGCCTGAGCACAGCACTGGGCAGAGCCATCCCCACCGTCCCCCTGGACCCCATCCCGAGCAGAGCCCATGCTGGAATTTCCTGGGGTACATTATGCAGAGTGACATCTGGGAAGGAGCCAGGTGGCTGTGCCAGCTGTGCTGGAGGGGCTGGCTGCCACTGCAGGGGGGCGCGTGGTTTTTGGATGGGAACAGCACAGGAAGAGGCCATATGAGGCACATTTTCATCATATATTTGCTCTCTACAGCTGACTCCAGCACCTCTTGGGGGACTCCTGGCTCCAGCCCAGCCATTTTCTCAAGGTGTCCACAGCCCATCTGCCAGCTGGCAGGATGAGGAAGCCACCAGTTTTGCAGGATTTGGGTTGAGAACGGGCACAGGTGGATGCGAGTCAGAGTCCTGTGGGTGCTGAGAGTGAGCAGAGGGGAAGAGAAGCACAAACACATCCCTTTCTCTCCTTCAGAAAGCCAGAAACCTCCTGCTTCTTCCTCCCTATCCCCTGTGATATGAGATGATGGCAGCAGGTTCCCCACCCCATGTTGGCGGCACAGCACCCTGCAGCGAGCAGTGCAGAGCTGGGGATGCGTTCTGGCTGCCACTCAGTTGGGATGAGGAGAGCAGAGGCAGTTTTGGGAAGCTGCTGGCTGTCAGGGGCGGTCTGTGCTTCCCCAGCTGGGAGCCATCGCTGGTAATATTCGTGGGTATCCTGCTGCTCGGTACATGACAGAGAGCTTGTAGCTTCTCTCGAGAGGCTCCTCCTGGATAAATTTACAATTTCCAGAAGTTCTGGTGGGACAGCTTTGCTGAGGATACATGGCTGCTGACGGTCTCAGTTGCATCTGAGTATTTTCTCTGTCTTCTCCATCTGATAGGCAGGGAAGATGGACGGCTCGCTTAGAAGCTTTGAGTAAGGTGATGGAGGGTGCAAGGGAATTGCATGGTGTAAGTTTTGTGGGATTTTGTGCCTGGAGCCAGGAAAAGAGGGAGAAGGGGATTCTGAGTCCCCTTCAGCAAATCCCACAGATATGGAGGAGCATAACACAGACCCTCAGGCTCTCCAGCATGAGCAGGCACCCCATGCGGAAATGCTGCCTTGCTGCTGCTTCCAGCTGAGCTCGTGGAGGATGTTTCCAGGGCTCTGCACGGATTTGCAGGTCTGTGTGGGGCTCATGGTGAGACAGGGCACAGCAGCATCCAAACACTTGGCAGCAATTTTGAGTGATGGCCCAAGCCTGTTATGGAGGGGTACCCAGCAAGACAACCGCTCCTCTCTGGAGGTGGGAGTGTGATATGCTCCCATGTGCACCAACTGTGAGCTCTTTGGGGTGAGGAGCTGGGAGACACGTCCAGGTGCAAGGAATCTCTTGGTCCCTGCATCAGCTTGGCACTGTGCATCCAACCCCAGATGGAGGAGAGGGGCTGGGAGATGAAGTACGATTAAAACTCCCTCGAAAACAGAGATTATTTTGGCAGAAAGTGGAAAATGCTATGGGTTTCATGCCCTGCATCCTTCTCAGGTGTTTTAGAGGGGATAAACCCAAGCGTTTGGAGGAGAGCTGCAGGGGATGCATCAAGGTCTCTAAGGTGGAAAGACCCCAGAGGTGAGCGAGTGAGGAGCACCTCGGGATGCTCCATGTGCTGCAGACAGGATGTGCTCTCCATCCCCTTGGCCCTTTTTCCCTTGCTGGGATAACCCCGCTGGGATAACCCCGCTGGGATAACCCTGCTGGGACATGCACAGCCCTTGTCCCACCCCACTCCCGGGGTCTGCAGGACCTGGCTGCGGTCCCGGCGCTCTGCATCCCAGCGGCTGCCGAGCAGCTGGTAGGGAGCTTTGGTCATTCCTGCCCCAGGCTATGCGCGAACCGGTGACCTGGCTCTGAAATGGTTTATGTTACACACAAATCTCCTTGCAGAGGTGTTGGGGGAGGAAAGCTGGCCTGGATGTGAACTCCCTGGGCTGGAGAGCAAATCCCAGCCCTGCCGTGGGCTCCTCGTGCCCATCGTGCTTCCCCAGCGGCCACATCCTGCCCTGCAGCTCCGCCAGCCCCACTGCTTGCGGGCACACAGCCCCTCGGGTCCCGTGCTGGTCCGAGGGCTGGCGGTGCTACTGTTATACACAAAACAATAATCAGCTGCCGTAACGAGGACGCGGAGTAGCTGAGCTGGCTTCCCCGCTGTTGTGCCGGCTCCAAGTAGAAACAGCTGCATTTGGTTTGGTTAAATGTTTTATTTACTCCCAATTATCCCAGATAACAGATTTGCTTGCCTTCGTTCAATATTTAATACTGTTGCAGAGCAAAGCTGCTCTTTGCTTTCTGCTGGGGGACGGGCTGGTGGAGAGCGGCTCTGCGCTGCGGTGGCTGCAGGGAACG
This sequence comes from Penelope pileata, assembly GCA_013396635.1. NCBI lineage: Eukaryota > Metazoa > Chordata > Aves > Galliformes > Cracidae > Penelope > Penelope pileata. The sequence goes on along the minus strand of WBMW01006305.1, from coordinate 125,514 downwards.
TCAGGGTCCCAGGGGAGGGCATCCCAATGTCACTCGGCCCTGTGTCCCAACCAGGGCCACCCGCAGGGCTCGGGGTGCTCTCACCCTTCACGCTGAGCTGCTAAGAGGTGGCCTTCAGGGCTCAGGGCTCGTGCCGCGATTCGTGCTCAGAGCTCTGAACTCTGTTGCGGGTGAGTAATGCCGCGTGCCTCCTCCCCGAATTTACAGCGGTGTGAATTTTCTGCAAGGGAAATGAGAAAATCCATAGCTTGGTTTATGAGCCCTAATCAGCTTAAAACAGGGCCTTTAAGAAATTTATCTTTTGCTGAGTCCACCCTTTTATTCGGCACCTTCTGAGGAATAAATTCTCGCTTCTTGAGGCCGCTCCTAGGTGGCAGAGAGTCCTGGGGACTTCGTTACAGCCTCAGGTCCCTGCAGCGAGGACGTGCAGGGCCACTGCACCCCTGTCCCATTTTGGGACATTCCAAGAAAAAGCAGCCAGAAGTTTTTTCATGTGCACTGATGTTGTCACGGGAGGGTTTGGGGCTGGGCTAGGTCATGGCTGAGCATGGACATCTCCGGTGCTCTCCTGCAATGGCCCAAGTTCCAGCGGGGTCTGGATTTGATGTGCATTTTTCAGTGGAAGGGTGCTCCCTCAAAATGTCCTTTGCGAAGGCTTAGAGTAACTTGGAAGGAGGTCATGCAATGGAATTGGGGTGAAACTGTCCCAAGAGCAGCACAGTCCAGGGGCAACAAAGCAAGAAGTGCAATCAGAGCATCGCCTCCTTCCCTTGCTTCAGCGCTGGGACATGGCCACATCCCAATGTTTGGGGCAGCAGAAGGGACCATCCCAGACACAGCCGCGCTGCTGGGAGCGCACAGGTGCGCAGCTGATGGATGCTCCCTGCTCCGCCGGGCAGCGGAAATATAATTTATTCATTGCTGCTTGCTTTGTTGTTTCCCATCAGCCTGTTGTACGCAGGCAATTTTGGAAAAGTGGCATTTAATAAATAATGCATTGTGTTTGCAGCCTCTGTGTGCTCAACAAACGGGGCTGGCCAGGTGTGTGCAGGAGTGCTGCTCTGCGTGCAGTGCCAATGTCTCTGCTCCATCTCGAGCCTGGCTGTGTCCCCGCTTTGCTTTTGGCCACCTGGGTGCATTTCCACTTATGCGCACATACTTGCAGATGAGCAAAGTGCTGCTCCACGCCAGGGGTGGTTGTGCAAAAGCAATCACTGGGTGAAGATGTGGAGGATCTTTGTAGAAGCAGGCACGAGAGAGGTGCTGTGTACACAGGCTGTGTACGGCTGGAGCTCTGGCACAGGCACATGGTGCTGTCATGGGCCCTGGAGGCTGCGCTGGCACGAGCTGGGGATGATGAGTTATGCAGGTCATCCCGTGAGCGCACTGTAGCAGCGGCATCCCCTGCAGCCTGGGGCCTGAATGTGCCCCAAGTGGAGGAGAAGAAATACCTCCTACAGAAGTGTTTTAGAGACCTCTTAAAAGTTTTATGGGTGCTATTTTTTTGTGTCCCTCCACCTGTGGAACAAGGCATCTTTAGTACATTCAGCCCTCAGCAGGAGAGGAAAATTACAACTGATCCGTTTCAGAAACCTCTAAAAATGACCTAAAATAACTTTTCTATATATAAAAATGCCACGATTTTAATGTCCATTATCTCATGACCTAGCGGGGCTAGGAAAAGCTATTGTAGATCATTTTTAGTGGTTTCTAAAATGGATCAGTTACGCTTTTTTTCCCCTTCTCGGTGGGGCTCAGGGTACAAAGACAACGGGGCTGCAGAGGTGGCAAAAGTGACGAAACTGTGCACCTGTGCCATGCTGTCAGGGGCTGCTGCCATCCTTGGGCTGTCCCTGCGTTGTCCCCAGCCAGGCACAGAGCTGGTGCTCCATAGCAGCAATTCCCAATGAACCAGAAGGACCGAAGGGATGCAGAGCAGCTCAGGATGGGGAGGGCAGCCTCATCCCAGACGTTTGCAGGGAGGGTGGCTCCAGTGGAGTGGATTTTGGAGCAGATTTCGGAGCGGATTTTTTGGAGCTTTTTGCACAGCTGTGCAAAGGGGGCAAGGGGATGGGAAGCAGCCACGGCCCAGGCGTCAGCTACCCTGTGCTCGCAGAGCAGACGTCAGCAGAGCACATGGGAGAGGTGGCTTCCTGCCATGCGAGAGGTTAATAGGCAGATTAGAGAGGGCAGGCAGTGTTTGCAGCGAGAGGAAAGGAGCTCTGCCTTGATGAAGCTCGGCAGCTCCGCAAGGCGACAAGGAAGTAAATATTTGCCAGGATTAGGGAGGCTGCGGGCGGTCGCTCCTGTGTGCCCTGCAGCAGTGCCCGTGTGCTGGGGAGGCTGAGCCTAGAGCTGGGCTGGAGGGGCTGCATGAAGCCGGGGGGCAGCAGGGGCTGAGAGCTGGCACGTCCTGCTGAGACAGGAGGGGTGCACACCCGGACACAGTGCCCAGAGCCCTCTGTGGGCCTCAGGACTGAAAACGCCCTTAATGCTCCCTGATGGCTTTGTTTTCCTTCACTGCCTTTCTTGCTCTCCCCATCGGCTGTCAGCCTGGCCCACCTCCAAAGACAGCATTACGGAGCGCAGGATCGATTGGAGCCTGCTCTTTTATTTGCTGTCTGTAAGAGCCTATGATGGGGGGGATGAGCTGTGCCGGTGAGGATTTTCTTGCCAAGGCGGGGAGAGGAGTAGGGTTGCAGGCTACCATCTGCCATAGAGAGATGGGGACCTGCCATCGGCTTGGAGAAGGTGGCCACAGCCCCCTCCTGATGCACCATCACATCTTGCAGGGGCTTGATGGCTCCTCCCTGGTGGCACCTGGGGGTCATGGCCATGGTGGTCCATGCAGTGTCACCATCTCCAGGTCACATCCCCAGGTGGCACACCAGCCTGGCTTTGTGCTGCCTGAGGATGCTGCCCAGGCACGATGCAGGAGGACACCCAGGTGGCTCCATCTCTATCCTGGCGCTCCCCTTCCACCTCTTGCTGGCACCACAGCCAAACGCGGAGACTGCCACTAGTGCAGGGGCTGGGGCTGTGCCCCTGATCCTAGTGTGGTGCTTGGGATCCTCGGGGCGCTCCCCGTGAAGATGCAGTGCCTTTTCAGAGTGGGGCTAGGAGCAAGCAGCAGCGAGCAGACCGTTTCCCTGGTGGAGCAAATGGGGGACATGCAGCCAACCCATCCTCCTCGGCAGAGATTGCTGAGAGCTGGATCTGACATCATAGCGAAGGCAGTAGAGATAAATTAACCTCAGCCGGGATAATTGCAGGTGGGGCACGGGAGCACGCAGGGCTTTGGGGCTGTCCCGTACCGAAGCCCGAGCTGGCTCCCGCTGACCTGCAGGAGGCTGTGCGGTGCTGCACACAGCAACAAGCGGCCGGGGGGGCCGTGGCACCCC
>WBMW01006305.1:1175-122051 GCA_013396635.1 Penelope pileata | reverse complement strand
CCAGCGCTCCCAGCTCGGCATTCCCAGCCCCAGCCCCGCCGCCGTGCCCGGCGGGTGCCGTTAGCCCACACTGCCACCGCGCGGCCGCTGGGACACCGGAGCCTGTCCCGAAGTCCCCTGCATCCCTTTACCCCCCCGAAGCACCTCCCCGAGGCCCCCAGAACCCTCCTGTTGCCCCCTGCAAAGGGCGATGCTGCCCTAAGCTTCCTCTGGGCTAACCTTGGGTTATCTGCGGGGCACGAAGGGGTTAAAGGGCGGGCAGAGAGGAGGAGAAGGATGGAGCCGTAGCGGGGAGCAGACCCTTGTCTCTGGCCTTGCGATCAGCCGCTCTGCTTTGCTGAGGAGGATCTGCTTGAATAATTTACCTGGGAGGCTCATTATGAGACTCTGGCCTTCGTCTGCCATCTGAAGGCTGAAATTGCCATTAGGAGGAACACACATCCCCTATCGGAGCTCCTCGCCGCCCCTCCAGCCCCTCCTCGCCCTGCTCCCTGCCCCTGCTGCAGTCTGTACTGTCTGCTTGCTGCATCCTGCTGCCAGGCAGTGGGGCAATGCAAGCCCCTTGCCTCAGTTTCCCCCATCCAGCCCAGGAAATGTGTTTTATGGAAAGGTACCATAGGTGCTGGGCTGGGCTCTGAGCTCCCTGATCTAGCTGTAGATCCCATTCTTTGCAGGCTTTTAAAGGTGCTTTCCAACTCTAACAATTCTGTGATTGTGTGCTTCTATTGCACTTTCTCCTCCTGCACGCACTGATCCTCAGTGTTTCATAGAGGCTTCCTGCAGCTCTGCTGCACTCCTGTAAGGATTGCAGTGTGCTGTGCATCCAGGACAGCCATGTGCTGCGTGAGCACTTGGGGATGGACGCTGTGCTAATGCAGCTAGTCCTGCAGAGCCGGGTGTTCCCTGCTGGCTTCGGGCTGTTCGTCTGCATCTCATCACAAGCAATCCTCCTCCATCCCTTTAAGGACCTCAGGTCTTTCTGAGGATCATCCCTCAACGAGAAGTTTATCACTCCCTGGGGACATGGCGGAGAAAGCCGTGAGCGCTGCAGCTTAATGGGGTCAAGAGAGCAGCACCTCCTCCCCATCAGAAATGTCTCTGTAGCAGCCTTGAAGATAATTTCCCCCAGTACCTGCCAACCTGCTCTGCCACCCCTTATCTCATTGGAGCTGGGGAGGAGGCAAGCAGCCACGCATAGCTTGAGGCGAGGACCTTGGTGGCACGCTGGGTTGTGCTCTGAGCTGGTGAAGGCAGAGGGGGCTCTCCTTGCAGCTGGGAGGGGAGGGACATCATATTGAGGAGCTGGTGGTGAGCCCACCTGGATGGATAATTCCTCTTTCTCTTTCCTTGGCAGTACCTCCGAAGGAGCCGGTGCTGATGTGCCGGTCCAACAACTACCCGAAGGGTTTCTACTGCAGCTGGCACCTGCCCAGCCCCACCTACATCCCCAACTCCTTCAACATCTCCGTCATGTAAGTGCCCGGGAGAGAGGGGCTCAGCAGGAGGAGCCTTTGTCCCCTGCAGCTGTGAGCAAGTCCCGCATAGTGCCATGCTGACCCATGCTGAGCATGCAGGATCAGTGCTTGAACAATGGGCCCTGGGAGGAATGCTGTAGGGACATCCAAACGGGATGCTTGGCACAGGGGCTGTGTCCCAAGACGTTTCCTGTTTCCCCAGAGATGATTGCCAAAGTTCCCAACTCCTAGAGCCCCTTTCTTTGCCCCCAAAGCCCGTCCTGTCTGCTCCACTTGTCCATATAGAGGTTGCACCTGCTGTTTTTCAGCAAGTTTGGCACAGCTGGGTGCCCTTCTGCCCTACATGGGCTGTGGCCAGGCAGCAGTGACGTCCCCCAACCAGTTTAGGCCATGGCACAGTATCACCCACCTTGGAACATCCCTTACAGTGCCATGCCTTAGCTTTTGGAGCTTGTTTCTCCAGCAGGAGACCCTGATCCTTGCACAGGAGAGGCAGAGCCAACCCCAGCCCCAGCAGGGTCTCATTCTTGCAGCAGCACAGGGGAAGAGAATTGCTTGAGGCCAGCACGAGCACCTTCACCCCCATCTCTCTGCAGGCTTCCAGCCAAGATAACACATCCCCATGCAAAATTCTTGTCCAGGAGGATGGCAGCAGGGGCTGACATGCAGGGAGCACTGTGCTGCTCCTCTGCCTCCTCTCCAGCTGTGAGGGTGCATCCTGGTCTGTAGGTAACAGCTCTTCTTGTCTGTGCTTTCCAGACACGGCACGAGAGAGATGGTCTGCGAGAAGGACATCTTTCCCAAAAACAGGTGCCACATCAGATACCTCCAGCTCTTCTCCACGGTGAAGTACAAGGTGACTCTGACGGTCACGAATGCTCTGGGCAAAAACTCCACCACGCTCACCTTTGACGAGTTCGCCATAGGTAACTTCTGCAGCAGCAGCTGTCCTCTCCGAGCTGGTCTTGGGTTGGTTTGCTCTGTGCATCTCCTGCTGGAGCCATGGAACGGGGAAGAGCTGCCCCCCCCCAAGGCTCTGCCTACCCATGCATTGGATGGAGCTGGAGTTTGAGCCATGCTGGCATCTCTCTGGTGTCCCCCCATCCTCCTGGCCCTGCCACAACCACCCAAGGGCTTGGGTCATTTGGGTTTTGCTGTGGGGTGCGTGCTCCTGCCAAAGGGGACCCATGCTGCCGTGCGGGGCTGCTGGCACCTGGGCACCCTGGGGTAGCAGGGCAGGGTGCACTAGGGTAGTCCTGTGTGCTCTCAGTAGTGTTAGCCTGGTCCTGTCCTCTGCAGAGCAGTTCTCCTGTGGGTGCTGAGCTTCTCGTAGCAGGGGTCTGGGAAAGCAGCTGCTATGCACAGGGCGGAGGGAATCCGTGTGGTTCGTGGCACTGCCCTTCTCACTCCTCTGAATGTTCCTAAAGTAGAAGTTTGTTCTTTGTGCTGGAAGCAGATTTGCAGGAATCAGCACTGGAGGAGAAATTACAACATCCCACCCCTTTCTTCCCATCCCTAGGCAAGACAAGCCCTGCCGTGTGTGTGCATAGCACAGGTACAGCCTAGATGTAGTAGCAGGGCTGACCCCACCTGGGTCCTCTGAGCACTCTTCATCACCCTGGGTGCAGGCACATGTTGCTGGTTACATGTGGCAATTACTGGACCAGAGAAACAAATAAATGAATCCCTGAAATGCTGCCAGGTCAGTCGGTGCCATGAATGTGCTGCATGTGCCAGTCCTGAGCAGCCAGAATTGCCGGAGCACAGGAAGAGGAGCTCCACTGCTGTCCCAGATTACCCCTTTCTGCACTAAGTCCTGGAAGACATCAAACTAGAAACGGGATGCCAGTTCTGAACTGAGCAGGGAAAATATTTTGAAGCAGGGACTGTTCTTTTGTGTCCCCACAGCTGTGATCCACATCCAGCGTTCCCTTTCCTTGGTGCACTGCAAACATTCATAACAAGGCAGGGAGCTTAGCAGTGGAATTGTGGCCACTTGGGTGTTTTTAAATGGAAATTGTTGTCTTTGTGGAAGGTACGCTCCTTAAACGAAGGTAACCTCCAGCCAGCAGGCCCAGGGCAGCAATTAAGCCGCATTTTCCAAGTTCCTTGCATTCTCTCCTGCAGGAGTTCAGGGCATCCTCCTGTAACATCTGCATCCCACCCATGCCCTGCCTGGCTTCCAAACATCTGGTGCCACTCCTGAGCAAAGCANCCCCCCCAGCACCAGGGCATCCCCCCTGGGATGCACACCCTGCGCCGGCACGAGCCAGACCCAGCCCAGGAGCTTGCACCCAGCTGCAGGGAGCAGTAGGGAGGGGGACAGCTGCCAGCACGGGTGCACCGCTGCCGCTGTTTGCCAGATGTGTCCCAGCTGCTGCGGGGGTGTGGGACCCCCAGCGCCCCATGGCAGATGCTCAGAGGCACTTAGGGAAGGGGTGACGGCACAGCACAGTGCCTCGCTGTCTTACAGTGAAAATCTCCATGTTCTGCACAGCTATGAAATCCTCCTCCTCGGGGTTCTTTATGGCTGCTGTGCACAAGAAGCGCAGAGGCAAGCGGGCAGTGGGCAGCTTAACAGGGGTGCTTCAAGGTGAGCTCAGCAACAGCTGTGTGCCCTACGCTGGGCTTCTCCTTGTGACTTCCCTGTGTTGTTTCTGATCAAAACAAGTGTGCTGCACTGTGTGTTTTGCGATGCGGTTCTGCCTGGCTGCTTCTGGTGGGAGGAGAGCCGCAGGTTGCCTGCACCTCCTGGGAGGCTGCTCTCTGCAGCTGTGCAGGGCTGTACCCACACTGTCAATGGTCCCCCTGCAAAGGGCACAGGGCTCCGGGGCCAGGTGCAGCCCTGATCTCATGGCCACCCAGCGGCCATACACAAAAGCACCCTTGGGAAGAGGTGATCTCCTTTGGCTTTACTTCCTACCTCCTCCACGGAGTCTCCAGCAGAAAATCCGTTCCCCAGACGCTGGGAAGATGGACTCTAATTGAGTGGAAAATGAGTGGTGCTCTCTTTTGATATCCCAAGCTGATGCCTCGCTGGCGGCCACGCGGTGCTGGCTGCTGGCAGCCAGCTGCAAGGGGCTGCCCTGCTTCTTCATTTCCAGGGCTGGCTGGAGAGGGTTCCCCACCTTTCTTTCATCACTAGGACATCTGGGCTGCCTCCCTCCTCATTTCAAAATTGTTTTCGTTATGATGTTCTGTCAGAAAGTGTCAATATTAATAAAGGTGAGCCTGGCGAGGGCAAGGCTGTGCAGGGCCCTGCGGGCACCGTGGGTTGGGAGAAGGTGGGAGAGGGCTGGGGGGAAGCAGAGAAGGGTTTTGAGGCAGAGGAAGGTGCCAGGGGCTGCACTGCTCCTTCATGATGGCTGAGGGTGTTTGTGTATCCCCTCTTCCATGAGCATCCTGTGCAGCTGGTGTGAGCATCCCGCAGCAAAGTGGGGACCGCACCACAGTGCCATCATCATCCCACCTCAGTGGCAACACCTCTCTTTCTGCTAATGCAAACCCACAGCAAATTAGCAGGACAAGATGCACAGCATTAAAAATGCAACACCCTGGCAGCACTGATGGTTCTGGTGAGATGGAGAGAGCGGGCAGGGCTGCAGCTGGCCATGGAGGGCCAGAGCGGTTTGCTCGGGTGTGGGCTGGCCCCAGCACAGCGGGCTGCACCCCAAAGGAGCACCCCAAAGGAGGCTTTGCAAATGAGCTGAGGAGTTGTTATCAGGTTTTCTCGTCTCACCCCATGTTGGGCTGCTGAGATGTGGCTGTTTAGGAGGGGACAGTGCTTGGGACAGGGGGATGCTGGCTGTGCCGGCAGCGGTGCCCTCCCACATCTGCCACTCATCCCTTGCATGGCCTTGGGGATGTCCCCAGTCCTCCCTGCTGCTGCCGTGGGGCGGTGAGCACAGAGTGTGGCAGAGGGGCTGCGTGAGGACAGCGTGATGGCCCCTGTGAGGAGCTCAGCCTCTGAACACGGCTATACAGTTGCCTAGGCAGAAGGTCAGTTCGATTCATACTACTTAGGGAGGCAGAATTAAATTACCCAGACTGACATTTGGCTAAGACATGGAGTTTAATGTCCCTCTTCCTGGGGAAAATGCCAAGGGATATTTCACGGCCACAAGGAATCCATTTTAGTGCGGGTGGGAGGATGGGTGTGTGGTGGGATGGGCTGGGAAGCACCTCCCTCGATGAACGCTTGTGGTCCAGCATGAGCCTGCACAGCCTGAGGGAAAGCCTGTCCGGATCCAAAATCCGGAGATAACTGCGGGACCTTTCTGATCCCAAAAGCAAAGCAGGATGAGCTGTGAGCTGCGTCCTGGCCAAATCCCATGTCTCCTTCTCAGGAATGTTTGGAGATGCTCCCTCAGCTCTGCGGGATAATATTACATCTGGTTTTGCAGCCGCTTAACCAATACTCAGCCTAATGCCCATCGTCCATTATTATTATTACTATTATTGCTTATATTACATTACTGCCTGCGGGCCCGCGCTGAGGACAGGGCTCTATTATGCTCACTGATGTACAGCCAGACAGCCCCCGCCTCGCAATTTGCTGTCTAAATGGACTGGGCAGACAAAGGCCGGGGGAAGGAGGAGTGGGGAGCAGGGACCCAGAATGCTGCTGGGGATGAAGGACTCCTTCAAGGTCGAGTGCTGGAGGTGGTGTGGGGCCCCACATCCTGGCTCCTGCATCCCTGCTGTGAGGGAGGGACGTGGCTCCAGCTCTGTGCTCCTGGAGGGGCTGGCACAGCCGTGCCTCTCAGCAGCCCGGGCAGGAGTCCCATGCACGGGGGGGACACATGGGGAGCCCTCGTGCTGGGGACTGCTGGTTTTCCCATTAACACGCGGTGACATTTGAGGGCTTGCTGCAGCCGGGAACTCTGTGTGCTCACTTTAAACCAGCACAGCCCTCCCCTGATGGACAGCCACTGACTGTGTGAGGGGGTCACATCTCTGAAAAATAGAGAAGTGAGTCCCCCTGAAGCATCAGGGCACCTTCTTTTGCTCTCCTCCAGTCCACCACAGTGGCACTTCCCATTGCTGCCCAAGTGCACGTGCCCTGCACAGCACAGTTGCACTTGAGCATCTCTGTGCCACGGTTCTGTGCTGGCACACTGAAAAGCAAAAGATGAGTTCTGTGCCTTACACCAGGTCTCTGTTCAGAGTGGTGGCATCCCATCATGTCCATCCCCACCCTCCTGCTTTCATCTGTTACCGCAGAGCCACATTTTGCAGTCATCTGCATTCGTTCAGCCAAACAGCTTTTTGTTTTGCAAACCCAGCCCACCAAGCCAGCACAGGATTTATATTTTTCCGTATGTTTTTGGACTCTGAGGCCCTGCTGATGGAGGCTAATGTCCAGCCCAAGCCTAGGGATTCAAAGCGAGCAGAGGAATTACGCGGCCATCTGGAGCAGTTCAGTGCTGCAGACCCAGCAGATCCCTCCCACCGCAGCTCCTGCCTGCCCCACACAATTCCCCCTCACTGTTCCCAAAGGGGTGGTCCCTAAAAGCTCATGCACTGATTGCAGGCACTCCCCAGCCCCAACGCTCCCCTTGCCAAGGTGGCAGTGAATGGGGTGCACGCAACTCCCTTTGCAGCAATCCCATCCTGTGCAGTGTCAAGCTTGCAGCTCACTTGCCACCTTCATCGAACAGGGGTTGCAGAGCCCTCATGGAGATGTCACCTCTTGCTCACAGAAGATAAGCCCCTGGGGCGAGCATGGAGGCGAAGACTCTGAGTGTGTGGCAGGAGCTCTGACAGGCCAGGATGGGCTTCTCCCAACCCCAGCATCCCTCCTCCATGCTTGGAAGTGGAGGTGGTGCCTCCACAAGCTTCTGCTCAGAGTGGTCAGAAGGAGAGGATATTGCTTAATCCAGAAGTTTTCAGGAGTGACAGTTTCTTCATGCAGTCTTCATGTGGATTTTGGGAGCGTCCTCCCAGGACACCAGGACTGGCAGTTGGACTAGATGATCTTAGAGGTCTTCTCCAACCTTTATGATTCTCAGTGTGCACAGAGAGCCCTGTGAGCTGTCCCACGGAAATCCCGCACCTTCCCAGCTCCCAACCCTACAACAGAGCCTGCAGGACATCTTCATGCACAGCTCCTCAGGAGGGATGTGTTTTAGCCAGGCTGCTTTTGCCTGCCAGCCCCCTGTACAACCCATATTTTGGGCTTTTCAGAGCTTTGCTACTGCAGATTGGGAATTTGAGCTGTTGGGATCTGGGCAGACTTCTGGTGAGGAGCAGAACTCCTCATTGCAACAGGCAATGCTGTTTGTTACAGCCTGTCTGGGGTTTGCTCCCCAGGAGCAGCTTCAAAGCACATTGCATAGCTAGCAGCCAATTAATATTTACTTGAAAATACTCGAGCAATACAGAGCAGGAGTGTCAGAGAGACCTGGGGTGGGAGGTGACCACAGCAGTGCTCTCCCTGTGCCAACACTGGAATCCCCAGCCCTAAACTGGGGGCCAAACTCCTCCAGCTGCTGTAGGGTGAGCAGGTTTGGGAGCAGGTCAGACTCCCAGCCATCAGGAGAAGTGAGGAAAGCATGGGGTTGGGGCTCAGTGGGCTCCCTGCCCCGACTCACATACCTGCGGGGAGGAGGGATGCACTCTGCTCTGCCCAGGCACCAGCATCTCCTTGGTGCTGATTGCTCTGAGCCAGGACAGCTGTGGCTCTGTCCTGATCCATGAACGCTAATGGGTGATTTTCCATGGCTCATCAGCCACCACCTGGGCTTACTCCACCCCAAAGCACATCGCCTGGGTTGGCTTTTTACCTACCTCTCTGCAAGACCCATTGCATCCAGTTAGCAGGGCTCTAACAGCCACCCTTTTCCCTTCCAGTAAAGCCAGACCCTCCAGAGAGCGTGGTGGCCAAGCCCGTGCCCAACAACCCCCGGCGGCTGGAGGTGGCGTGGCAGAACCCCTCGTCCTGGCCCGACCCCGAGTCCTTCCCGCTGAAGTTCTTCCTGCGCTACCGGCCCCTCATCCTGGACCAGTGGCAGCATGTGAGTGATGCTGGGCAGCGGGATGGCAGCGTGGGGATGCGCTGGGAGAGGGCAACCAGGGACCGAGAGATGTCTATTCGCTGCCCAGGCAACACAGCCCCTTTTCCTCTTTTTCCCTCCTCCCTTTTCTCTCCCTCTTTCTTTTAAGTCACATTCTGCCTACAAATGGCTCTGCAAGATCTCCCCTCTCTGCATTTTAATCCACGGCCTGTATCTATTTTCCGTACATATGTTCTATATAAAACCTGCCAACGAGATGTAAAAGGCATTTAAAGTATAAATGTCACTGCATTTAAATGTGCCTCTGCCACATTTAGATTTTGAACCGAAGATAAAATACTGCTCGCCCTAACTCAGAGCACAGTCGGTAACGGAGCGATTGCCGTGATGTTATCGTATTTCTTACTTTTATTTCTTGTTTCTTTAAAAAAAAAAAAAAATTGTCAGTGAAATCCTTGGCAGTGAGGAGGACAGATTTCATTTGCTAGCTGCAGGAAGATAACGAACAGGCTTTTTTTTTTTTTTTTTTGCTGTGCACTGCTTGCATGCTCCACTTATGAAGGAAGGCAATCTGCTGCTGGATGAGAGGTGCTGCTGCACTGACGTGGCTCATCCAACATCCCTTCTTCTCCGAGGTGGGCAGGAGGAAAGCCAGTTAGGCAACCGTGGCGGTGGTTTGCTTGATGAGGCTTTTTCCCCCCCAAAAGAAGACAAACGGGAACCAACGCTCCATCCCCAAGGAGCTCACCTGTGCCGCGGAGCCGAGCAGGATTTTCTGCCAGACAGCGCTTCGTAGGGAGAAAAACCTCTCAAAACGGGGATGAGAGGCTTTGTGCCGCGCTCGCGTCTCTGTAAGGCATCATCATCCCAGCGGGCTTTTCTCTCTCTGTTGCTTTTCTTTGATAAGGCAGCGGCGTGGGTCTTGTTTCAGATCGGAGTGTTTTGCTGATTGCTTTGAAATCCAGACAGGTGCTGGCGGAGGCTTCTCCCACTTGTCTGTCCTCACCCTCCTCTCCTCGTTGGGAGGGAGGGAGCAGCCACCAAGCACTCTGCCAGGGTAAGGCAGCAGTGGGGGACATCTGCTTGGACACGTGCATTCTTGGAAGAGCTTTTTGCATTTTGTGGGGGAGAATATTCAGATTATGGACAAATGTGGAGAATGCATGGGAAATATGAAATGCAAAGTCAATTTCCACTTGTGAAACCATTGTGAAGAAAGCTGATGTTTTCTCCCTTCCACTGCCTGGTCCCCATGATGAGAATGCCAATATCACTGATGTCTCCTGCCAGTGACCAGCCATCAGTGGGGGCTGGGCTGAGCCCTGAGGGGACAACATAGCACACAGCCATGGTGGGAAATACACGGAGATAATGGAAGCACCAGTGGTGAGGGATCCTCGCTGCAAAAGGCAGCTTCAGGGCAGTCAAAAGTTGGTTTCTCCTATTGAAAGATGCCCCAAGCTGCAAAGAGGGAGCAGTCCTCAGGGTGGGTGCAAGGAGAGCTGGAGGGCTCCTTTCAGCATCCCGGGAGGGCACAGCACTCCTGGGTACCACTGTTAATCCGTGACCTCCTGCAGGATGTGTTTTCCCGTTGCTGGCTGATGGGGAAGAGCATTTGGGGAATAATTTGCTCACAAGCATTCAGTGAGCGAGGTTCCAGCCTTGTTTTCTGATTCCCTACCCCACTGGCTGCATAATGAAAAATCTGATTTGTGGATGATTTGAGGACAACTGCCACTATTCATCAGATGAATTATTTGCAAACCCTAATTCAATTAGCTCCCAAACACCGGGGATGGCAGCGTGGCGGCAGGCAGAGCCCTGGGCCCCCTGGGTGCGCTCTGCCACAGCTCTGCCTAGGGGTGAATCCCTAAATGTAGGGATTTGCACCCAAAAGTGAGCCCCCTGATGCTGGCATGCTGTGAGCGTGGCCAAGCCATGCTGAGCTTTGCTTTTCTCAATCCATTGCTGGGGTTGGCATTTTGGAGGTGCACAGGGAACACCCAGCATCCAGCCAGGACAGGGAAGGGCATGGCTTGGTGAAGCCAAGCCCAGCTCAGCATGACCTGGTGGTGGTAGATCTCTCCTCATAGAGAGGGATGTCCTGAGATAGCATGCAGCATTTGCACAGCAAGGTGTTTATTCATGCCGAGGCGAAGGTGCCACATGGGATGCTGAGCATCCCTGCGGGAGCAGGGCTATGGGGACTGGCCGCAGACACAGCTCTGCACGCTTGCACATGGCATTTCTTGGCAGAAGCTGCAACTCCTTCCTCCCCTCTGCCTCCCATTATCTGCGCAGGGGCTGATTTATGCACAGCACCTCAGCAGACAGGACTGAATGAGCGCTAATAGGATCAGATGGATGTCGAGCTGTCGAGTACTGTAGAGCCTGATTCAATCAGCGTCTGCTTTCTCCCAGGCTCTTCCTTTCAGGATTTTAATAATGCCAGGCCTTGGCACCAGAAGATGAAGCCATCCGTGGCGGGAGCAGTGGATCTTATCACAGCACTGCAGGGTGAGCCGCTGCAGAGCAGGGACACGGCAGGGACCCTCATCCCCTGCTTGGCACAGCAGAGTCCTCATGAGGATGCATTCGAGCCTCAACGTGCTGTTTGCCCTCCCAGTCTCTGGCCCAGCAGCGCGTTTCTGCTCAGGCCACTTCGCAGCTCTCGCGTCGGAGTTTGCTCTGGGAGTTACTGCTGCGTGCTCTGGGGTTTGTTAGCACAGAGAGATGATGGGCACCCACGTGTGCGGGATGCTCCTTGCACCGGAGCTGTCGTACCACCGCGCAGCAGCTCCACCTAACCCAGGCATTTCCCACCAGCAGAGATGTGACACATCCACGCTCAGTGTCCCATTGGGCTGCTGCTCTGCACCACGCTCACGGAGAACCCTGAGCAACTCCACGTCATGCTCTTCCCCTGTGGGAAGAGAGGCTGGTGGTTTCTTTCCTGCCTGAAGAGAGATGGGATATTTGTAGCCTAAACAGGTTTTTTCATTCTCTCCTTTTGGCAGAATCTCATGTTCTGTCTCCTAAATATAAAACATTAAATGTTTAGGGTATCCTTTATTTTTCTCCTGCTTTTAAGTTTGTAATTCAAGCCAGATTAGCATGGTTTCCTCTTCTGTTTTATAGCCCCATCCTGGCCCCAAGCGAGCTCTCCTAATGCTCTCAGATGTTCCTCTAATGGATTACCTAGGCTGGAACTGGATACCCTTTCCTAATGGATTGCTAATAGCCTGTTTCTGGTTTTACAGGCTCCCTCAGCTAACTCACAACAGCAGCCATCTCTGTGTGCCCACGTACTCCCCTCGCACACACCCACGGACGCAATGGCACGCGGGTCCGCGGCCGTGCACATGTCCCCATGTGGCCATGAGTGTCCCAGGTTGCTTCACCCCATCCACCCCTGCACCTGGATGTGACCTGGATGGAGGCCTCCCCATCTCTTCTTAGGGAGATGGTGTGCACTGAGCACTGAGCACTCGGTGCACGGACCCAGGAATGTGGCAGTGCTCGGAGGTAGCTCTGGAGCTGGCGGCCAAGGGAGGATTTCCCTCTGGTGGGTTGCCAGCAATTTGCAGATGCTGTCACAAAGTCTAATTGGACGCATCGGCCCTGCTGACAACATGAAATGTTAACGAACCGTGAGGTGGGCTGCGCCTCAGATCTTGAGATCTGCAGGAAAAGGTCATGAGATATTTAAAGCTAATAATGCATTGGGGTTCTCTCCTTCATCTTCTGTTTTGGAAGCGTTAGAGCCACATCCATAAGCGTTCGCTAAGGCTGGTAGCATCCTTCTTTAGAAAACGAAGGAGAGGTCCTCACACCATGCCGGAGCATGGATCTGTGCAGGGATTGCTGTACAGTTTGAGGACATCTCCCAAGGCAAAGAATTTGACCAAAACATATGAAACTCACATAACCCACAATATGTCCTAATGCACATCCTATGCATCACTGCCCACCGTGGGCAGGGGAGGGAGCCAGGAAGGCACTCATTGCAACCATCCCCAGTGCAATGTCACTTAGTGGCTGCGCATTTCTCTGTGCCTGTCTCCATCCCTGGTGCTGCTCTGCTTGCGTTTACACTCCTTGCCTTGGCAGGAGGTCACCCTGACCCGGCGCCGCTGCGGCTTCACGCCCGTTGGCTTTTACTGCCGCACTTCTCTCCCTTCCCCTCCTGGCTGCAAAGTCAGTGATTAAAAAAGGGGGAAAAAAAAGAAGAAAATTAATAGGAGGGAGGGAGAGAGACACTGAGGCTGAATAGTGCCACTCACAGCTTGCTTGGTGTGGGACAGTGAAGCAGAGGTGCCCCAGAGGTGGAATTCCATCCGCTGCGCTCCCCAGCCCCGATGCACAGCCCCAGAAGCAGGAGGGGCTTTACATGGGGAATGCATCCAGGACTGGAGCCTTCTGCTGCCCAGAGACCAGTGCTGAGTGCCCCGAGCGTCCTGGCCCCATCCTCCTGTGGCTGTGGGCGAAACGAGCTCTGACCACTCAGCAGGAGGGGAGGGCGCATCTGGAGAAAGAGTCCCATTATTAACGAGATCACAGCTGCACTTTCAAAGATGCTCTTTATTTTAAGCCAGAAGGGAGGCATTCAGCCTCATCTGGTGCAAGACAAGCCAGGCTGCAGAGCCCTGCAATGACTCCCGAGTCAATAGCTGGGGCTGAGCTGCGTGCAGCAGCGTGTTTGGGGGGTGACAATGGCTCGGACCCCACTGGATCCAGTGGTGGAGAGGAAGAAGAGGGGAAAGAGGGTCCTTTGCTTGTCCCAACCTTTCAGTTATCCCAGAGACCAGAGAGAAAGTTTTGTCTGGGGTTAACCAAACCGGCTCCTGCAGTGCTGCAGGAGGAGGCTCTTTTATCAGTAATTAATGTCAGACCGCTATGATCTCCAGACATGGCTGTGACAGGGGAAAAGCAAAACCTTTCTTTGCTGCTGTCAACATCATTTTGCAGGCAGCATCGCTGTGACCCAGCTCTGGGGTTAACCCTGATTTGGGGCAGGAGAAGCCCACCAGGACCTGGTCAACCCCAGGGGCTGCAGCAGTCCGTTCAATGACGTGCATGCCGACCCCTGGGCAGTCCCTTCTGGGCTCTCCTTCTGGTCTCCCCTGCTCGCTGGGGTGGTGGAAGCTGCCTCAGCAGATGAGCTTCAGCCCTACAAAAGCTGGGGTGCTCCTTTTATTCTGGGGAAGCCAGGCTTGCCCAGGGTCAGTATAATACCTGAGGCAGGTGCGTGTCCCTGCCCAGGCACAGAGGGTTGGTGCATACTGTGTTTGTGCTCTCTCCTCTCCAAAAAGCTGCGTGGCTGCTGGGGGCAATGCTTCTTTTCTCTCTGAATGGATGCCCACCCATCTCCAGCTAAATCTGGGGAGATTTGGGGTGCATCAGCAGACAAAGGAAGGGGACTACCTCAGGTTATCATCCTTGTAAGTGTGCACAGAATCTGCCTGAATGTCTGAAAGAGTTGAGGTGAAGACAGCAGCAAAGTGAATTATTGTCCATTCGTGTGGAGTGGTGGATTTTTTTTTCTGAGGAGGAAGGGAGATGTTTAGGCTGGATATCATTCATGGGGATGCTTTCGCCTGGGTGCTCCCATCCCCATGGCCTTGGGACGGGTGATGCTGCAGGAGGACACTCAGGGCATCGTCCAGCAGGAACTCAGGGTCTGCTTTGGGGTTTGCCCAGTCCCAGCCCCGCAGGTCAGTGCTGGTCCTTGGGGGGGCTGGATGCTGCTGTGGGACCAAGGGGTGCCAGCAGCACTGTCACCCAGGGGGTGGCACGGCCACCCCTCCTGCAGCACCGCTTTTCCACTCTGGGAGCTGTGCTAGGGGCGGGAGGTGTTGGGGAATGGAAAGCAGAGCCGCAAACACATTTTCATGTGGGATGCAGAGAGGCATCCAATCCCCCCTTCTCCTCTGCCTTCCAGCACACCCCAGCCCCCAGCCCAGCTGCTGGGCTGGGGAGGGCTGAGGTTCTTCCCCACCACTGTGCTTTGGAGGCCAAATGAGTGTCAGACTGGCATTGCATCGCCCTGTTCACAAACCACTGCTACCTGGCTGTGCAGATCCCGGGTGGGAGCAGGGCACACTATGACCTTTCTTCTGGGGATGGAGACCTGCAGTGTCTCTCCTGCAGCTTTGCCACCAGAGAGCATTGGAGAATGAGACATAGCACATCATGGGTGCCCATCCACTGGGATGCTGTACAGATCCCCAACACCCCACACATATGCATGTGGGATGGGAGTCCAGCACAGAGAGAAGCACTGGGGATCCTCCCCTGCACCTGCCCTGGATGCCTGTCCCCACCCCATCTGTGTGACCTGACCCAGGCTTGTCCCCACGTTGCCCAGGGTGTGGGTGGCACTGGCCATCCCTCAGCACCCAGAGTGATCTCCCAGACAGGAGATGGACACCAGCCCATGCTGTCCTAGGCACAGTGTCAGCTGAATTACTGGGCTTTTTCTCATTCCTCTCTTTTTTTTCCTTTTTTTTTTTTCTCTTGCAATGCTAATGGCTCTGCATTGCACTGGCTGCTGATCCCTCATTAATCTGGGCAGCGCTTCACCGCCAGCCAGAGTGACTTCTGGCAGGTGCACAAAGGCAGACTGCAAAATGCAGGACCCCCCCACATCCAAAAAAATTACCATGCACAACCTTCCTCCAACTTTTGTCTCTATGTGGCAGGGATGCGGATTAAGGAATTTCTCCCTCTCTTTGATACTGTGTGCCCATCCATCCCTCCACGACCTCCCTGCTGCCTCTCCCTGTCTGTGTCCGGTTGGACCCGCTCCCTGTGTGCTTTCCCATCTGCTACTGCTGCTGCATTTCTGTGCTGAGCCACGGGCACCCACTCAGTAGCTTTCTCACCCCTGGTATGCGTCTCCTTCAACACCCTTTGAAGGTTGGAGGATGCTCAGTCATGTCTTGCAGGAGGGACTGACATCCTCCTATTCTTTTTCCCATCTTCCTTTCTGCCCAGACTTCCCAGAATTTCCATTTTCACTTATTCTATTAGTGAAATGGGCTGAAATCCTTTTCCTGCAGAGCTGTGCCCACTCTGGGAAGGGAGCATCTAATCCTGGCCATAGAAATGAGAGGCAGCACATTTGGGGCCAGGGCTGATTCTCTGCCTCTTCAGCACACTGGAAAATGAGCAGTGCTGGGGGGGGCAGTGTCACCCTGTGGTAACTGATGCTGCAGCCCCTTTCATCTCAGCATTGGTCCCAAATAGGCAGTGACGCCTGCCAGTGCCATGGCACTGCTCCACCCCTTTTTCCCAATATCAAGCAGCAGGGCAGTGGGAGGGCCGGGGCAGGGACCGGGCACTGTGGCATGCTCTGACCTCTGGGCCCAGCTGAGGTGTAGCAGCGACTGTGCTGGAGCAGCCGTAGGGCTACGTGCCCCATGGTCATGACCAGGAATTAAAGGCTGAACAATGCCAAATGCTGCACCCTCTTCCAGCAGGACTCTAAACCAGGCACACCTGGGTAGCTGCCCCTGTGCCAGTGGATCAGACCCTGGCAGAGATGCTCGGTGCATCTGCTCTTCCCTAGGGTGGTCATGGACAGTGGGAAGCTGCCTGCAGCCATCGGGGATGCACCAGTTGTTCCAGTGTTTCACCAGATGGCTGTGTAGGGTTCATGCATGGCTCAGCTCAGCGTAAGACCTGCAGCGCAGCCACCAGCATCCCCTATTTGCATTGCACCAGTACCAAGCCCCATGTGCAGAGGGGGCTCAGCATCCCCCCAACCAGCCCCAAAAATGCATTGGTGGGACAGGTGCATGCCCTTCTCCCCACTCCTCTGTGTGTTTGGTAGCAGCTTCATGCCTTGTGGGCAGCAGGAGGCCCTTACCTCTGCGCTGGCAGATGTGCTGCAGATGTGGGGTTCTGGGCCATGAAAGCAGCTGGGAGCACAGCCCGGCATGTGGCACCCCAAGAGCGAATGGTGCCTGCCCTTAGTGAGAAAGCAAAGTATCCCTGCCCTGGTGGGGAACCTCAAAGTGGGTGTAGAAGCTGGGGTTGCAGTTTGGGTAACAAAAGGATTAAGTCTGTGCTGGGATGTTGCACGTGCTGTGCAGCTGAGAGGGGAAAAGGGCTGGCTGTTTCTCAAAGTAGGTTCCTGCTTTTCTGGTACCCATGCAAGGAACAGGGTGATGGCTTAGCCATCCAGGCTGGATGGGGGCTGGATGCTGGTGGTGCTGCCTTGTCACATCTTTGGCAGGCACGCTGTCCCTGTGCATGCCAAGCTGCAGTGCCAGGACATCCTTGTCCCATGGGCACACAGTGCTGTGCCCCAGGCACCCCAGCAGTGCAGCCCTCCTGGATCATTTCCCTTTGTTTTTAGCAATGCAGTCAAGGACCAGGCAGAAGTTTTTGGTTCCATCTTGCCCCTGTTGCTGAACCAAGCTCTTAGTAAAGCTCAGATGTCAGTGTTCCTCAGGCAGTGAGTGCTGTGCTGGAGCCATCTGCTCCTGCAACATCACCCTTCTTGCTGTTGTCTTCTGAGTGCTCAGCCACCCTGACAGCTCCTGTGGCCCAGGTGCCAGCCCTGGCTGGGTGCTGGGGCTCAGAGGGCGCAAAAAATGCTGTGACATTTCCCTGCTTCTCGTCCCTGTCTGCAGAGCTGGCCAGAACCACTGGGACCTCAGCATGGTGCTTGGCTGGAGCCCATCAGCAGGCTCAGAGCAGCATGTTCTCCCTTGCCCCCTGAGCAGATGGGCTGCATCAGGTCCTCAACCCCCCCAGGCATGTTTATTACCAACATGTGTCGGGAGGGAAGGTGTTTTGTGTTAGCTGGGCATGGGGAGGATGAGGCTGCACAGAGGGGTGTCCATGGTTCGTGGTCACGCAGCACTTGGGTGGCCCCATGCCACCCCATGCCAGGCACAGTCAGGAGGGGTGGGAAATGAAAGCAGTGGGTATTAATTGTGAACCTCAAGGAAGGATGCACAGCAGTGACTGGTGTACTCCTGCAGTGGTCCCTTTGGTGACCAGAGGAGCCAGGAGCAACCCTGGCACGTTGTGTGGGTGCTGAGCTTCCCTCTGCCCTCACACCCATGTGTTTGCTCACCGGTGACCATGCAGTGTGGATGCATTTCTACCAGGATACAGCTTAAGGTGGATTGGGCATCCCCAGGCGGTTTGGGCTAAGTCTGGAGTTAAACCGCTGCATCAGCAGCCACATCCCAGGAGGACAACAGGAACTCCAGTGCCGTGGGTGGCAGTGACAGCAGGACAGGGAAATTTTCTAAGAAAGACAGCTGGACCCGACTTGATCCTTGTGCTATGGCTCAACCAGAGGGCTGTGAGCCAGGGAACGGGGTGGCTGGAAGCATGCCGACAGGGAAACCCCCTCCCAGCCCAGGATGTGTGTGCATTCATGGATGGCCACTGCCATGGGTGCCAGGCTCCTAGCATCCCAACATGTCTGAGCAGAGCCTGCCCACACATTTACTAGTTTCTGGTGACCTCTAGAGGAAGCAGCTCCGCTCTGGCTCTGCAGACCTGGAGATGCACTGCACCCTTGGTTTACCTGCAGCTGGAGCATCTCAGCCTGCCTACCTGTGCTGCATGCCTCCAGCCCAAACCTGCCCAGAAAAGCCTTCGAGCTCATTTGGACCATGCTGGGGGACATGTGGATGTAAGGATTATCACCATGCCCACTGCCCCGTCAGCTTCAACCCCAGCCTTGTACCCCCTTGCTTTGCCTTTTAGCTGGAAATGCCTGGTATTTTCTCCCTGTGATGGTACAAAAGTGCTGTGAACCAGTCTCTTTATCACCCTCTAGCTGGGCTAAACATACTGATTGTCACACCTTCCATTGTGAGGGGAGTTCCTCTGGCTGCCCCCCATCCCACCAGCTCCCAAGCTGACCCCTTCCTGCCTGCAGGTAGAGCTGTCAGATGGGACGTCGCACACCATCACGGATGCCTATGCTGGCAAGGAGTACATCATCCAGGTGGCCGCCAAAGACAACGACATCGGCACGTGGAGTGACTGGAGCGTGGCCGTGCATGCCACTCCCTGGACGGAGGAGCCCAAGCACCTCACAACGGAGGTCCAGATCACAGGTTAGACACCCCCAATCACAAACACCCTGCACCCAGGGGTTCTGGCCATGGAGAACCCCAACACTGGGGGTCCACAGCCCTTTACCCCATACCTTCGCCCTCTAAAGTCCTGTTGGTGGGTCAGAGAGTGGCCCAGGAGGTGCTGACTCAGCTCTGGCATCCTCTGCACTGGAATGCTCCAAGCACCAAGACAAAGCTCAGGATTTATTATTGTTCGCTGGAGCGCTGCCCCCTCCCTCTCCAGTCCTACCTCCCTTCCACACCTCCGACCCCGCACAATGGCTCGGAGCGATGCCAATTAGAAATAAAAGCCACCAAGTTAACAAGCCTCTGTTTCTAGGAAAGAGCTGGGACTGTGTCCAAATGCATGTTATCAGCCCTCGGCTTCCCAGAAGGATGGGAGTGTGCCCTGCGCCGGTTCCCCCAACTGGCACCAGCTGCAGGGTAGCTGGGAAGCACTGGGGGCTGCCCTGTACTCAGCACTCTGGATCTGGTGTCAGAGCAGGGAAAGTCCCATAGACCATCCCCTGGCTCATTGTCTCGGCCACCCAAGCACAGTGGGGCAAGGAGCAATCTGGGGATGGGATGGTCCTCTACTGCTGTGGGTTGCATCCTCACCACCCGCTCTCCCTCCCAGCAGAGACAACAAGTACCAGCACCTCCTCTTTCATGCCACCCCCCACCACCAAGATCTGTGACAAGGGGGCTGGGGTGGGCAGCGGGGCCGTGGCAGTGTGTTGGACAGCTGGACTGGTCTTGGCTGCCTATGGTGTCCTCTTTATTTAGTGAGTATGCCCCAAACTGGGGACATGAGACATGTCTCATTGTTGGGTTGGGTGCTGGGAGGGCATGAGGAGCTCAGGGTCTCCAACCTGGTTGGGAAGGGAATGCTAACCAGGCTACGGGTGATGGGTGTTGGATAGGAGGAATTTGGGTTTGCTTGCAATTCTTTGTCAATGCTCCAAATTTGGCTGCTTTTCCAAATTGGGTGTTCCGGTGAGGATAGCTCCAAATGGCTTTTCAAACATCTTCTGCAAAGCTTGCAAAGGGGTCAGGCTTAGAATCATAGAACATTAAGGTTGGAAATGACCTCTAAGATCATCTAGTCCAACCATCCACCTACTACCAGTATTGCCTTAGTGTCCTTGAGATGCCTTGTGTTCAGCAGTGATGGGCATAAAGAAAGTGCCACCCACTGTGTCCCACAGCCTGTCGCTTCCTGAATGAGGATCTGTCCCCTGGCAGCTCCCATGGATGCAGGGTCCTTTCTGCCCCTCTGGGTGTGCTACCTCAATGTGTGACATTAGTGGTGGCAATGGGAGAAGTGGTGGCACACAGCCGGGGGTGAAAAGGCAGCGTTGGGCCTGAGGAAGAGGTGAATGGAGGTGATGGCATTGTGTGCATGGGTTCTGGGGAGGGACAAATTTCCACTTGGGAAAAAGGTGTCCTCAGCTCAGTGTGTCCCCAGAGCCACATCAGTGACCCCTCTCCTCCCCATCGCAGATCCCCATCTGTCGCAGCCCAGCGGAGACAACCTCCCACCACCACCGCCACCGCCACCACCACACTCCCTCCGCCCCTCTCCCGTTTTGAGTCTCTTATGTCTTCGATTTTGCACACGTTGAGGACGTATCACGCTTCTCGCCATCGCTGCGGAGGAGGACAGAGCCACCATCACCCCCCTGGGGACCTGCCCCAAAAAAACACCTCACTGAGCCCAGAGCGAGGACATGCGCTCGTCCCCACTCTGCCCACCTTGTCCCCGCTCCCAACAAGGCGCAGCGAGCCGGGGCACCATGCCCCGGAGCCCGCGGGCCAGCCCGCGATCGCTCATACAGCAACCCCGCCACGCCAAAGACGTGCCACCGCCGCGCCACCACGCTACCGGGACGCGGGTGACAGAGAGCGTGACGGAGTGCTCGGAAGAGGGGACGGGAAATGGGGAAGGGGAAAGGGGGGGGATGCTCCCAACCTGCGGCCAAAGGGGGCACCCCGAGGACCGGACTTGCTCCCCTGAGCTCTCAACTGCGCATAAAAGCTGGAGGGGTGCAGGGTGAGGGCTCGATCCCCTCCGAGGAGATGGTGGAGGGATGAACTGGTGGCTTTCAGGAGTGCAATGGGGATTAGGGAGCTGGCTCGGTTTTATGGGGATAAAAAGGGGATCGAAACAGCGATAAAAGCCCAGGCTCCCCCCAGCAGCCCCTTGCACAGCACCGTGGAGCCTGCCCCTCCAGCCAGCCCCCAGCAGCACCCAGAGGAGCCTTCATCACCCCTGTCCCCACGCCCCCACACTCTTTTAACCACGTTGGATACAGGGAATCGCCTCCATCAACGTCTTTGTCTTACTCTTCAGCAAGATAAGAATAGCTTTGCTGTCCCTACTAGAGCTGAGCCCTGCAGACCCGTCCCCCGCTGTCCCTGGCTGTCCCCACCCCGCTCTGCTCTCCTCCCCGAACCACCCCAGGCCCTGTTTTGTAAAGACAGCTCCTCTCGCCCCTGCCCGAACCCAAGCGCAGTATTTAATACCGTACGTCCTAGTATTCCAACTGTTGACATGCTGTATTTGAATTTTTTATAGATGTATATATATTAAAAAAAAAAAAAGGAACAAAAAAAATTAATGGAGGAAAAAAAAAAAAGCCCACACAGACACACGCACACACACACCAGGAGAGACGGTCTTCATTAAATGATCATTTCATGACCACTGGCAGCCCCGGGCATTATTTCCCCTCCGGACGGGTGTTGGCTGTGGTGAAAGGATGTGGGGGACACAAACAGCATCTCCTCCATAGGGGGACGCAGAACCTGGCCTCCAGGACACCCTGAGAAGGTGCAAGGATGTTGTGGGGTCCCCACCCTTGGGAGCCCAAAGGGGATGGCTGTCACCGCCCAACATGACACCCACATTGTGCTAGGGAGGTAGCTGGGTGCCACCTGTCCCCATTCATGGGTCCTGGGGAACTCCCTGTGTCCCTGAGCTCTGGCTGCGCTCTCATACCTCTTTGGGAGGTGGGAGGGTGGAGAGCTGCAGGCATCTCTAGAGGCAGGAGATGACACAGTCCCAATTAATGCGCTTTCCTTGTCTGATTAATAATTTGACATCAGAAAAATGTCACTGGCACAGATGCTCTGAAGTGAACTTCCATCAAGGACAGGGCTGACAGGGATGGGTGTGGGACAGCCTGCACTAGTGATTTGGTCTCAGGAGCAGGGTGCAGTGCAATGAGTTCTGCACCCCATTCTCCCAAGCACAACAATGCCAGGCTGTGCCCTGGTTTCCCTCCCTCCATGCTCATGGTGGGCATGCATGTCCTTGTGCATGTGGAACACAGCCTGTGCTGTGGGGAATCTCTTATGGGAGGGGCTGCAAAGGAAGAGGGTCAGCCACAAGGCACAGCTGAGATCAAAGGATGAACCAGCTCCCACCACCTCCAGCATGACTCAATGTCAATGCCGTGTCCCAACAGCAGCTCTCCAGCTCGGCCACTAGCCCACAAGACATGGGACAGCAAAGCCGTGTCAGCCAAGGGCTTTGTGCATTGCAAACCATGATGGAGATGCCCAGTGGACCTCACAGGAGGCCCTCAGGACTTTTGTGCCCAGCTGGTCACAACTCAGGGCACACCACAAATGCCCTTGCCCCTTTGTTTCTCTGGGTCTTCTGGGGAAGGATGGGAAGGAAGCAGGCACGTTGGAGTAGCCCTTTCCCTGCATGCTGCCCTTACCTGGCCTCGCCTTTGGCTGATGCTAGACCTCATTCCTTCCAAAAGGGATGGATATGCACCCATGGATGGATGGATGAATGGGTGAATGGATGGGTGGATCGATGGATGGATCGGTGGATGAAGCTGAAATGACCACAGCCCTGGATTTGCAAAGCCTGAAGGCAGCACCAAGTCAGTCACCAGCTCGCACAGGGTTCTCAGTGTGGTTTTTCCCATGCTAGGAGTTTATCAGATGAGAGCTCAGCCCCATGCAGCCCTGCCTCTGGCTCAGGTGGCACTGCCCTGCATGCTGGCTTGGTTCACTGGTTAATGTCCCGTTACCAGACAACATGCCTCCATCATTTATTAATGTTTCATTAGTGTTAAAAACATCTGGTAATTAATTATGCACTAATTATGGATTCACAGCGTTAAAAGCCAGGGTAATCTACCATAGCAGATGGCTCTCAGGGCAGGGGGAAGGGCCATCTCTTGGCAGAGAAGAAAATGTCATGCCCAGCCCTTGCCTGGGGGAAGCATCCCAGACAGACAGATTGCCTTCATTTCCACCTGGCTCTCCCAGTCCATCCTAGGGCTGGCTGGGAACCAGCTGCAGGCACGCTGGCTCAGGCCATCAAACAGAGGAAATCTGCCCCTCTCAATCCATTTTAGTGACTGAGGGAGCGGTGTTCCTGCTGCCCAGGGCAGCTGTACACAGAGCTGATGGAGAGTGGTGGCTTTCACACAGCCCCAGGCACCCTCCATCACCTGGGGTCCCCCTGCCGGCTGCAGGAAGCTGTTTGTCAGCCCCTCTGCTGTGCCTGTCCGGATGGAGCAGCAGCCCATAAAGCAAGGGGAGTTCTAAAAGCCCGCTTGTGGGGTGCCCCATCGATATTGCCTACAGATGTGCAGAGATGTTTCTAACTTGGGAAGGTCCCAGGGGAGCATCCCTGCCAAGCAGAAAATCCATCCACTTAGCGGTATAAATCCATACAGGAAGAAAGAGGGAATTGCCGTGCTCAGAGAGACCTGTGCATCATATAACATGAAATCCAATACATCAGCCAGGCAGAACGGGTCCCTGCATCTTCCCAGCACACATGTGGCAGTAAATCCCACCTTAGGTGTTGTTTTCGGTTGTGGCTGATGCGAGAGCAGCTTTGCGCGGCGCTCCCCAGGCAGGCAGGCTCAGGAAGAGGGCTCAGAACTGCGGCTGGGAAGCAGCAGCTATTTCCTGGCTGCGAGGCCTCGTAGGAAGCAGAAAGCTGCCTCACTCAAGAGGGATGCCATGCTTCGGTGGATTGAGGAGCGGACATGTTTCTGTGTGTTTGGGCTTTGGCAGAGCATCAAACAGATGAGAGTGACGAGGCAGAGGGGTGTGAGAGCAGAAAGCACACCAAGGTAGCTTCACAGACAGAGCTGGGCATGCATGCATCCTGCCAAGCCACGTGGAAATGTGAGGTGGGATCTGCCAAGGCATCTGGCAGAGGAGAGATGCTGCTCCTCTGTGCAGGCACAGACCTGGTCCCCAAGTAACAAATGTCACAGGAGAGGTGGGGAGGAGAGAGCAGCAGGAGCTGGAGGAGATGGTGCCCATGGTGAGAGGGTGAGGAGCAGCACCTGCAAGGGGTGAGGCTGCAAATGGAGTCAGCTTAAGTTGGGGAGACCCTGATCCCCAACCTGCAATGGTGCCAGCAAAATGCTAGATCCCACACAAAACCATAGAGCACAGGTTTAGAAGCTGCCTGCTTCTCCTGTGCCAGCAGAGACGTAGTACTGGATGCCCTTGGTGGTTCTGCTGCCAGGAAAGGCTCCTTCTCAGTGCATGAGTGAGCCTGGGAGGTTTGGGTGGTTCAGCCTCACCAAGAAGCAAATGGACCTGCAAGTAGGATCCTTGGGGGAAGCAACAACCCTGGGCACCCTCATAATGATGCAAGGAAAAGCTCTGTAGCAGCAAGACGTGACAGATTCACAGCAGTCTGCCAACGACGGCCTTGGAGCATCTCAGTCTTTGATGGCTCCAGATGAGGACTTCAGGACTTCATGACTGTCCAGAAGAGGCCATCTGTTGTCTGAAGAGCGTCAAAGGACTCTCCTCTTCCACATCTCCATCCTGAACAGACCAGACTCTGCCCTGCCACTGTCCCTGGTCCCCAGACATCTCTGCCTGAAGCTTCATGCCCTCCCTTCCCCTTCTGACTTGCCCCAAAAGGCAGCACACAAGCAGCACCTACCTCTCCCTGCCTCCCCAGCTCCCTTCCCACCTCCAGTCTGCCCCAGTGCCCCAGCCAGGAAGACCACCAGGGCACATCTGCACACCCAAAGCCTCCCTGCATGAAAACGCAGCAGCCAGGCGCAGCCTGCATGGCTCAGCTGCAGCACACAGACCAGACCACACCAGCGTCCCCTAATAAGCAATTGACTCTTTTTTTTCCCTCCCTTTCAAGAAAAAACCAAGCATTAATTTGGCTTCTGCCACTCTGTTTATCTAATAGCATCTCTGATTGATTGTCTTATTTATAACCCAGATCCGGTGTCTGGGCTGCTCGCAGAGACTGGGTGATTGATGGAAAGAAGACAGCCAGGAGGGGACTTAATGGAGCTGTGTGGCTGAGCAGCGGAGCAGTGGCTTAGGCATGAAATGCATGCGTCTCCCAGAAGTCTGGGCTCCTTTTCTTCTCCTGTGCACAGTTCTTGGGGAAGATGCTAAAGGCTAGGAGAGAGCTGAACGCTTTCTGTTCTCTGCCATCAGTGACCAGGAATGGTGCTCAGGTCTCCTCCAGCATTTAGACAAGGATAGGCCCAGGGGACACAGCCAACAGCGACTTGTGCTGCTTCCCAGGAAGGTGTCAAGTCATCTCTGGGAAGTTCTCTCTCACCCAGGATGGAAGGGGTGGTTCAAATGTGTGAGAACAGCCTGTCTCTGCCCAGCCACCAGCCTTCTGTCAAGGCCCTTGTCCCTCAGGCTGGAAATCAGGTCCTTGCAGAACGCAGTGATGCAGAGAGAAGTAGTTCCCTGGATGACAAAGTGCCACCAAGTTGGGGTCTCACTCTCCTGCAGGCTGGTAGCATTTTCTATAAGCCCCAGATTAGCCCCAGCTCAGAGGGTATGATTCCCCCACCCCCAGGGGAGGTTTCCCCCATCCTCCCACAAACCCCTGCAGAGCCACTGCCTTGTGCGTGGCACCCCATGGAGACAGTCCCCTAAAGCACCGCAGGCAGGGAAGGGATGGCAATCCCAGGAAGTGACATTTCACTGCTCACTGGGTTCATGTGCCAACCTGAACACATCCCACACCTCTATCCCACAGCCCAGAGCAGCTGTCCCCATCTACAGGACTGGGTGGTGGCTGACTTCTTCAGGTCTCCAAGAAGAAGTTCAGATTTGATATAAGCCAAACTAAACCCTCGTCTTGTCTATAAAGTTCAGTTTAGGAAAAAAAAAAAACAAAAACATATCGGTTCAGTCAAAGTATTTCATGGTCATTAACAGTCTTTATTTTATGTCTGATTGTAACAGATAATCTAGTTCAACCCTAGAGCAAAGCGAAACACAAAGTTCTTTCATGATGAGGGATCCCATCAGCCAGTTTTGACATGGCCAAGCCCCACTCCTTTCCTTGTTTTATGTTTTTCTTCCTTTCCTTTCACATCTGAAATTTGAGCAAAACCAAAGCAACTTCACAAATGTTGCTGTTTGAGTGGACCAAAGGAAACCAACTTGAGAACAAATCTTGTGTCCACTTGTGCTTGGCACACTGGTGTTCGCACCACCAGCATCTGGTAGACTTTACCCAGTGCCCTATGGTAGAGAACTATCGCTTTGGAGAGAAAACCTCTTGGAAAATGCCTCGGGCCATCTGATGCGTGCAGACTGGTGCATGTTCCCTTTGGGGCCACCTCACCCTGTGGATGGGGCAGTGGGTGCAGGAGGGGATCAGGATAGGGCAATCCGTGCAGGATGTTAGAAGGGGCTGTGATGCAGGGGCCCCTGAGCAGAGGGAGCAGAAGTGGCGTTTGATGTGGAATCTCTCCTTTTGCAAACACAATGAGTTGCAGAGGAGTTTTATAAACATGGCTATTGTTGCTCCGTCCCTTTGCTGGGAACAGATGGTCCAAGCATTCTGTTCAGCCCCCTCCCCTTCACTCATCCCCCACCCCCATTAATAAAGCCCCAGCAACTCCAGCACCGCTCAGGTTTTCCCAAGGGAGATCAATAAATAAATGTAATAACAACAAAGGGGCCCATGCAGACGAGATTCTGTTACAAAGAGGCCTCGGCCCCCCTCCTCCTTTCCGGGCAAGAGTCGTTGTGCACAGGCACTCCAGTCGGTTTGGGGAGAGGCTGCTCCATCCCCACCTTCTGCAGGATCTTCACTCTGGATGAGCCAAGCAACACCTGGAAGTCCCCATCCTGCTGTCAGGATGGCAATGTTTGATGGTGGTGGCCACCTCACAGCCTAGACCATGAGATGCTGATGGCAAGTGTCTCTTAACTCCCCATGGGCACCTTCCTCCCTTTCAAGAGCCATCTGATGACAATGACGTCCTGGGCGCAGGCTTAGCCACGTGCCTTGGGTATGTGGCAAGCAGCTGCCCTCTTCTATCAGAGTTTCCTGGATAAACAGTTGCTCCACGTCCTTTCCCAGCAGGATTGCACCCAGTACAGGGCATTAGGAACCAGCATTCAGGCTCCACTTTGGCTCAGTTTCCATCTTGCTGTTGCTTGATGTTGGATGAGGCCGTTTTCCAGACAGAGAAAAAGCAGTGGCGACTCTCCCCTACTCTTTGGTGGGGTTTTTTGTAGGGCTGGAAACAACAGTTTGCAGTGGTTAAACTGGGAAAGAGAAATTTGCAGATGGGGTACCCATGTAGAAATCACCAAAATTCACAGTGCTGTCTGTGGGGCTGGAGAGTAGCTTCTCCGGGAAGATCAACAGGCTTTGAACATGGTCGCAGCATCTCACTGGGCTCTGAGCACTGAAAACTCATGCTCAGGTGCTCCATCGAGTGTTCTTTCCCTTGACGAAGGATGAGACCAGCTCAGTAGAAATCTTCATACGATTATCTGCTGGGAAGAGGCTGATCCTGGAGCAACTCCACAGGCACAGATCGATGGGCATTGCCTGGACCTTGGCAGTGCACAGGAGGTGCTGAGCAGAGGGTTTGGTGCGAAGGGCCAGCTCCCATCCCCCTGCCACATCCCTGCTCAGGTAGGCTGCAGGCAGCCACTGTCCCACCTCCTTCCCTGCTGCTCCCACCACCCAGATGTGGAGGAATGTTGTTTTTATCTGTGGATAACTCCTGCAGCTGGGGGTCAGTGGGACAAATCATGTCTCACACACCCCCATCACCACCCCCGGCCTCGCTCCCCCTCCGAGCTGCCCTGGGAATCCCCCCCCTCCCAGCCCCTCACTCATAAAAAACCTAAAACTCTCGATATCATCTCCCATAAATGTGGATTTCAGGCCCCGTCAGTCACCAGACACGTCCCACAATCTGTGCTGGCTGCAGGCAGCTGGAGGGGTTTGCTGAAGGACCAGAATGACTTCATGCCGCCTCCCACGGACTGGGGTTACCCTGAGGGCTTGGTGCAGGGAGGGGAGCACTTAGCCCCATCCCCACCACTCCATCCCACCCACTGCCACCACACTGTGCCGCGGACCTGCCAGGACAGGCACTGGTCTGAAGGATGGTCCCAGGCACCATCCTGGTATGTCCAGGACACGAATGCTGTCCCCGTGGATGCAAGCAAGACGGCTGGCCCAAGCTGCGCTGCTGGAGAGGTTTATGAGGGCTGACCCCTTGCACTGAGCGCCTGGGGCAGGATAAATCCCGCTCTGCCTTGGAGTGCAGGTGGATGTAGCTGACGGAGAGGGGAAGCGACTGCAGATGCGTGGGGGACCCAGCGAGGGGGAGATGTGTGGTGCTTCAGGTCCATCCCTGCAGTGAGAATGGGCCCCTCCATCTGGCGAGAGGAGCAGGGCTCAGTGAAGGCAGCGATGGCAAGGATGGGGACACTGGGACAGCTGATAGATGAGGAGGGCACAGCACTTCCTGGGAATCCATTGCGGCCTGTGGAGGTTGCACCGTTTTCCAGGCTGGGCTGGAGCTGTCTGGTACCCAAAGATGTCTCCAGGGATGTCTGCACCACAGCAGGGACCTGCTCCAGGGCCTACTGTACGGCTCTGTGGGTGCACATGACAGGGTGGCCCAAATATAGCCTGCTAGGGAGGTGCCCAGGGAGCCAGAAGACCTGCACCATGCTGATATGTAGGTCGCCCTGAAAGCAACACCTCCAATTTATTTCCATAGAAACTACAACAGATACAAAGAGTACAACAGCACTATTTGATCAAGCAAATTCTCAGCTACAAAACACTATTTTTTGACATAGTCACTACCATTAGCCAATTCACACAGGTGAACTCATGCAGAAGCTCTTCATTTCATGGTGTGACAGCTGTGCATGGCAGTCCAGAACATGGCTTGTCCTTCACATCACTGTCACCACTGTTGAAACATACCACCCACCCCTCACTGTGCTCACATCCACTGTTTGGTCTCCATCAATGTTCAGCAAACATCAATGAATGCCAATGGGTGTTATTTTTCTCCATGGAGGAATTCAGTGACACACTTTGCTTCGTCCACACTTCCATGTCAGACGGCATTTTGTCAAAGTGCCCCTCTGCTGCCTTCTGTTGCACGGCAACAACATGAAATGAAATATTGGGGGAAGGTTCGGCCTCTACTGTCGTGTCACTAACATCCACCTCTGATGTCAAGGGCCAAAATAATAAAATAAGAGGCATTACATTTGGGGCATCCCTGGTAGATGGCTGCACAACACCCAGATGGGACTTATGTCCTCAAGGGGACAGTGGGTGACTGCTGGCACACCCTGCGTACCATAAGTGTGTGGGCGTGTGGATCCATAGCTGTGTGACTCAACCCATCTGTGGTTTAAGTCCCACCAGGACATCCTAGCACAGCGACGAAGGAAACAGGCAGGATCTGGAAAGGTCATCTGCTCTCTCTCCATGCTGCTACCCCAGTGTCCCGCTCACATCACCCAGAAAATGTGAAACAGTGCCACCTGCCTCAGGACAGGGTGCTGCCCATGTCCCCAGGTCTCAAACACTGAGAGACGATTGAGATCTGCACTGAGAGAGACACCCAGGATCAGAGGCAGCCCATGACCACGCCAGCATCACCTCGGGCAGTGGGTCTGGGACGTGGAATTACCAAGCACAGGATGGAGAGCTCTGCACAAGCCATAGGGATGTCTGGTCACATCCCACCCCCACCGTTTCATGTAGTGCTGATCTGAACCTTGTCTTGGGAGCCAAGCAGGGGGTAGGGAGCCTTTTTCTGAGTGAATTATAATCATCTTTTTGAAAAAATAACACAAAGCAGGTGGCTAAGCTTGAAGGCAGATAGCCGCCCAGCACCCAGCACCTGGCTGAAGACAGGCGCAAGCCCAGCTCTGGGCTCTTTGAAGTCAGCACATCTTCGTGCTCTCAGCTGGTTTGGGGCTCAGAACCTCAGTGCGTGCCTCCTACCAGCACGCAGGTAATTTATGGATGTGGAAGGAGATCCAGAAATTCCTCTGTGAGCTGCCAGCATCAGCCTAGTCCAGCTGGAGGGTCATGTTTGCCTCCCATGAAGAGCTCCGCAGGAGCACGGTATTGCACGAACCAGCTCCAAAAGCAAATCTTCTCCTTGATGTCCAAATCACATTCGTGGAACCTCGGCAGAAAGACAGCATCGTTTCTCAAGGTGCACCATCCACACCACCTACCCGACCCCACGGGCAAGCCACTGACTGATGGATGTGCACATGCTTTAGTTACAGCGCTGTGAAACCTCCTCACACTGTTTCGTTGGAGAGCTCATCTATTCGAGGAGCTGGAGCAGTACTTACTCAGCTCAGCAGCACAAGTCTCTGGATTTTCAGGCCTTTAATATTCACTCTGATCTGTTCATAAGTTATTCATAGGGAGTGGGAAATGCTTCACAAGAGAACTCGCTCCAAATTGTGAGCGCTTCTGAGGCATCTTACAATCTGCTTGCACAGGGAAAGGAAGGGAAAGTAATAAATAAATGATTATTTACAAATTATTTACTTGTCTCTACTAATTTCCATGCTGTTTACCTGGCAGCAGTCTGAAGTCAGGAACAATTAGAAAAAGCTCTCCTCATGCATCAGCGGCTGGAAGCTGTGCTGCATGGGGGGAAGAAAGGCAATGCGGTGGAGGAGGAAGGAGGAGCTCGTTCTGGCTGCCAGCATGACCATCAGGTGCAGTCCTGCCTGGGCTCTGCACTCCAGAAGGGATCACTGTCACAAAGTCTCAGTGTAGCTCCTCCAGCCACCTCTGCCCAGCCAGTTCCATCTCAGACAGTGACCTGTCTCCAAAGTGTCCCTCTTCGCATGACATCTGGACAGGCAGCCAACAGCCCTTAGACACACCTCACTGCAATGGAATTCCCCACAATCTGTCATTGTGAAGCAGCAACAGCAGTCTAGTGTTTATCGGTCCTAGTTCATCATGACATGTGGAGTCAGTCTGGGATGTTACAGCTTGCTGAGGGTCATGAGATCCCCAGGGACACCGAGGTCTGCAGGAGATGACCAGGCCTTGCTAGGAGGCAGCTCTCTGCCACAGAGGAATCAGGAATTTGTGGAAAACACTGTGGAGAAGTCTCTGGTGTGAGCTATGCAGCAGAGTCAGAAGGGATGGGAAGCCTGGCTGTTCTGGTGTCACCAGCATTGGGCTGTGAATGTGGGAGAAGCCATGCTCACAGCCAAATGTTACCCCAAAATTCCCTCCAGCTGATCCTGTATCCTTACAGGCTGGTCCAGGAGCATCTTGGGCAAAGGAAGCTCTGGAAGGAGACTCAAGATGTGGAGGGTGCAGACTGGGGAATGATGGCTGCAGCTTGGACTGCCACTGACAGATGACAAAGCACAGGACTCAGATTATGCACTTAATGTGCTAGGAAACCATGCTGCATGATGGTGACCCACAGGAGACAGAATGCCACAGCGTAAAAGGGACTGATTGTGTACACAAACAGGGGAAATAGAAGTTGGATTATCCAGCCCTGCAGCATCCAGGCTTGCTCTGACCCTTATCAGTCACTGGCAAGTCACTGGGCATGCAGCAATGCTGGTAGAAACATGGGCAACGAGTCCAGATGCAAACATCTGGATTTGGAGCCCCTCTTGTCATTGGCTTGAAGAAACAATGCAGCTGAGGAGGCAAGAGGGAGGAAAGATGTGGAAATGCCTGTAGGCCCCTTGGCCAGCACGTGGATCCAGCAGAGAGGGATTTGCACCTGGCTGGGAGCTGGCAGCAGTTTACTCATTCACACCAGCCTGCTGATCTCCCTCCACAGCCCCCCAGAGCCCGGCTCTCTGGTGTGAGATGAACACTGAGCAAATACCCCTTTTTTCCTGCCACAATAACCCTCTTTAACTTTTCAACTTATCACCTGCACAGAGGTTTATAAAATTTTCAAGCTAATGGCGTCTCCAGTAATGATACTGCAGATGTACAAGCTGCATCCTGGGATGAATAAATTATAGGAGGCAGAGTAAATTGCAATGGGAAGGACAGCAGCTGCAGGATGGAAACAGATGGCTTCTCCGAGCGCCACAGCTTGGTCTCAGAACAGGGTATGTCCCCAGGGCTGGCCTTTTCCTGGTGGCCCTGACAACCAGCTGGGCACACCTGAGGCTGCTGGTCCCTAGAGCAGCAGCAAATGTTTTAGGCAGTGCTGAGCTGCATTAGGTGCCGCTGCCGGGCTGGGTGCTGTGGTGGTATGGGAGACAGGCAGGGCTCGGCAGTCTCTGTCCCAGGCAGGGGACAGTGTGGCAGTCAGAGGGTCACAGAGCAGCTGTGATTTCTGGCTCTGTTAGGCTCTGCAAAGCCCTCAGGGCAGCACCTCTGTGGCCCACAGCACATGCTGTGGAACCTGATCCTGCCACAGGACACCAGCAAGGCTGATAAATGGTGGGCGCTTTGCTCCCTGAGCTCTCAGTGTCACCTGAGGTTTCTCTGACGGAAGTACAGCTCTCTAACACACAGCCTGCCAGCGTCACTCTGTCTCTGAGGGATGCCTGGCTTGTGCTGACCCACACCTCACACACAACGCTGATGCTCATACAACCCCACCAGCCCTCATCATGCTGCATGGTGGAAAACAAGTGCCACAGCGGTGTGACAGAGGGGTGTGACTCTGCACCATGCGTCACACTGGTGCTGGGCATGGTCCTTCTGCTCTGCTCCCATTATTGCCAGTGTGAGCTTGTGCTGGATCATCCCAGGAGTAGAGTGTGGACACAGAGCTGCCTTGGTGTTGTTTTCTGCAAAGTTCTGCAGAGCAGCAGGATGCTGCCAGGTCCTGCTCTGTGGTGCTCCCTTCCCTTCTGTGCATGCCACCAGCCAGCTCTTCCTGCAGAGCCACCATGCCAAATGCTGACCTGAGCTTGCAATACTCCCATGCCCACCACAGCAGGATGCTGGTACTCTGGAGAGATGTTGCTCCAGAGAGAACAGGAGACATTGCTCGCTGTTGAGGCTCAAAGTCCTCCCTGTAAGTGCAGTTTCCAGTGTGCTTTGGCCCATGCCTTGGTTGCACTGCAGTTTTCTGCATGTCTCCATACTGGAGGATGGCAGGGCTGCACTTGGTGACTCAGAGCACGAAGCTGGGCACTCCTGGAGACAAAAACAGGTCCTACCCTAAAGGAAAAAATTTCTTGAAACTTTCATCTCTGTGATCTTAGGGAGCCTAATCACATCATGGTGGAGAACTGCCTGGTTGAACTTCTACAGAGGTTAGGGATGGACTGAAGGAGCAATTGATAGCTTCTGTACCTGACCTTATCCAGAAAAGGGACGTTCACACTAGGACGCTAGGTCCACGCTGATCTCCTCCCAGCGCACCAAGGTACACAGCCTTCCTCAGGACAGCAGGAACCCAGCACCAGTGCTGGCAGGCTTTCCCCCTTCCCAAGCAGTCCCAAATGCTGCCTGAGCTCACAGCAAGGACAGGAGATGCACAAGGAGATGATCTGAGGTCCTATCCATGATTCTTGGATGCTCTTCAGCTGCAAAGCCAGGGCACATGCAAAAGGTATTTCCCAGCCCTGGGAGCACAAGATGCAGTTTCTCCAGGGCTGCAGGACTAGGGTAAGCACAGAGCTGAAAGGGGATGGGGTCACCTTTTCCTTTGTCTGCAGAAACTTTTACTGCTCTCCATGACACCATCTAACTCCACTTTCTTTCACAGCTTCACTGCCTTGTTCCAGAGTGATTGCACAGGCAAACGTGTCCAAAAGCAGATGGATCTGCTAAGCATTTCTTTGTTGCACATTATCTCATACAGTTTGGGTGTAATAAAACTTCTAGGCAGAACAAATCTTCAAGCTTGTGCCGTGCCTTATTTTTAGCTGCAGAGTACGTCTGTTTTAGAGCTCCTAATCCCTGGCTTGCTTGTAATTTATGGAGCAAGTTCTTGGCTCAGTTGGGCCAGAAGATTTGTAGTAAAACTTTTATAAGTTGCAGAGATGAATCCCATGGACTTTTGCAGTCTCAGGAGACTCTCCTGCAGAAGTGTGTTTTGCTGAGCACTCCCTCGATGTGGGAGTATGCACGGGTGAGAAAGTGTCAGATGGCTGAGAATAAATTGTCCTTGCTATCGTCACAATCTGCAAATTGCCTGGGAGGACAAAACAAAGGAGTCCACAGCTTTCCTGGCTTCACACATGCTGGGGACGGACGTGAAAGTCCCCATTCAGCAGGACCTGTCTGGCCAGATCCATGCCCGTGGCAGGACTTAGAGATGAACTGCGTTATGGGGCTGTGCCAGGTGGTGAGGTGACTGAGCAGAAGAGCAGTAGCTTGCAAGCACTATACCAGCTTCTCCAGGATTATTGAGGTGATTGTTTGCTTAGCACTGCAGGGAAGCCTGTATGCACGTTGCCTTGAAGCTTTTAGAATGAACTTAGTACAAGGCTTAGGAACAGGAGCAATAGCTAATGTCTTTTCCCTCACTGCCTTAGGGTAGGAGTTTCCAGAATGGAGCACTACGTTCTGCTTTGCTGTAGCAAGGATCTGAGAAGTGTCAAGGAGCAGAGGAGGAGAAAGGGATCATGGCATGGGAGCCACCAGCAGCCCCTCCAGATCTCAGCCGAAGCACAGTCCCAGAGCTGTGCCCAAAGCTCACCCACCCAAGGCTTGCCTGCAGCACTTCGCTTCCTTGGAGCCCTGATGCTTTCTGCAGCTCCCCCAGCTATCCCCACACCCCATCTCTGAACGAAGAGGAGTTGTGTGTCTTCAGCCCAACAGCTGGGAGCTGCTGTGGGATTGCTGCAGAACAGCGCAGCGGGGAGGCCGGTGATTCACCATCTGTGCACTTCGCTGCACTGGGGTGATGCTCAGCTTGCTGCGGTACTTAGGTTTATGCAGCCCCCAGCACTTTGTATTCCCAAGAGTACTTTTTTTTGAAGAAAATGAATGCTTCCAGAAAACGTAAAGGAAGGAAGGTCAAATCTAGAGAGGGGATGTTGCAGTTCTTTATAACCCAAGCAGGTACCAAGGTTACCTGCAGCTGGTGGGTAGATGGTCTCCCTGTGTTCCAAGGATGGAGCAACCTTCTCTTTTCTTGGTGTATGGGTATCCTTGGGATGTGACAGCTTGCTGGTGCCACCGTGTGCTGTTACGGGGGGTAGGATGAGTCTTTTTCAAATGTCTCCATGTTATTCAGGTAAAGATAAAGTTGGCCAATGCCTGAGTTTATTGTCTTTGAACTTTTTTTGGTACCCTCTGGCAAAAGCAGGTGCAGAGAGCAGTTTGTTCCACCACAGCCCGTTGGGAGCTGGCTGTGCTGGGCTGGGCAGTAGGAGCATCCTGCCCACAGACCTTGGCTCTCTTCCTGACTCTCTCCCAGAGATGCAATTATCCCAGCCTCAGCACCCAGCAGAGGTCTTCTCTGGGGAGGAATGCCCTGGTGCTGCCTGAAGCTGGGGAAACATTGAAAACTCCCCCTGTGCCTATCTCCAACAAATGGTGACCACAATGGGGGATTATAGCCAGATTAGCAGCAGGGCACTGCACAAACTATCCTCCTCACTCATCCCCTGAGTGCCGACTGATCCAGCCTCAACCCCAGCCCTTGTGGGAGCAACCTCATCCTCCCATCATGCAGCAGAGCCTCTGGCCCCTGTGGCTCCCTTACCCAGAGAGGTGATGGCATGGACGCTCTGCCCAGGGAGTCTCCAGGGGACGTGGGCAGTGAGGCTCTGCAGGCCGTAGGGGAGTCAGCAGGATGGCTGCAGTACTAGGAACCTGAAGCCAGGATGCCTGTCAGGAGTGCAGCTTTTGGGGGAGCTTGGGGAAAATGGGGCAGCTCTGGATGCAGGCTTTCACCTCGTCCGGTCCTCTGCCTGCCCCATGCCTGAAGTATCTCCCCAGCCCATCCTCTTCGCCATGCTCAGGAGGACTCAGCAGCCCCTAAGCATTGCAGAGGGGGTAAGAGGAGGGGCAGGAAGGGACAGACACAAGGGGTAGTTGCAGGAACCCCACTCGTGTGCTCACTCCTCCTGCACAGACTGCTGGAGCTGGGGGCTCCAGTGTCTCCTCTCCAGGGAAGATGCTTTCCCTTGCCCACCTCCTTGGGCAGTGAGAGGCTGAGCACGGCAAAGCTCTGGCGTGGAGGAGTCCTGCCTGCCTTTGCTGGATGTGCAGCAGTTTGCAGGAGCTGGCTGCGCTGTGCAAGCCCTGCTCTGCTCCAGCTCCGCCGCAGTGCTGGCAGTGGTCTGCACTGCCATCGCATGGCTGTGCTGCAGACAGGGTGCAGCGAGGGTGCTGTTGGGCTGCACGGCCCCAGTGCAGCTGTGGGTCTGCAGCTCCCATCTCAGCCAGCACAGACGGGTCAGGGTCCTGTCCTGAAATACATCATCCCAGCAACATGTCTCCTGCCTTCTCAGCAGCAGCAAACTCCTCATAGGTGATACACACCCATAGATCTGTGCTGTGCTGCAGATGTGTTGTAAAGCCTGCATCACACCCTAAATACCTGTGGATTTACAAGCGTGTGCCACGCCACTGGAGATGTGTCCTGTGGGGGCCCCCATCCGGAAATTGTAGCAGGTACTCTGCACTGGAGCAGCTCTTTGCGTCCCTCAATTAGGAAGGAGAGGTTCCCTTAGGGGAAAGACTTCCTCATCTCCCACACCAACCTCTCATCCTGACCCCAAGAACCAGACCAGTTCCCAGCAGCCAGCTGTAACCCAGCACAGCAAATCCTAGGGAGTTACTGGAGACTCTGGCACCATGTGTAAATCCCTCATTTCTGCTCACAGACCTCTACATCCTCCCTCCACCCTGTGCACACATCCACCTGCTCATGCCCCTGTGAATGGCACCCACTGCTGCTCAGATGCTGCTTAACAAAACCAATGGAGCTCAGGGAAACTGCTCTCTGTGCAATTTGTTCCCCTGTTGTACTGATGCTTCAGGACTGAGCACTTCAGGTGCTCCCAACTGTGTGCTTTCCCAGTGACCCTGGTTGGTGTAAGCGGAAAATACTGTGTCTACCTCTGAAACACAACTTCCTCGTGCCCCATAGACAGTTGCTCCTCAGACAGCAGGGCAATGAACAATTCTGAGCATGTCCTGCAAATCCTGGAGAACAGGGGGCCCGTGCCTCTCTCCAGATGATCAGTTTGGGTGTGTACATCAGCTTTTCCTGATGTCTCACCTAAATCTCACCAGCCACAGCATCTTCTCCTGGTGCAGGGGGCGGCTGTCACTCCCTCCATTTACATAAAGATGGACTACTCTCCATCCAAACCTGGCCCTGTTCAGGGTGTGTTTGCTATTTACTACCTGGTCCTCATCTTTTCTGATGCCTCTCAGCTTAAGGTTCATCTTTTTGTGATGGGTGGCTGCCATGCATCACACTTCTCTGTCTGTCCCTTCTGTTCTTCTTGGGGCACTGCCCTGGGCTGCTCAGGAACACTGATCCAGCTGGACACTTCCGCTTTTTTCCAAATCAAAAAGCTGCTGCCCAAAGCAACATCCTTTGGCTGTGCCTGAAAAAAATCAAAAGAGGGAAGGAGTTTAAATGGCAATGGAGTATAGCTTGGCCCCTCCTGGGAAATCTCTGTCTCAAGGGCATCCTCCATGAGGCCACTCTGCTAGCTTGGGGCAGCATCTGGCCCTGCTCCCGGCTCGGCCACAACCCTGGGGAGATGCTGCCCAGCTCAGTGTGGGGCTGCAGGAAGGACAGCTGTCAGTGTGCCAGCACTAGAGATATCAGTCTCTGGCATGGTCCCCACATGGAAGAGGCTCAAAGAGAGCTCAAAGAGGCCTTGTCAGGCAGTGAATGTCACTTTTTCTTGGTCCTCTGGCTCTGTATCCGCTTACCAATAGCCTGCAGGCAGCATCGGGGTGAGGAATCAGCAGCTTCAGCCACTCTAAGGGGATTTTCACATCTTCAGGGACACAACTTCAAAGCATGGGTCCCTGTGGTGTGCAGAGCTATATTGTGCTGGGGGGCTGCTGCCCCTGCCTGCAGCTTCTTGCAGGGGCACGGAGCAGCGCGGAGGGGAATGAAGAGGGGCTCCCCAGCACCCAGGGGACCAAGTGGACTTTGTGCATCCCAGATGGATGTCTCACTGGGAAAGTAGATCTGTCCTCAAGGACTACACGGGCAGGTGGGGATAAACTCTCGTTATTTTCCTGTTGAAGGGACTAAAGAAAAATTATTACAAGGAGAAGCAGAGGCTGCTCTGGGTTTATTTAGCCCAGAGAAAAGGAAGCTCAGGGGAAGTTTTGTTGCCCTCTACAGATGCTTCATAGGAGGTTGTAGAGAGATTCAGGTTCATCTCTTCTCCTAAGAAATGAGCAACAGGATGAGAACAAATGGCCTCAAGCTGTGTCAGGAGAAGTTTAGGTTGAATATTAGGAAAAAATCTTCATTGGAGGAATTGTGAAGCATGAGAAGTAGCTGAGTCCCCATCCCTGGAGGTATTTAATAGACGTGTAGATGAGGTGCTTATGGACATGGCTTAGCGGTAGATTTGGTACTGTAAGGTTAATAGTCTGACTTGATGATCCCAGAGGTCTTTTCCGGCCTAAACAATTCTATGATTCTATTTCCTGTCTTTGTATTTTCTCTGATTCAAGCACAGTTACTCTGATTTTGGTTTTGGTGGATTTGTTGTTGTTGCTGCTGTCCTCTTACCTTGGCTTTTGAGAGTATTGTTTTCTTGCAAGAAAACCCCCAAATTTCTGGGGACGCTGCCGTAAAGGAGCAGGGCGCTATGAGGCTCCGCAGCTGGGTGCAGCTCCAGGCCGCTGCCGTCAGAGGGCAGCCGCAACCCGAGCACGGAGCCGGGAGAACCGCCCGCTGCTCGAGCACCCCGGGAGCCGCTCCTTCTCCCCCCGCCCGGGCTGCCTGAGCACTCCCGGGTCCACCTGCGGGCTGCTGCCTGTCCCGTGCCCGTCGCCGAGGTCAGTTCCCGTCCTCCAGCAATGCCACAATGCCAAGGGATCCAAAAGGATCAAAGGTTTTCACAGCAGCACGGCACGCAGAGAGGCTGTGTGTGTGGTTAGCCCAGTCTGCAGGTGGGCAAGATGTTGTTGGCTGGATGGTTGCACTCTCAAAGAGCTGTGCTTAACGACTCGATTCCCAGATGGAGACAAGAGACACGTGGCATTCTTCAGAGCTCTGTATTGGGATTGGTACTATTTAACACCACTGTCACTGACCTGGACAGCGGGACTGAGTTGAGAGTTGAGTTGAGTTGGAGCGGGACTATGGATGACAACGTGCTGTGTGCTGCACTCAACATGCTGGAGAGAAGGGATGCCATTCAGAGAGACCTGGACAGGCTCAAGAGGTGGGCCCCTGCAAACGTCATGAAGTTCAACAAGGCCAAGTGCTGCACATGGGTCAGGGCAGTCCCAAAGACCAGTACAGACTGGGTGACGAATGGGTGAAGAGCAGCACAGAGGAGAAGGAGTTGGGTGTTGGTTGATAGAAAACTCAACACGAGCTGTCAATGAGCTCTTGTAGCCCAGAAAACCAACTGTATCCTGGACTGGATCAAAAGGAGTGACCAATAGGGTGAGGGAGTTGATTCTCACCCTCTGCTCTGCTCTCATGAGACCTCACAGAATAACAGAATCATAGGGCTTGTAAGGGACCTCTGGAGAACATCTGGTCCACCCCCTGCTAAAGCAGGCTCCCTAGAGTAAGTTGCACAGGAAGGCGTCTCCACAACCTCTCTGGGCACGTTCTTCTAGAGCTGTCACCCTCAAAGTAAATAAGTTTTTTCAGATGTTTGTCTGGAACTTCCTATGTTCCAGTTTGCGCCGTTATAGGAAATCTGAGGATTGACTCTTTGTGAGGGAGTACAGTGACAGGACAAGGGTTAACGACTTTATACAAAAAGAAGGGAGACAGATTAGACATGTGGAAGAAGTTATTTCCTATGAGGGTGGTGAGGCCCTGGCACAGGCTGCCCAGAGAGTGGTAGATGCCCCATCCCTGGAGGTGTTCAAGGCCAGGCTAGATGGAGTCCTGGGTGGCCTCAGCTGGTGGGTGGCAGCCCTGCCTATGGCAGTGGAGTTGGGACTAGTTAATCTTTCAGGTCCCTTCCAACGCAAGCCATTCTGTGATTCCATGAGAAGTCCCTGATGGCCCATAAAACATCGCTTCCTGCACAGGTGAGTCCCTCTGGTCTGCTAGCCCTCTTCGTTCTAGCTGCTTTATCTCATTCCTCTTCAGATCCTTCTTTGCAAAATTAAGCAGAATATCAAGCAAAGTTCAAGGAGGGATGAGCAATGCCCTGATGCAGCAGATTTCGGGGAGCATCTGATAAATCCCAGCATCTACACACCTATTAGGGCAAACTGCATTTTGGGGTGTATGGAACACAGCATAGCCAGTCAGTCAAAAGAGGTGACTCTCCCACTGTATTTCATGCTGTTCGTGGCCTCGCCTTGAACATTGTGTGCAATTCTCTCCATAATATAAAAAAGATGTTAAGGTCCTTGAAATTTTTCAGAGGAGGGCAACAAAGCTGGTGAAAGGGCTGGAAGACACATGCTCTGAGAAGAGGCTGAGGATACCTGGATAGTCAAGCTTGGAGAAAAGGAGGCTGAGAGGCAACCTCATAGATCTCTGAAACTTCCTGAGGAGGGGAAGTGGAGAGGCAGA
Organism: Penelope pileata; assembly: GCA_013396635.1. Lineage (NCBI taxonomy): Eukaryota > Metazoa > Chordata > Aves > Galliformes > Cracidae > Penelope > Penelope pileata. The sequence goes on along the minus strand of WBMW01006305.1, from coordinate 81,528 downwards.
TCTCTTCTTCCTGGGAACCGATGCTGTAATCCATGGAAATGGCCACAAAACTGCACCAGGGGAGGTTCATAATGGATATTAGGAAACATTTCTTCACTGTGAGGGCAGTCAAACACTGAAACAGGAGATCTAGAGATGTGGTTGATGTTCCAAGCCCATCAGTGTTCAAGAGGCATTTGGATAACGCCTTCAACAACATGCTTTAATTTTTGGTTAGCCCTGAAGTGGTCAGGCAGTTGGACTCGATGATCTTTCTAAGTGCCTGCCAACAGCTCAGTTCTATTCTATTCTATTCTATTCTATTCTATTCTATTCTATTCTATTCTATTCTATTCTATTCTATTCTATTCTATTCTATTCTATTCTATTCTATTCTATTCTATTCTATTCTATTCTATTCTATTCTATTCTATTCCTACTCTTCTCTCTGTCACACAGCTATGACCAGGAGCAGCCTCTGGGACCCCTGGGCTGCAGCCAACAGCAGGTCCCTGCTCTGATTTTATACCAGCCTGGGGAGGTTAAGGAGGCCTCTCCTTCAGCTCACCTCCCAACAGCCAGGGCATGTCCAGGGTATTAGCGGAGCTGGCGTGGGAGGCACAGGAAGCATCCCCTGCCAGAGAAGGCATTTGTCCCAAGAACAGCAGCATCCTTTTTATTTTGCTGAGATTTTGCTTGCGAAATTGAGAGTTATTCTGCCGAGTGACTAAGGAGTAGGGACATGAGTGATACATCTCTGGGTTTAAATTATCAAAAGCCAGTTTGTAGTCACTGGTGTTTTTGGAAAGCAGCCAAATACCGTCCTTGGGCTGGGGCCTCTTGGGGCAGCTCTGTGGGCAGCATCCAGCCACCAAGGCCCTACATGGGGGAGATGCTGCCAAGAGCCAGGAGAGAAATCCAGCCTGCACAACAGGAGGGAGGAGAGGTGGAGTCCAGCAGCATCCAGGCATTATGGCCAGCCTTTCTGGAAGGAAACATTCAAGTTTTCCTTTGGAAATAATTTCTCATGTTCCACTTCTCCTTGGTTGTTTCTCGCTATCTCACGCTATAAATACCGTGTCTTCAGAAAGTCAAAATCAAATATTGTCATGTTCCTCCAGTGAGTCCTTCCCTGGACTTTCTTTTAGTGGAAAACTCACAGGCTAGAAGGCCAAAACAGAACAAAACTTATATGAAGCTCTAAAAACTCTCCTTCCATGCAGCTCTCTCTGCCTTATACCAATTTAACTCTCAGTGGCCCAAACCACTCCAGTTTCAGACCAAATGCCTAAGCACTATCAGGGCTTAAAAGTGTCACAGGGCTGCTCACAGCATTCACAGAGACGTAAAGGCCTTGGGGACAGCCAAGTGTCCCTTTCCTGACATCAATCCTCTGTCCCCCTTGGGTGCATCACCGTGTCCCTCCCTCCCAATGGCCAATGCATGGGCACACTCAGCCTCCAGCAAAACACGAGATGAAGAGAGAGCAGAGGGGAAGGGGTTGGAGGCTGTGCAAAGGAAGAGAGCTGCCAAATCACGGTGGATTTTAGGTGCTGGCTCGCTTACCCCTGTTTATTGTCTTGCTGGCACTTTCTCCCTTTCATAGCCAGGCAGCTCGGTGAGCCACGTGGCTCCACTTGTGAGCAGGGATGAGGAGCCTCCAAGGGCTGGCAGGTTTGCTCTCGTGTCCCCAGGTTCCTGGCTGCTGTTTCTGCCCTGACATCTCTCAGCGCCAGCCCAGCCCTTGCTGCTGCCGGTCAAGCTCTGGCAAAGGGCAGCCCCTATAAATAGCAGAGTGCACAGCATCTCCCCTCTGCCTCCCCTCTGCAGCTGTGAGCTCGCCCCCAGCGTGCAGCACGCAGTGTTTGGCATGCTGCCATGCACAGTTGTGGGAGCAGCTGAGTCTGCTGCAGAAAAGAGGCAGGTTTGACTCGATTCCCATTCTTAAAGCAGACATGGTCACCACTGTGGGGTCCTCTGCAGGACAAGGACCTGCCACAGGTGGAGGTGGCTGCATGGACCTGCTGGCAGTCAGCTGTGAGCCTGAAGACTGGGTGAATGTGCCTCCTTCCCTGAGGTGACAGTGATGGATGAAGAGCTCTGGAGCAAGGGTACAGCTCTGTAATTGCTCACTGCAGTTCAGCAGAACAGAGGTGAAAGGATGAGGAAGATGTGACCAGGCTATGACACTCTTGTGCACAGGTAATGTCTGCAGTGTACCACCAGGCTGGGCATCCACCAGCAGTTTCTCCTGGCACAATGTGGCTGGCCACAAGCTGGGACAAGCCACACTGCCAACAGGCAGGATGGGCATTGCATGGCCTGGAGCATCTCGCCATCCTTCTCCAGCTGCAGGGCAGCAAGATGAATTGGAACAAAGCAGTGGGGGAGCTGTGCTGCACAGCTTGGGGTTTTTGCTGCCTCCTTTCAGCAGTGCAAGCAGCCTGAGCTGTGACCATAATAAATAAAGTGACAGCCAGGGAGCAGAGCTCTCTGGTTTCCTGTACACACCAGGCTGGCCAGGGTAAACACACAGTAAGCCTGCGCTTCGAGTAGGGCTGTGCCCAGCACACGCTGGCTAGAGCCTGGCCACACACCACGTGAGTGCAAGCAGCTTTGCCTTGCCCTGCCCAGCACATTGGGCACCCATGCCTCTGGGACAACCACCTGTGTCTTTTGGACATCAGGAACAGCCATGAAGGCTGGGCTAGGGGGCATGGGTTGCAATGCCCACTGCACATAGACCATAGGATGGCACCGCAGCCTCCAGCTGCACTCGCCTCCCTGTGTCTGCTCCCTCCAGGCAGCAACCCAGCAATCACCAACACACCCAGCACAGCTGAGGACCAGTGTTCCTGTCCCTGGGCACATCATCATAATGCAGTACCTGTGCTCTGTCATTACACATGTTGCTTTGGGTTTGGTCTGAAGCCATGGGCTGGGAGGGAGAACAGCGTGCAGTGCAGGTCAGCAGGTCCTGCACAGATCTGTGACAGTGTAATACAACCCCCAGCCATCTGCTCGTGTGCCCAAGTCCTGACCTGCCTGGACAGGAGCTGGCAGTTCCCTCCCTGGCTGGTGTCTGCTCAGAGGTGAAAGATGGAAGAACAAGTCCCAAATTCAGCCCTCCTGGGGTGCTGAGGGGGACGGGGCAGCCATCCTGGGCTGCCCTTTCAGTGACCTTGTGCCACAGTGGGATGCAGGACGTCAGATGTGTGAAGGGATCTGAGCCTGAGGATGGAGCAGAGAAGAATCTGCAATGTCAGAGCTGCAGGCGGTGCCCACCTCACTTGCTGTGTGCCAGCAGCCCTGTTCCAAGGGCCCCAGGGCGCCTGTGCCTGTGTCCCCAGCCCATATCCCATCATCCCAGCACACCCCACACTGCTCTCACTAAAACTGCCCATTCCTCACTGAGCGTCTCAGTCTCTGATTGCCCTTGCTGGATCTGCACAGTGCCGGTGTGCCAGCAAGATCCATAGCCCTGTGCCCCTTGTCCCAGTGCCCCAGTGGGACATCTGTCTGCACCCCTTACACTGAGACCCTTCAGAATCAATCCCTGCTTTTGCCTTCCCAACCTCACGCCTGTTGGAGCTGGGGGATTCCCCAGATCTGCATTGTGCCTGGCTCTCCAGCGCTGCAGAAGCAGAGAAAGCAGCATCTGGCTCCCTGCCAGCACCGGCGCCGAGCAGCCCGGCTCCCAGCACCCAGCAACCCCACAAAGTGTGGGGGAAAGCCCTGAGTCTGCCCCCAGGAGGAAACCACAGCCAAACGCTCACTGGCACCTACCCAGCCCTGGCCCTTTTGAAGAGGCTGATCCTGCAGGGTGCCCAGCATCCAGCAACTCATGCACATTGCAGAGCACTGGGAGCAGAGCGGCACTGTGGAGTTGGATGGAGAAAGCAAGAAGATGGATGGAGGGAGGACCTCACTGCCCAGGAGCAGCTCCTTGTACATCCCCAGGCTCCCCAAATCCCTGTGAGCAGATGTGAGTGGGCTGGTGGGACAGGACCTCTCCTGCAAAGCACTAGAGAGGCCATAGGGCAGGCTCAGGGAGGCACAGCCCCAGTGTTGGCATAGCCCCAGCATCCTGTGGCATGGGCAGGGCCGATCTGGCCACATGCGGCCAGTGAGGCTGCAGCCTCAGCCACGAGCAGATGTGCCAAGCTGCAACATTCCTGGGGCGATGTGGGCACTGAGCCTCAACCACAGCCGAGCACATACCCACAGTATGGCAGGGAGCGGTGTGGGTGCTGGGCTGGGCACACTCTCCCCACAGCTCCCAAAGTCCCCATCCCCGTTTCAGACAGGGGAAACCACTGTGTATGCAAATAGCTGCAAAGCCCACACTTCTCCCAACCATATGGCAGCACGGAGGGAAAGGGATCCCTCATCCACCAGCTCTGCAACCCCAAAGGACCCGTTAATTTGCCCCTCGGACCCTGGCCATTGAGTTCCTTAACATCCCATATCCCAATCATTAACTTCATTAACATCCCAGGGCAGGAGGCAAAGGAGGCTGCAGACGGGGAGATGTTTCCCTGCTGGTTACACCACTTCCCAGGAAAACCGCCTGCATCAGCACTGCTGCAGCCATGGCAGCGAGCATCGGCCTCGAGGCACTGTTATTGTAGGGCTGCATGGGAGGGCTGGTACAAAGGAAAACGCCAGTTTTTTACTGCGGGGTTACACGGGAGGTGAGATGACTCACGGGCTTGTTATTGTGGGGTTGCAGAGCATGAGCAGGTAGCTGGGTGCTGTTGTGTGCTCACAGAGGTATGTGAAGATGCGAGCAAGGATTGGTTTGTTATTGCAGGGTCGCAGAGGTGGGCTATGATGCAGAAACACCTTGTTTATTCCAGATGGGCTGCAGAGCGGTCTGTCATTGCAGGATTGCTGGAGTTGTGCTGTGTGGGTGCTGCACACACCCAGGCACGTGGCCCTTATCTCTGCATAGGCGCCATGCCCAGGCAGGGGGAACCACTGGGTCTGCCCGGGGCTCCCGCAGCTGCAGCTTTCCTGACCTCACCCGGGGTCTGCATCCCACCCTGAGAGACCCCAGGCCCAGGGGAGGGGAAGTCTCAGTGGCTTTTCACCAGACAGGTTTCCTGTTGCAAAATTCCAACTCAGTTTTTCCTCCTGAAAATTTTCACTCTGGTGAAAAATAAATAAATAAATTCCAAGGGAAGGCAGGGAGGGTGATGGAGGAGTGATGCTTCATAGAAAAGAGGAATGCAAAAGTACTGAAAGCCATGAGGCTTTTTTCAGCTGAGGGACGCAAGCCTCGGTGCCAGCTAACCCTACGAGTTGCTAAGCAAGCAAACAAATTCCTATAAAACCCAAAGAAATGATGATCCCAGGGGCAGGGAAACTGAGGCACGGGCAAGACCTGCCTCACCCCCGTGCCAGGATGCTGGGGGGCTGCAAAGGAGCTCCGCACCCGAGGGGGATCCCGGAGCTGCGCAAGCCGTGAGCCCCGGCGGGACCGGGAGGGGACCAAGAGCCCCGGGGGGGCACGGCGCACCCGTGCATGCCGATGGGAGCGAGCACCCGGCGCGCCCGGGAGCCCGGAGGCGGCCGCGCACCGGAGGAGCCGCGCACCGCAGCGGCGCGGAGCCCGGAGAGCCGGTGCCGGTGCCGGGAGCGGCTCGCAGACAGGAAGCGTCCCGGAGCGGCGGCGGCAGATTGGCAGCGCCCTGCTCCAATTGAGCGGCGGCGGGCCCGTACCGCCCGCGTTGCCTCCCCAGCCAGCCCCGAGCGGGCTCCCCGCCGACGGTCCAGCTCTGAGGTCCCGTTGCCGGGCCCGGCCCGGCTCGCCGAGCACCATGGACACATAGCCCCGGAGGCGCGGAAGAAGGTAGGAGCGCCCGCACTTCTCCTGCGCGAGGCTTCTCGCCGAGGTGCGCGGCTCCTGGTTGCGGGCGGGCTGCCGGCGCCGAGCGGGCAGGCGGGAGCTGTGTCCCGGGGGTTTGCTGCTTGCTCCGAAGCATGGGGAAAGGTATCTATCTCCTCACGCACCCAGGGAGCTGCTCCCCCCGGTTTTCACCGCTAGCCTGCCTGGGGGTATCCGGTGCTGCTGCCCTTCTCGGCGCAGTGCCTGCCTTAAGATGCTGGCGGGATGGAGAGAGGTTCCGGGGTGGAAGCTTTGAGCCCCTTCCCCATCATCTGCGGGTGAGTTCCCCCTCTAAGCTTTGGGGAGAGTTTTCTGGAGAAATGCTCGAACAATACCAGGCGAAATGCCCCTGCTCCTGTGGAGCCACCGGTCCTCCTGGCAGGGCCCTCTTCTCCTGGGGGGTCTGAGGAGGGAAAAGCTGTTCTTAATTATGAGAGGCACAGAAAGAGCTGCTTTCTCATGCGCAGGCACTGGAAGGGCTCTGTCTTGTCCCTCCTTGCCCTTGGCTGTGACAGCTCCTCAGTCCCGTGCGGGTGCCAGCCCTGGTGCCACACTCACTGGCTGGCTGTGTCACCTCCCCTGGCTGTGTCACCCCCTGGGTCCACCCTGAGTTCTGGCAGCGGGCTGGTGAATGATGCAAAAGGATCTGAGATATGCTTGGACTTTGCTGCCAGTGCTCCCAGACCCCTCCGTGATGATGCTTTGAGATGCTGCGTTAGTTTAATCTGATCTCTGCGAGGAGAAACCCGGAGCTGCAGCAGCTCAGGGACATACCGCTGTGCCCCAGCCCGTGTTGGACTGATAGTGTTGGTGATAGAACTGCTGCTGTGTGGGGCTGGCAGAGCGTGCCTGCCGTGTGGGTGCCAGGAGGTGCCCGCTCCTGCAGGCTGCAGCCACGTCTGGCGTTGGCCAGAGGAGGAGGTGGGGTGTTTGCACTCTGTCTGTGTTTATACGAGGGCAGGTCACGGTGTGGTTATGCTCGGGGCTGCACGGAGCCCGTGGCATCCCGCTCTCACGTGGGGTGCGAGCTGGTGGAGGCTGGGTCAGCAGGGCTCCTCCTTGGGCCAGGGCTGGGATGTGGCCACCATGTCCCCTGTACTGTGCACTGTCTGATCCTCTGACCCAGCTCGGAGAGGAGCAGCTTTGCCCTGCCTCTTGCTGTTGCAGTCTGCTTGGGAGCCTCACAGGGAAGGGAAAACTTGATCATGTCTGATAAGCCACTTTTTCCCCGTCCCAGAGAAGCGGGCTGGCTGTCACGGCGGCGGGGGGAGGAGGATGCTTGGCTGGGTGCAGGCCCTGTTTATGAAGGATGAATGAATGACTCACAGCCGTCGCGAGTCTCCTCGCTGTCTTCAGCCTGGAAGCAGCACCGGTTCCCTTTTGCAGCTGCCGGGTTTAACAGAAGCTGCTGTGCTGGCAGCCCACTCTGTGTCCCCTGTCTGCAGGTACTCAGTGCCGCCCTGCCCTGCCCTCTGCCCCACCTCACCTGGACCCTGAGCATCAGCAGAGAAACCCAGGCAGCTGGGGACAGTGTGTGGCACCCTCACCTGCCACAAGCTCACTGATCAAACCCTTTCTTTCCGCTCCAGTTGTGTCCAAAGGCAACTCCAGGCTCTTCCTGCTCACACAGGACTAAGCTTCCCTCTGTTTTCCTGCCCGAGTATATTCCTGGATAGTTTATTCCCACATGGCTTTCTGCCAACATTGTACTTTTAGTTCAAGACCTCTTCTCCCTCTCCAGTGTTTACCCCGCTGTATTTATAGAATCCTCATTATTTTATAAGGTTAAGGAAGCCAAGAGATCCTTGTCTCCTCGTGTTGGATCAGCTCCTGGCTGCCTTCATCTCCCACTCTCTCCACCTCGTGGCTTGCACCATCCATCCTCAGCCATAGGACAGCCAGGGGGACTCCTGGGCCAGCTGTGGTCCCTTTGCAAGGCTGGTGCCACTGTCTGCAAGGAGCTGACTTTTGTATCTGCAAAACTATGGCGTTTGGGAGGACATCTGGCCCAGGGATGTGGCAGCTGTGTGCCCAGAGCTGTAAGCATCTTGCAGGAGATGTGCGCTGTGGGTTTGGGGCAGAGCATGCCCAGAGCCCGGTCTGGCATGGTGCCCATGCATGCAGCACGATTTCATGTGGGCATATGAGGCTGTTCTCTTCCTGCCGCCTTTGCTGTGAAGGAAACACCTTTGTGAGATGCTTGCTGGAGCAGGGGCAGGTGCCACCCAGCTCTTGGCTCTGCTTTCCTCCCGCACAGCATCCTTAGGAAAGTTTGGGCACCTTTCCTCCTTTGTTTTTTCTCTTCTTGTGGGACATGGTGCCTCTGCCCATGCCAAAGCCACAGCCAAGGACTGGAGAGCCAAGGAGACTGGCTCGGATGGGAGCTCTCCCCCTGGACAGTGTGATGGGGCCTCCTTGGCATTTGGGATACTGATGCAAAACCAGCATCAGGAATTAGCCCTGGGCTGACTTGCTGGGATATTTAGAGAGCTTGGGGTTTTTCTGAGTGTTCCTGTGGTTACGAAAGCATCTCATGTGTGAAAATCAGCAAGTATCTGCAGCCAGGGATTTAGTGACCCCATGGCCCCAGTTCCTACCAGCAGATCGCCATGCCTCCTGGTGATGCTTTTCTCCAGCGCATCCTCCTGCCAGGCTGTGAAGGTGGAAAAGGGTGATGATGTCTTACAGTCATGGTCTTCTCTAACAGTCACATTCCAATGGACCATTTCCATGGAAAAAGAAAAATTCCTCTGGAAATTAGAAGCAGGTTTGCTGTGTCAGAGATCAGCTTCTTAATAGGAATTATCTCCTGAGTCTGGCTGGTTCCCAAGTCTCTGAGTCACCCTGTCATTTAGGCAGCCCTAGCGTGGCCTTGAGACGGGGTGAGCTTCTGTGGGGCTGTCCCAGCAACCACAGCCCCTGAAGTGTGTCTCAGCAAGAGGGAGGATGGAGGATGAGATGCAATTCTGCCTCCTCTCCGGGCTAAGAGTCTCAGAAATGGGGGAAAAAATGGGAAACATCTCCTCATCTCTGCTGCATCTGTTGTTTTGGGTAGGGAAGGTTAGGGATAAGAGGGGCAAGGAGTCGAACTGTGCTTGAAGACCTGATTCACCTCCGTCCCAGCGGGATTCTGTGCTGCAGTCACATCTGACCAGCGGAGCCTGGAGTGGGGCCAGGAGGGATCAGTCATTGCTGAAAAAGCTTAAAAGGGATTTTGGAAAGGTTTGCTGGAGGGTCTGGCTGGGGGGAGGCCACATCTGCTCCTACAAGTTTTCTGAAAACGCTTTTGGAGATGGCAGCTGGGCTGGATGGACCTCGGGTGAGAGCTGGCACGGTTGGACGCAGGGCTGAACTATGAGGGGGGCAACGGCTGGGGGAATCGCAGGTGAGGTCACGTCCCGTGAGAAAACAGCCTCTGGGTGCAGGGATTACAAAATCATGCACATCCTCGGGTTTCCATTGGGCTGTAAGCACTCAGGATGACCGTGCAGACCTCACTGTGGATGTCTCGGTGGAAACGTTTGTGGCAGTGGGCAAGAGTGTGAGCAAGATGCTTGGCTGTGAGGAGAGGGGTCGATGCTGAGAGATTTAGCGGGGTTTTGGAAATCACTCCAGGACTCCTCAGAGGCAGCTGGGCTCTGGTACTCTCCTCTCAATATGGAGAGGTCAGAAATAGAAACAGCATAATAAAAATGGTTACGGACCCGCAGAGATTTCCTTATAGGGAGGGGTGGAAAAGTTTAGGGCTCCTTCATCTAATGAAATCCTGATGGTGGAGAGAAGGTCGTTTGGGCATATTGTGTTTTACCCAGGCTCCTAAAGTGAAAACAAGGGATGCCGAGCCTGGTTGACAACATGATGCTGGAGACACACCAAGGGACAGAGGGGAGGGAGAAACCATGAGCAGGCAGAGCTCCCTGCCGTGCCAAAGCGGCAGTGCTGGCTTAGCCCCTGGGTCTCAACCCATCTGGGGGATGCTGCCTAGCATCCTGCGGGCAACCCCAAGTGCCTGGTTTTGGCACATGGGTTTGGATTTGCCTGCAGAGCACGTGAGAGGCAGTGACCCCATGCAGGGCATGTCCCTGTGCCCAGTGGGCTGGCATGGTGGTGCTGGTTCAGCTGTTTCCTTTGCCTTCCTTTGCTTTCACCGGCCCCTTCCTCTGGGACTGAAACCCTGTGCACTCCATCCTGGCCAGACTGATAGCTGGAGCCGGGATCTTGCCAGCCCCTCTTTGATGAAGGTCGGTGCGGATATCAATGCCTCTTGAATTCAGTAATGCCGTGAAAAGAGTGATTCAGACCTCGCCTTCCTGCAAAAGCAGCTAGAGAAACAAAAGGGTGACGGTGAGTGGGACACGGGGAGCTGCTACATGGAGCAGCTGGAGCATCACCCCATGCCATGCCAAGTTGCAAGAGCAGAGCTGCAGCTCAGACAGCTGTGCTGAAATGGCCCCAAAAGGTCCCCGGAGCTGGCTCGGCTGCCGTGTCCCTGCTTTGCTTTACGAAAGCCACTGTCACGCACGGTGCTCGGGCCAGCTGGCGTCTCCCCATGCTTTCGTGCAGAGCCAGGACAGACCCCGAGCCCCTGGGGAAGTCCACGGGAATCTGTCCTTCGCTTTCCATGAGTTTTGCCCGAGGCGCCATGTGTTAGGAGGAGCTGGCGGGCTGGACCAGCTCTTGCTCCATCCTCCTCTTGCAAGGGCCAGCACGCAACACCAGGGGGTTCAGCTGCCCTTCAGCTGCTTTTTGACTTTTAGCTCCTGTGAGGCTCCCAGGAGGCTGTTTCAGAGCTCCTCTAAGGCCACTCCACCCCAGCCCAGCTTTGAGTTTTGCAGTGTTATGACTGGAGTGTGAGGGCACTGGGGAAGCATCCTTTTTCCCTTGGCCATCCCCCGTGCTGCACCCTGCTCTTCTCATCTTCTCCAGCCAGAGCTGTGCCCGTTGTCCTTGCACCCGTGGCACCCAAAAGCAGTGTGGGTGCATGGGGCTCCCCACGTGCTGCATTGCCCCTCCCTGGGGCTCCGTACAGTGCAAGGAGCAGGATGCAGCCCCTCACAGCAATGCTGGGTGTGAACTCCCGGATGGGCTTGCGGAACATCCTGTTGACACAACACTTGGGCTGCTGCAAACCCCCTCCCCGCTTCCTCCCTGGAGGCTGCAGATAAGCACTGGGATCCCTGCAGCGCTGACACGGGGCAGTTTGCTCTGAGATTTGGCTTTTGAGCAGGCCAGGATGCTGACATGGAGGCTGGGCTGAGACAAAGCCCTTCGAATAGCTGGTGGTGTTCATGCTTTGTCTGGGGTGTAAGGATGAATGGTATAAGGGTGAAGGATGTAAGCTAGGCAAGGTCTGTGGGGTAGGTAGCATTTATTTCCACCTCTGGGAAGTACCTGCAAGAGGTGCTGGGGCAGTGCACCCCAGCAGTGTCCCCACAAGACATGTCACCAGTGGGGTAGCCCACACCAGACCCAGGGTTAGCACTGAGCAGGTCCAGGACCAGACCCTGTCAGCTATGCTTTTGCTTCGTGCAGTGCTCGGAAGGTCCCTGGGAGTTTTTCTCTTATTTTCCCGGTGTTCCGGGGAGGGCAGCAAACACCTCCCCCCCATCCATAGCCTCAACAAGGGGAGGGTGGAACAGAGCTGAAGGAAACTTCTGCGGCCAGCTCTATGAATTTCCAATTAACAGCTCGCCTGTAGCAGGCCTTGCCACCGCAAGAGAGGTTAATGCACCTAATGCTTGGAGAAACGATCCATTTTTCTTAGTAATTTAATAGCGTGGGCAGGCTGCTTGCTGACAGAGCGCCAGCAGCCAGCACTGAGGAGCCTGTGTGCCGGGCTGCAGCCCGTAACCACCTTCCCTGCACGAAGGAGGAATGCTGACCTAATAGAAAAGACATTTAAACAGAAGGTTTCGAGAGCAGCATGGGTCGGACTGGGGTGCAAAGCTGCCGGCTGCAGCAGAATCTGCCTGTGCATCAGCACAGCACAGCATGGGGACATTGCTGCCCGCAGCCATGCACTGGGAGCACCAGCGGCCGCCCACCAGGTTACATCGTGTGCAGGAGTGAACATTGAGAAAAGGCAGTTTTTGGGAGGCCGGCACACGTTGTGAATTGAGGCTGGGTTCAACGCCCGGCTTTGGCTCTTGCTGGGCTGGAAAAGCCGTGGCGTTTCATTCTGACATTTTCCAAATGAGACGTTTTGATTTTATTTTATTCCCCACCCCAAGGTAATGTTTGGAAGCCAAATTTAGCTCGATTTAATTTGAACCATTTTAAAAAAGTAAAACCACTGAAAACTAAACAAGGCCTATCATTTAGAACAAAATGTTTTGGTTTTCATTTTCCTTTTGGCATGAACCTTGCAAACTTTTTTTTTTTTTTTTTTTCCGTTCTCCTCTTGACCCACAAACAATTTTTTACTTTTTTTTTCCTCTCCTGGTTGCTTCCCAAGATGATGCTGTGTGGGGACAGCTGAGCCCTGCTGCTGTCCCCAACGGGATGAGGTGACACGGCTCAGGGGCTTCCCTGCGGTATCTGGGCTGGGGACCCGGCTCTGTGGCTGGAGGGATTTTGGGAGCTGCTGCGCACTCACCCGTCCCATTGCCAGCAGTGACTCAGCCGGGAGCTCCTCGAAGTCGGGGAGGCCCCGCAGTGGGGGAGGATTTGGGACGCTGTTGGGACTGTCCCCAGGGTCAGGCAGCATCCTGGGGCTGAGCCCTGGGCTGTGCTTGGATGCATCCTTGGATGCAGAGAGCCGCAGGGAAGGGTGAGCGCTGGCACGGCCTTCTCCTCTTGTTTATTCAGGTTTAAAATTAATCTGACCTTCCCCCGCTCAGGCTTGTGCAAACATTGCATGTCCCGGGGCAGGGAGCTCCCTTCAGATGTGTTTTCCCCCGGCTTTTGCTGCCTCTGGGGGAGGTCCCCGACGGGGTGCCCGTGGGTGCTGGGGTTATGGCAGGGTGCCCACTCTTGCTGTGGATGCACCATCACATACAGCTGGAGCCTCCGGCCACGAATCAGGGCACGGTTAATCCTCTGGACAAACACTGCCCAAAGCCAGCTGCCGGAGGGGAGCTGCCAGGAGGCTGCGTGCCTAGATCCGGCCTGTTTGGGCTGGGCAAGGGGAGGCTGCAGCGCTGGCAGGAGGTGCCCATCATCCCCCAGCCTTCCCCGCTGCCATCCTCCACCCTCGAGGCCCTGCCAAAACCCCGCTGTGTACTCCGAGCCTCGGCGTGATGTCTCCGTGCTGCTGGCTGGGAAGCAGCGAGGGGCCAGACCTGACCCAGAGACACACGCTGCCGTTCCCTGACTCATCCAGCACCTGATTTTATTTTTATTTTTTTCCCTCTCCTCCCGAAGCAGCGTGCTGCATACCACAGCGGTGCTTTTTATAGCCCCAGGCTGCAGCCTCGGCACACTCCCGGCTGCACCCCTGGCACGGCCCTGCTTGCTCCGGGTGGCGGGGACACTGTCCCCGTGGTCCCTGCGCCGTTGCAGAGAGTGCGGGCAGTGGAGGACGGTCATTAAACCCTAACCCGGAGCCACGCTCCCGTGCTGCAGAGGTGTTTAAAGAGCCGCATTAGTCACCCGCATGCCACGTGCCGGCTCAGAGCCAGGGGCAGGCGGAGGTGGCTCGTCCCTGCCCGTCCCGTTCTGGAGGGGTTGTGCCATGTTAGGAAGGTGAGAGGGAGGCCAGAGGTTCATGCCTGCTCCCCAGGAGTGTTTTATGAGCACAGGAAGCCTGTAGGCCTCATGGGCCTGCAGAGGAGGCCGCCGGCTCTCCCACAGGCCCCAGCATCCCTCGGTTGGATGCGGGGTTGGGGCTGTGCGGAGCTGGGGGCAGCCAGCCAGCAGACAGAGCATGAGCCGCCTCGCTGATGGGACGGCTTCGCGCGTGCTTTCTCCAGACGTGATTTCACCGCTGCGGGGAGGGAGCACGGCCAAGGGACGGGCCCCGCGCGCCCTGGCGGCACCCGGGCCTTAGTCACTGGGGCCAGGCTGTGCCCGGGGTCCCCATGCAGCGAGGGGCCTGGGGCCCGGTGAGGCTGCGGGTCTGGGGAGCTGCCAGGGAAGGCGGAGGGAAGAAGGAGGGAAGGAGGGAGGGATGGGGGGAGGCTGCCGGGCTCGAAGCCCATCGTCCCCCTCCTCGCTGCCACGTGGCCGGGAGCTGCTTGGGGATGGGGCAGAGGGCAGCGGCTGGGCTGAGGAGCCAGGTGCAAGCTGCACAACTCTGGGTAGGCAGGTGGGGACAGGGCTGGGGCACCGTCCTGGACAGGGCTGCTCCCCAGGGTCCTGGCTGCTGTGCGGTGAGGAGGCCAGTGCTGAGGTGCTGGAGGTGCTGCAGGGGAGCTGCATCCCCCGCTGGGGACAGACGTGGGGAGGTGTCCCAAGGAGGTGGGTGCAGAAGGAGCCCCTCGAGCTCACCCGGCACCTCGTGGGTCAAAGCCACCCCTCATGGCTGTGGTTGCTCTCCCAGTCTGCACCAAGGGAATTGGCTGGGGGCAGTCCTCAACACCCCCCATCCATCCCTCTCCTCCTCCCCAGAGGTTAATGCCAGAGCCAGGCCGGGTGCCAGGTGCTGCAGGCAGCAACCCAGACCTTCACCTCCAGGAATGTGATACCAAGAATGTCCCACAGGCAGTGTGGGGCTGTCTTGGGCAGGAGAATGGTCAGGGATGGATTTGCATGGGCGTTTNCAGATTACTGAGCCTCTCCTCATAAGGGAGATGCTCCAGGCCCTTTATCATCTTTGTGGCCCTCCGCTGGACTCTTTCCAGGAGGTCCCTGTCTTTCTTATACAGGGGAGCCCAGAACTGGATACAGTACTCCAAGGACAAGCTCCGTTGTTAACACCGTGCCAGGGTCTCCAGGCATGCTTCAAAGCCTGTGTCATCCCCCGGGCTCTGTGTTTGCTGCATGCCTCGAGGGGTTGTGCCAAACTGCTGCAGTCTTGCTCTGGCCAGAGGTGCCTCGCTGTGCCCCAGCAACCATGGTGCTGTGTCCGTACCCCAGGAGCTGCTCAGGAATGCTGGAGGGTTGGAGTGTCTCCAGCAGCATCCCGGCCAGTATTCTGGTGCAGGTGATGGTGGGCACGGAGGTGGCTCAGATGGATGCCCAGGGCACGATGCTGTCCCTCCCTTCTCCAGAACACACTGCAAGCCATGGCCATGCGCTGGGGCTGCTGCCGCGGAGCTGCTTGCGAGCCGGCCAGGTGCCGAGCATGCCGGGAGAGGGGAAAGCCTCGGAGACTCGTTCCGAAACAAGGCTGTCCTTTTATTCTCCTTTACGATCGTGTTTTAATATCCACAAACACCCCTCCCTCCTGGGGCGGCTGCCAGCAGAGCCTGCATCGCCTATGCTTGGCCGACCGAGAAACCCAGCCAAGCCCAGGGCCTCAGAGCAGGAGGGAGTATTATTTTTCCCCCTCCTTTTTAATATATGTTTTCTGTAGCTCTAATTGGATGGGCTTGAGCCCCAGCCAAGGCAAACACACCTGAGGGAGTCTTGCCTTGCAGACCCCATCTGCTGTGCCAGAGGCTCTGCTCCCCACACAGCCGCTGCCTAGCCCCTTTATAGGGGAGGCGGCTGCCTTGGGGGGGAACCACGCGGGAGCCCCCACGCAGGAGGAGAGAGGAGCACGGCATTGCACCAGCAAGGCTGCCTGGGAGATGGTGCAGAGCTGGGGGGGCAGCAGGCGGCTGCAGGGCACCCCCATTTCACGGCGTGACCCCCACCCCGCCCGGAGCCAAGGTACCTCCTCATGTGGCTGCTGATGGTGGCACGGGGCTGTGGGGGTGGTGGAGTGGGTACTGGCCCTCCTGGGGTGAGTGCTTCAAGGGGTTGCAGCCCCCACAGATCCCCATGTCCCCAGGGTGGGTTGTGGCTGTGGGGTGAGGATGCTGGGGGTCCCTATTGTTCCCTGGTGTGTGTTGGGCTGTGAGGCCACCTACCCAGTGACACCCATCCAGGGAGTGCCTGGGAAAATGAGGAGGGGACATTAATGTGCCAGGCCACCACAATGGCTTGCATTGACAGCCAAATCCCAGCCTGGTGTTTGTTTAGCACTCCAGTTCCCTGCTTCATTGGCTTTTCTTGGGTGGGCTTTTCAGCTCAGCTTTCTTCACCGCAGTTGTTTCAGGGGCCACCCTGGTGTCCCCATTGCTGGGTGGCTGAGCTGCACAGCCAGGTCCCACATCACATCCATGCCAAGCAAGCTGGGGGAACCACACAAGGGTCTCTGCTTGCCCATGCTGGGCTCCCGCCTCTTTTTCTTGGGATTAAATCTCTGCCAAGCAGGGATGGGGGTGCACACCCCAACCGCTTGCTGGGGGTCACCTTTGGGTGTCACCCACTATGGATCATCCTGGAGGAGCTCTTCTCATCCTCTCCATGTACCACCTGCCAGGGACATGAGGGGATGTGTCTGTCCCCACTGCATCCATGGGGAGGGATGCTGCGGCTGCAGCGTGGCATCCCCTCCTGGTCCCTCTGTGGTGAGCAGGCAGGCATGGAGCTGACATTACCTGTTGCAAAACGCTTCAGAAAATCGCTCCATCATTAAAATAAAAAAAGCTGATCCGTCTGCACTGGGAGCTGCTGCATCCCTCCAGGTGATGGGCTGGGCAGGAGGGGTTTGCACACGCTGTGGCGTGCCTGCGTTCCCCCTCCAGCAGGGTCGCAGGGCTTTCTGTGCGTGGGGATTTTGGGGTGCAGTGGGTGTGGAGGGAGCCAGCCTGTGCAGAGGGCAGCTCAAGCATTTCGTGAAGGATTTCAGAGCCGTCCTGGCCTTGAATCAAGGCAGACTGAAACGGGAACATTTCGAAATTCTTTTGGATGAGGAAAATTCCACGGGCAGCCCCCCTCCAGGGAAAGTTTGGGATGGTTGAAATGTTTGGAGAGAGAGGCTGCTTGCTTTTGTTTACTCTGAACTATAACTTTGGGGGGGTGAAAAAAAAAAAAAGAAAAAGAGGAAAGGAGACAATGGGAGCTTGTAAACAGAGCTGTCCCTGAGTGGGGCTGGGGCGTCGCTCCAGCAGCGTGGAAGGAGATGTGTCAGCACGCTCCCAGCTTTGCCCTGCTATCCCCTCTGCTTGGATACGCTCGCACTCAATCTTTCAGGAGCACTTTCTTTTTTTTCCTTCCCCCGGCACAAAACGATCCAGCCGGTGTTTTTCCAACCTTCTCAACTCGCGGCCCCCCCATCCCCTCGCCCTGCTCTGCAGCCCCCTGTCCTTGGCGGTGGCCTCCTCCTCTCACACTTTCCAGCCTCACTCTTGTGCTGTGACCGCTCGTGCCAGGAGGAGGTGGCAATTAATCAGTGTGGCTGCAAGGAAGCTTTCTTCCCGTGCTGCTGCCTTGGCAGCGTGAGCAAAGGGGTGCAGCTTGGGGTGTCCCCCATGCAGGGACACCGGTGCCACGGCACGCAGAGTTAATGAGTTTGTGGTGACTTTATTTGGCTGTCCAGGTGGCCCCTAATGACACCTGAAATCCCCTTCCAGCCCGAAAGGGATTTTGTTTCACAGAAGAGTGACAGCAAATTGCTAGCTGCAGGAGTATTTGTGCCATTGAAATGAAATGTTAGCAGCTCCTGAAAGCAGGCAGTAACGGCGAAATGTTTATTTTGGACCTGCCGCCCTGCGATGTCTTGGCTGACCCGAGCGCCTTCGTGCCTTGCAGATGGAGCTGCGCCCGATTGCTCCCAGACACCGGTGAGCCCCCAAGCACAGGCAGGATAGGGCCGTGCTTCACCCTGCGGGGCCTCTCTTGCCCTGCTCCAGGCTGGAGTTCATCAGGAGCAGCCAACCTGGCTTCCCGGCACTGAGGTGCTGGGCTTGCACAGGGCACTCCCATACGTGCATATATATCATATGGGGATGTGCATGCTCTTAATGCAGCCCCCACTTCTGCCCCTCCGGCACTTCCTCCAGGGATTCTTAGTTAGGACCAAGCACCGCTTGCCTCCAGGTCCATCACAGGTTCCCTATGCTGGGCTTTCCTCCCTGGGCAGCACACGGGCTGGACTGCAGGGCAGAGCCCGTTGACATCCTAAAGCTAAGCAGATTTGGCAAAACCAGGCCTGTGCACAGCCTCCAGCACCCAAATTCGTTCAGGAGCAGAAAAATTCCAAATCTGAAACTCCTGGGATGGAAGAAGCCATTCTTTCCTACTTGTATCCTGAGCTTTCTGAGGTCCCAGCACGCAAAAGCCCACCCCTGGTTTTGTGGCGTCCAGCACATGGAGCCTCCCAGCCTCTATGGGACCACCCCCCCACTGTGGCTCCCTCTGCCAGCCAGCTGTCTTTGGGGCCAGATGATTATTTTTAGGAATTTCTCCAGCATGTGGCTTAGGGTGAGGAGAGGGGAGCCTGGTGCTGGGGGCTCCTCTCACCCCCCCCCTCCAAATAAAACGCTGCCAGCTGGCAGGGCTTGGGGCTGCTGGCTGCTAACAGAGCCCTTGCTGTTTGGCCCCTGCTGATGCTTCAGGTTACAGCCGGGAGCCAGAGACTTCTCCTTCCGCGGGCTGGGGCAGGGGAGGGCGCGGGCGAGGGGCCGGGCGGAAATCGCAGCGCTGGGGGGGGAGTTTCCCAGGGTCGGAGCAGAAGCCGCCTCGCGACGAAGCTGCCGTGATGCTGAGGTTTGGGCCCCCCAGCACCGGGTCCTGCTAGCGGCTGCCAGCCCCGTGGAGGAGCGAGGTGAGAGGGGTGATCCCTGGGTATGGGGGGCTCGGGTTTGGGACTGTGGTCAGTGGGGCATGGCAGAGTTTGGGGGGTTCGTGGTTGGTTGGATGGGGATGGGTATTTGGGATGACTGTGGAAAAGAACCCATTCCCTGGGCTGTGCTGTGTTTAGCCCTGCATTTGGGGTGCATAAGCTAAATTTGGGCTGTGCTGGGTCTAACCTGCTTTTGGGCTGAGCAGCAGTTGCAGGACCACAGCAACCTCCCACAGCAAGTCTGCAATGGGTTTTGCTGTTTTTTTGGGGGTTATTCCCACAGCGGGCGATGTGCTGGGTGCAGAACCATGTGCGTGTGTGCAGAGAGGTGCAAAGGGAAGCAAAATGCTTTTTGGCATCCCTGAGGTGCTTAGAGCAGTGTTCACCCCTTGGCCTTGAGAACTGTGAGCAAGGAGGTGCTGCGGGCAATGCTAGCAATCCCAGTAGCTGCATACGGTCCTGGTGGCCCCAAAACCAGCAGTGCATGTGCCTCCCTCCCTGCTGGGACCCATTGTTTGGATGTCTGCAGACATGCCGCAGCCTGGTGGGTGCCCGCAGCATGCTCTACGTCCTCCCTAGGTTCCTCCTCCCTCCCTCTTGCTCAGAATGGGTGAAAGAATGAATGCAACTAAAATGTGCTGAAAAGGACTGCACAGCTGCTGATTCCCAAATGGTGAGCTGTGGGGGTGAAGCACAGGGTGTGAGATGTGGCCCCTCCCAGCTGGATAAGGCTCTGCAGGAGGCGGCGGGGGCTGTGTGGGTGCCGCAGGTTGGTGCCACCTCCAAGCTGTTGGGTACAAAACCCTCTAGCCTTTAGCTCACATCTGGAGAGGATACAGTGCCGAGTGCATGGGGCTGGGATGCTGCTGGCTTTCTGGGCAGGGCAGCAGCATGGGCACCAGTTCAGGCCGTGCTGCAGCTCCTCAGAGCCCTGCAGCACTTTGGCAGGGCGGTTGGGACACAGGGGGGTAGCAAGGCGCTCCCCTCCCAACCCCGAAGGAAAGCAAGCTGGAGAGGGAAATTCCTGCTGCTTCGAAACGCCGCCGCCCTTGGCCGTGGCATCGGTTTCCCACAGCGGGCACTGGCAGAGAGCAGAGCCGGGCAGCGGGGCCAGGGATGCTCGGTGCAGAAGCACAGCACGATGGCACAGCCAGGGCACTGCTATCGTACCTGGCCCTCTGCAGAGCGGTGTTGTGCAGGTGGGTGACTCCAGCACAAAGCAGGCAGAGCTGCCAAATGCTATTGTGTTTTTTCTCCCCACATCTCCATTTCAGCAGTGCTGCCCCAGACCACCCTGGGGATGCCTTCAGAGGCACCACGGGTTTGTGTGCTCGTCAGGGAGCATCCCGTGTGTCCCCCGGCTCTAAATGCAACATCGTCTGCATGTGTCCCCCCCCAGGTCTGCGTGCGTCTCTTTCTCTTTGAAGAGCAACTTCAAATTAAGCAAAGCAAAAAGAAAATAATAACCGCTGTCTTTCAAAGAGCCGAGTGCAATGGAAAGTTGGCGTCCCCCAGGAATCTGCGCCCAGCTCTGCCAGGCCACTGCGGGGCATGGCATGGTGCGGCCGTGCCGAGGGGACTGTCACATCCCACATGCACATTGGTGCTGGTGCATGTGGCTGGTGTGGGGGGGAGGATGTTTCAGCTTGTGGCGTTTAGGTCGCAGTGTGGTGCTGCAGATTGTTTCTGCAGGAAGGAGCTCATGGCTGGCTTTCTCCTTAACTCCCCAAAACCTCAATCAGAAAACTTTTGAATGGGCTAAAAAGTCACGGGGTGCTCTGCTTGCAGCTGTGTGACCCCAGGACTGATGCCTGGCGGGACAGAAGGACAGTGGGGTGGTGCGGGATGGAGGATGGCACCTTGCATTTTCAGCTGGTGCCTGGGTGTGACGAGAGCATCCCATGGGGTGGGGGCTGCACCCAGCATCACTGCTGTCTCAGGGCCGAGCCACCACCCCTGGGCTGTCCCCACTGACCCGGCCGCAGCAGTCACCCTGCCCGGAGAGGGAGCAGCCACTCCTCGGCCTGGGACCAGCCCGCAGGGAGGAAGAAAGGCTCTGATTGTTCCCTCTGGCTTGGCTCCGGGCCACTGTGCCGGGACTCCCTGTCCCCGGCTGTGTCACCGCTGGTGCAGACACAGAGGGATGCTTTCTCTGCCTGTGTGGGACTCATGAGATAGCAGCTTGGCTAAGGCAGGCAGCCCAACTGTGTGCATGTGTGGGCATCTGTTTGCATGCGTTTTACCCTTGGTGCGGGATTTGGGTTGCAGAGAGACAGAGCATCCTCTCTGGGCAGGCTGTGCTGAGCAGCCGTGCCTGCTCTGCGGCTCTGCCTGGTGGGGCAGTTCTGTGCCGATTTTTTTGTGAGGGGGCTTTTTCTTGTGGCCATTGGGTGGCAAGGCAGGGATCACCCCGTATCCTAGCTGTTCTGTGATGTTCGGCTGTGGCTGTGCTCTGGCAGCTCATCCCCATCCACCCGGGCTGTGGGGAGGCAGAAGGCGGGGGCTGTGCTAGGACTGCAGCAAAGCAGCTGCAGCTCCTGGATTTTGGCTCTGCCTTCACTTCTGCAGCGTTTGCACAGCCCATACTTCATAGCTCAGAATGGTCAGGAGAAGAAATTATTTTAAAACTATTAATGTCTGTCCACACTAGCACACTCCCTTCTCCTTGATACCCCCGCAGCACCATCCCTTAACTCTGGCCCATGTGGTGCTGAGAGTTATTTTTGGTTGCTGCTTTTAAAGCATATTTTAAGTCTTTTTTTCCATCACTGACATATTTTACTTTCAGGCCTGGTATTCCCAGTTAGTATCAGTTACCAGCATAGTTTTGGCAGAGCTCTTTTAACTGATGTTTCTTGGGAATGTTTCTCCGTGTGGTTTAGTAGGAAAAGCTTATGACAGTCTCATGAAATTATTTATGTGTGGGGCTTGTGTTTGAGCCTGCCTGGTGTGTGTAGGAGGATGGGGAGCAGCTTGTTCAGGTATCTGGAGCATCATGGTGTGATGCAGGGACATCGCAGTATGACGCAGGCACTTTGCAGTATGATGCAGGAACATTACAATATGATGCAGGAGCACTGAGGCGTGATGCAGGAGCACCATGGTGTGGTGTAGAAGCATCGTGATGTGATGCAGAAGTACCATGGTGTGATGCAGAATCACTGCAGTGTGATGCAGGAGCAATGCGTTCCTTTCCCTGAGGAAAATCCTGAGCCCCCACCTCACTGGATTTTAGCATATCAGCTCATTTCTCTCATGTCTTGTAGCCCCATGGTTTAGTGTGCAGACACAGGCACCTGCAGCTCTCTGGGCTCAGGGTGAGCAGCATCAGCCCCAGCTTGCTGGGCTGGAGACCAGCTGCCTGCCTGCAGGACAGACACTGTCAGCTGCTCCATGGCACCTTTCCAGGGCTGGGTTATTCCCCTCCGAGCTGTCAACCTGCATGACTCAGCAGGACAGGGATTTACACCCACGGGGCTGCAGCCTACACCTGCCCCTGTGCCTGGAGCTGGCAGGGAGCTCGATGCAGCCCCTGCTTTGTTCAGAGCCCAACAGTATGGGAGTGAATAAACAGACCTGCCCGAAAGTGCCTGCCCCCTGTTATCGAGCAGGCAGAGGGAGGCATTCCGGGGAAAAAAATAATTCAGCTGTTTCTGTGCCTGTTGGGGTGATGCAGGGCTGGCTGTGATAGACAGGCAGTGCTGGTTGGGAGGGATGGAGTGATGCTGGCTGAGATGGATGGGGTGATGCAGGCTGGGATGGATTGGGCAATGCTGGCTGGGGTGGATGGGGCAATGCTGGCTGGCGTGGATGGGGCAATGCTGGCTGGGGTGCGCAGAACACTGCAGGCAGGAACAGACATCAGGGTGATAGTGACTGCACTGTGGATGGAGACCCTCCAGTCTGTGGCTGGGGCTGACCTGCGGACAGCTGGGCACACTTCCCTGCCTCGGCATCCCCATGCTTCTTGCCTGCTGGTGGTGTTCAGAGCCTGTCCAGAGCCAATTGCTCTCTCCTCCTGCTGCTGCTGCTGCAAAAAAAGCGGGCCAGAATTCCCCCTTGGTCATTTCCCACTGCAGCTGCTCTCTGAACCACCCCAGTTCGCTCACAGGGCTGGGAGCCAGCCACACTCCCTGCTGCAGCACAGGACTGCAGCAGCAAAGAACCCTCAATCTGCTCACCCCATGCAACCCTGAGCTCCTGCTCAGTGTTTGCCCACCATGTCCCTATTCCAGGCACAGGGACTCCTCAGCATCCCATGCTGGGGATGGGCGTGAGGGTGACATGGTCACCATACTGTCCGCAGCAGGATGGGGCGAAGTGACAGTGCAGGGTGCAAGGATGAAGATGCCAGCACTGGGATAACATGCTCTGCTTTCCCCTCTGCCTCCTCCAGATGCACAGTCCCACCCGAGGCCTGGGCAGGGTGATGGTTTTCCTCACAGCAGCCTTGGCATCAGCCTCCCTCGCCATCCCCGCGGGCTGGGGAGAGGAAGGTAAGGCCCCAACCTGCTCAGCAGAGACCTCCCAGCATGGGGACACTGTGGCACCCCCAAAATGCGCATGGACCAAGAGATGTCTGTGCCTACCTTATGGATGCCTTTCCCTCCCCAAATGCAGCCATAAAGTGTTAGGTTTCCTCTGCAACTCCCTATTGCCCAGCCCCACCTGGGACCAGTCCCTCCCAGTTCCCCCTGTGCAGCAGGAGCCTGGGGTGGCATGCAGGGCTGACCCTGCTCTGTGTGCCCCTCCAGGTGTGCAGTACGGCCAGCTGGGGACGGACGTGACCCTGTTGTGCGCCGGTGCCCACAGCGGGTAGGTGTTCTACGTGCACGCCACGGGGTAGTGTAACGGGTGGGCTCCAAAAAACAGGACGGGAGCAATGTCGATGTCTCCATCCCCAGTTGTGCCCATCCCTTGGCTCTCTGCCCCACAGTTCGTGGGGTGTCCCCATCCCCTAACACCCATCTCTCCCCACAGCTCACCGGTGCAATGGAGACGGGATGGGGCTGTGGGGCTGCCGGAGGGCTCTGTGGTCCATCAGGGAGCCCTGGTGCTGCCACGTGCCAGCCTGGCCGCCGCCGGGACCTACAGCTGCCACAGCGAGGATGGTGGCCTCCTGCATGCTGTGTCCCTGCAGCTGGGGCGTGAGTAGCATGGTGGTTGGGTGGCCTGCAGTGGCAGCAGGGTGCCAAGGGGGGACTTGGCAGTGACACATGGGTCACAGTGTGGCAGGCCAGGGGACCCCTCAGGGGGACCCCTCGCTGACCATCTCCTCCTCCTGGGCTCCAGACCTGCCGGGGGTCCCCTTTGTGTCCTGCAGAGCATCCGACTATGAGAATTTCTCCTGCTCCTGGACCTCCAGCCTGGAGACCTTCCTCCCTACCAGATACATCACTACCTATAGGTGAGGGCTGAGCCCTGGGGTCCCTGAGCTTAACCCCCACGTCCTGCCTGCACTCTAACCTGCTCACTGGGTTCACCTCCTGCCCCAGAGCATCAGGGCAAGGAGCAGGCTGTTTCCGTGAGCACTGAGCATGCGGTTGTTCAAAGAGGGGCCCCTGAGCAGTGTTGGGGGCCGGCACAGGCAGGTTCCCTCTCTTCCAGTGCTGGAGGGGGTGGAGAAGAGAAGCAGGTCATCTGCAAGCTGCCAAGTGCTTCGGCATGCTTCAAGATGAAAGGAGTGAGGGAAATGGCACTGCTTCTAATTATCACGGCACGCCAAATTACGGGGCTGCTTTGAAGTCAGCTGGAGCCTGTAAAACCTGCGGCAGGGCTCAGCTGCAAGCTATGTGGGCACAGGAGGCGAGCAGAGCTCTCCTTCCCCCCCAGACACCCCTGGGTGCATGGACATGGCATGGAGAAGGCAGTCAGAGCTGGAGCCGTGCAGATCTGATGGGGAGAAGCAGTGGGGCTTGGGACTGGTGTGCAGGACAAGAGCAAAGCCAGATGTTGGGGAGTGGAAGGTCTGCAGGGGAAGCCTGCAGGGCTGCTTTTGTTAGCATCTCTGCATGCTTGCTGCTGCCACATGATGAAGAGCTGTGGGCAGGAGATGTCCTCTGGCTCCGGGGATGCTTCCTGAGCATCCCAGTTAGCCTGGGAACCACAGGCTCCTCACTGGTGGGGCTGGGCACGACATTACCCCTGTGCCATGGTGCCCATGGGCTGCAGGGTGGAAGCAGGGTGCAGCAGAGCAGCCGGTGTAGAGTCCCCTGTCCCTTCTCTGGTTCATGGTGGGGTTGGCTTCATGCTGTCTCCTGTCCCGCTGTCCTCACCATCTGCTTTTTCCTTCTCCATGGCAGGAAGAAGTCACTGACAGGAGATGAGAAGCGGAGGTAGGGCTCACTCACACCCTGCTCCTCATCCTGAAGGCTCTGCCCCTGTCCTCAGTGGGTCCTGGAGGCCAGGGCTGGGGATCCATGGGGAAAGAGGCTTCCTGAGCATGGGGCTGGGACAGGAGGGTCCATTTGGCTGTGCTGGGCATCTGGGGGTGACAAGAGCTGCCCAGACCCTGCTGGAGCTGTAACAGGGGTGCCTCCATGAGGCTTCTGGCATGGTTGGGGGGAACATGTCACCACCCCACGTCCCTGTCTGACAGGAACAAGAGTGGGCACATGGGGCCATGCCTGCAGGACCCGGCCCGTGCTGGCACCTGCACTGTGCACAGGTCAGAGTTCTGGAGCTCCTACCGGCTGAATATCACCGAGGTGAACCCACTCGGATCCAGCTTCCGCCTCCTGGATGTCACCATGCAGGCCATCAGTGAGTGCCCATGCCCCTGGATGCCCATCCGACCATCTGCACGGCACAGCAGAGGGGTGACACGCTGAGACAGGGCATCCTTGTCCCCTCCCGTGCAGTTAAGCCTGACCCTCCGGAGGGCTTGGTGGTGGAGCCTGTCCCCCTGGCACCGCGACGGCTCCACGTCAGCTGGAAGTACCCCACATCCTGGCCCAAGGAGCCCCACTTCCAGCTGCGGTTTCGGCTCCAGTACCGCCCTGTCATCCACCGCTCCTGGTCTGTGGTAAGCAGCAGCCGGGGCGCTATCAGGGCAGGATGGCGGCCTTGTGTCGGATTGTCCGTGTGCCCAATGTCTCCTGCTGCACAGGTGGAGACGGTGAACCTGTCTGAGGTGATCACGGATGCCTTTGCGGGGCTGGAGCACGTGGTGCAAGTGAGCGCGAAGGATTTCCTGGATGCAGGGAACTGGAGCGAGTGGAGCGCAGAGGCACGGGCCACGCCGGTCAGAGGTGTGGGGCAGGGGTCCTAATGTTTGCAGCATTCCTCCCAGTGCCCTGGGTACCTCTGCAGCCCCTTCCCCTCTCTTGAGTTTCACCAGGGCAGGCCCCAGCTCCCGAGGTCCCTTCAGGTTGCCCAAAAACTGTTCTACAGTGGGAGTCAGAGCTGCAGGGGGAAAAGCAGCTCTCAGGCCATTCGGCCTCGTGACAGGACGCAATTTAGGAATTGTCTTCTGTGGCCCTCAGGGCAGAGCAGGGCTCTCAGGAGCCACGGGGCACCCTTCGCTACTCCTCCCTGCAATGCTGGCCATGATTTGGGATGACTGATTCCCTTATGCCCTCCCAGATCCAGCCACCATGGTGAGTGAGGAAACCACTACAGATGCCAGCATGGAGAGCCTGGCCGAGGAGCCCTCGCAGGCTCCCAACCCTGAGCCCATCAGTGAGTAGTGCTGGGAGTTGTGGGCGAGGCTGGGGACTGGAGTGGGAGCAGGTCCCAAAGCTAGCTGCAGGGTCCCTACTGAGTGCCAAGGGCTGTGACAATTTCCTGTCCCAGACCGCAGTGACCCCATGGAGAAGATGGCCATCCTGGTTTCCCTAGGGATCTTCTCCTTCTTTGTCCTGGCTGCCATTCTTATCGCCATCCTCATCTGGTAGGTTGGGTTTGGGGGGGTCTGCATGACTGCTGGCCCCATCCCACTCTGTCCCTGATTCCCCAGCACTGGTGCTCAGTGCTGGAGCCCCAGCACAGCTGGGCAGGGGTGCACAGTGATGGCACCCACATAGTGCCAGTGCCCAAGGAGGGCTGCTTGGGGTCCTCAGTTGCTGCTGTTCTGTCTCCAGGCTCCGAGTGAGGAAGCACAGCAAGGATGAGACCAAACCCCACAACTTCTTGGTTGCTGCCACCCACTTGAAGGCCCTGCCGAGTGAGTGCCAAGGCAGGGGGTGCAGGGCCAGGGGGCTCAGGGAATGGCTCAGACAGGTCAGAGCCCCTGACCCCTGCCCTCTCTCTTTGAAGGGACCCAGATCCTGCCATGAGCTGCAGCTGACCCCGCTCTGTGCATCCTCTCACCACGTACGGGACGTGACACCACTGTTGGCCCCAGGGGCCCCACACTGCGCAGCCTTGGACATTGCCCTTGGCACCCCCAGGGTATGAGATGGACCCTAAGGACAGAAACTGTACTTTCAGCTTTGGGCTGCCTGTGCCTGCTCGGAGCGGCTGGACTCAGGGCGACGAGCCATGCTGGATGCGTGGGGATGGGGCACCGAGCCAGCCCCATGTCGCCGTGTTGTGCCGTCTCCATGGGGATCACGGGCACAGGCTCCCAGGGCTGCTGGGCATCAATGGCCACTGAGCCCCCCGCAGCTGTCAGCAGACAGAAGGAAACCCCCTTTCTGTGATCTCAATAAAGGGAGTAGTGTTGGCGCTGCCCAGGCAAAACCCCTTTGCACCAAGTGCTGGGCAGGAGGAGCGATGCCAGCTTGGGGACATCCCTGCAGCAGGGCTGGTCCCCAGGCAGAGCAGCCTCTCCACAGGATGCTGGGGGCCTGGCAGAGACCCCCACTCTGTTCAGCCTCTGCTGAATGCCAGCAGAGGAGGAAACCCTCTACAGAGCCCCCTGCTTGGTGTGTGCTGCCTGGGCCCCCACACCTTGGCCCGACCCCTGTAATCACTTCCATGTGTTGGCACCTCCCAGTCCCAGTGCTTGGCGCCAGTGGCTCAGTGCCCAACCAGATCCATATGGGGCTGGGAGGAAATGCAGGCAGCAGGAGCGTGGGCAGCATGAGGTGTGTCTGGATGCTCTGCGTTACGCAGAATCCATCCCACTGTGGTCCCCATGCACCATAAGGCAGGGCTGGGACATGGCTGTGGTCTGATCCTACCCCAGCCTTAGAGGGCTGGTGATGAGAGCTGTGCTGTGCTGGGGCGGGGACAGGTTTGTGCCCTTAGCATTGCCTGGTGGCACCACCCGACGTGTGCCGACCTCCTGCTGCATGACAACGAGCCCTTGACTCAGCCCTCTCTGGGTGCAGCAGGGCTGTGTGTGCTGGAGTTTGGCTTTGCAGGTTGCCAGCCCTTCACCCTGGGGGGGAGTAACCAGGGGTCAGCCCAACATCTCTGGTGTGCTGCTCGGATGGTGCCGTCCTGGGGTAGTGCCAAACCTGCAGCACCTAACCCAGCCATTCCCCTCTTCCTGATGTGCCACAGTCACCCTCATCTCCCTCTGGTCCCCAGCGTGCCATGTACAGCACTTTGGAAACATCTGTTAGCAGTACCAAATCCCACTTCAACACCACTGTGGAGGGGATCAGGACTGTAGTTGTTGTCCATAGGATGCTGGTGAACACATGCGACACATCTCATGTAGCTGCGGCTCCAGTGCTTGCAAGCAACTCGGTGTGTTGGTGCTGATTTAGAGGCTGACGCCTGTTCATGACGCAGGAGAGCAATGGCCAGAGAACAGGAGAGTGTGAGCTGGCAGCTGTGTCCCCCACATCCTGCTCTGCTTATAAACTGCAGAGTCCAGACTCACTCAAAGTAAAAGGGGGTTGCTGATGGCTGGGGGAGAGCAGAGACCACCTGAACCTTGCATATCTGGGCTGGTGCCCAGAGCCATCACCATGCATCCGAAATTGCCATCACTGCCGTGCCCCTGGCAGCCCGTGGATGTAACACACAGCTTGGGAGCACAGGAAGCTGCAGTGCTTGGGGCTGTGAAGGTGCACAGAGCTGGGGGCTGGGGCTGGATGTGGCTCTCCAGAGCAGTGAGATGTGAGACCGGGGTGAGCAGCAATCTGGGATAAAGGAGAGGGCTCTGGATGCCAAAGTCAACTTTGCCTCCAAGCTGCCGAAGAGAAAAACAGGAAAGGACCATGAGAGCAGTCCCAGTGCCGGCACCTCCCTGTCCCTCTACTGGGCCAGGACACTTCCTTCAGGACTGGGGCTCGCTGGTGGCTCTGGCTCACAGCAGAGCTGGCAGGAGATGCTACCAAACCCGCCTCACCCTGATGGGTCACAGGGCGGGTGGCTGTGCGGCAGTGCCTGGCTCTCTCGGGTGGCACAGACCCTGCCAAATGTCTGGACTGGCCCTGGAGCCCCAGCTGCACTTCCCCATCCCTGCCAGGACCAGGCTGTGCTTTGCAGGAAAGGAGGTGGTTGGTTGCAGTACAGCCCTCACCTTACTTTCCTGCTGCCCTCTTTTCCCCAGGAAAGGAG
Source organism: Penelope pileata (assembly GCA_013396635.1). NCBI lineage: Eukaryota > Metazoa > Chordata > Aves > Galliformes > Cracidae > Penelope > Penelope pileata. The sequence goes on along the minus strand of WBMW01006305.1, from coordinate 52,489 downwards.
TATAAGCAGCTCTGGTAGATCCTGGAAAACGCAGAGGCATGAATCATATGTACGTCCTGGGGAAGGGGAGAAAGGAGGGAATACGCACACAGATTGATTCAGCGGGAAGGGAATGATGCACGTATTGAGGGAAGGTGCCATGCAGATGTACAGAGTAATGCAGGGATTGCTGAGCAGAGGGAGGAAGGGATGGATGGAGGGAGGGGGGAAGGGATGGATGGGTGTGTGGATGGGTGGAGGGATGGGCGGATTGGGGGGGAGTGGATGGATGGATGGATGGACGGATGGACGGACGGGCAGTTTGGGCACCCAAATGCCATCCTAAGCATCAAAGATGCTCACTGTGCAGGGACTGATTTGTAAGGATGCCTGGGAGGCCGAGTGCTTAAGGCCCATAGACAGAGCAAGGACAGTGTTTAGGAACAGATCTCACATGTGACTTAAACACTCAGTCCCCATGGAAGTGGCATCACAGCTGGCACAAGGAGGCAGAGCTGAATCAGTAGTGGGTCGGGTCCCAGAATCATGGCCCCTGTGCCAGGCAGGGAAGCGACATCTCCATCTCTCGTATTTCGTATGAAATGCAGTGGGAGCAGGACAGGGATCGCACCTCAGAGGCACAGCAAATCCAGACACAATGCTTTAAAAACCACATGCTGAGCATTGACCCTGGCTGTAGATTTCAGCTCATCTGCCAATAGGACGCCTTTGCTTGGGGTCTTCAGAAAGAGTCCAAGCCCTCAGTGCATGGGAGACCACTGACGTCACCCATACTCCCTTACCTTTATCTGCCTCCCTTTCTAGCTGCAAACTCCATGTCCTGAAAGAGAAAGGAAGGCATAACCTGGAGACCAGATGTGGTGGCACTTATATGTAAGAAGGGAACTCTCTTCTTGCTGCCCCATTGCAGGCTTCTCCCTGCAGGAATGGGTTGCTTCTTTCCTTGCTTGCTGGTGCTACCTCCCCTCCCTGCCTCCAGGCTTTTTGTCTTTCATGGCCTAGAAATGCCAAACGCAGGGATGCAGAGGTGCTGGGAGGCTGAAGCCAGCAGCTTAGCTGTACCCAAGCGGTGCTGCTCGAGATGCTCTAAGGAAATGGCGGTTCCCTCCTCAAACCAGCAGCAGTCCTTGGGATGACCTCACCAAGCACTGAGGTCTCTGTCAGCTTTATTTTTGCACAGAAAACAGGCCTGGTGTCCAAGCAAGAGTTCATGTCTCTTGTCCAGCTGCCTCCTGAGCTGTGGGCTCTGGAGCAGAGTGGGAAACATTTTGGGAGCATCCTTCAGGGAGGGAGCTGCTCTCCTGCCAGCTGCATCCAGTGTCCCCAGGAAAATGCCGACCAGGAATGCACCAGTTTCTGGGAGGATGCTGAGCTGGAAGGCACCATTTATCCAGGACATGATGCTTTCTGCCCTACTCCAGAGCACTTCTTTCAGCTCCCCATGTATGCTGGGCACCAGCACAGCTGTAAACACATCCTCCTCCAGTGTCGGAGCTCAGAAGGATGCCCAGACCTTTTTTTCCCACTAGGTGGCAAACATCGCCTTTGAAACAGCCTTCCATGGCGTTTCGTACCTCCCTCCGGCAGAGGAGGCTGAGAAAATCCATCCTCAGGGCAAAAGGTGTGGGACTTGGGCTGCTGCCGTGGGGATGCGGTGGTGGGACACATGGACAGCCCACGGTGGTCCTCTATGCCAGGGACGTCCTGCTTTTTCTCCCATTTTTTTAACTGCCCTTCATTCCCACCCGCCTGGTTTTGCCTCAGTGTTAGGAGACCCGTCCCTCGCTCCATGCCTCAGACATCTGGTTAACCCTGCACAAAACCCTGAACCGCGGGCAGCCACAAGACAACCCAGAAGCTTTGCTGGGAATTAATCACACTGTGGTTTGCAAACCAAATGTGTGCTCCTGCGTGCTTGCAGGAGTGCATGCCCCCAGCTCCGTGGGCAAGCCCTTATGCTGGGCATAAACAAAGCAGGGAGGGGTGCAGGTGGATGTGCGTGCTCATATAAGATTGTCTGCCAGCTCAGATGTATTTCTAGGCTTTTGTGTGTTGGTTTGAATTCAGCCCCAGAACATCTCGGGGTCACCATGCTAACCTCCTGCAGAATTTTTTTGTGAGTTTTCTACTGGCCCTGGCACTGCTGCAATATTTCTGTACAGTTAAACACAATGCATCATAGCTAATGAAAGACCTAACTGTGAACAGTATTTAATACAGGCAAATCATGCCAAGGAGACAACACTGGGATAGGAGTGTGTCACATCAGCTGCACCTGGCCCATGCAGAGGACAGGGTCCAGGGCAGGGTGTGACCTGGAGCCAGCAGGGACCAGCACTGCCTTAGATGCAACATCCCTGCAGATTCCCTGGACATCTGCAGGTCTCTGGACCTCTGGGCACCTTGCTCATGCACAGCTGGAGGGACTGGCAGCTGCCTCTGGAGCACAGCATCCCCAGGCTGCAGGATGAGATGCAGTGAATATTCACTCTTGTACACTCCTTGTAGCCCCACAGCAGGACTCCTGGCAGCCCAGCAGCGTGTCACCTTGCTTTTGTGGCAACCCAGACCTGCAGAGCCCAGCAGCATTTGCAACAGGGTGCAGAAATTGCCAGAGTGGGCTGTGCAAGGAGCCAACAGGCACGTTAATGAACTAACAGCAGCAGCTGCGTTTCCTCCATGAAGTGCTCAGAAGCTCCACTCCTGGCAGCATCAGCTCCATTTTCTGTTTCCGATGCTTCCTGCACAGAGCTGTCGTTTGACATTGCTTGCTGTTGGGTGAGAAGGGTCTTCCAGGCTCCCTGGACACTTCCTTTGGGAAGGGTTAATTGCCTCTTCCTCTGAGAGGACGGGAAGTCCCTCTTGAGGCTATTTATAGTATGAAAAGAAAATGCAGAAAATGAAAGGATGAGCGCAGCAGGAGAACAGAAAACGGGGGAGCTGTTTGAGCTGGTGAGCAGCGTGTGGCTGAGGGCAGCCTGCCCTGGCCAAACCCACTGCCCCACCACAGCCACCGCTGGGCCACAAGCAGAGCAGGCAGGAGCCCTTCTGGCTCACTCCAGCATGGCTGGGCTCCCGGCCAGCCCTTGTGACACCAGGACGGCGCTGGGCTCTGGTGTGTCCCTGTGGCCAGAGGCTTACCAGCCCTTTTCCCCTGCACGTTGCTGTCCCCAAAAGCAGTAGAGCAGTGGTTCAGCATGGGTATGGCTGTCACACTGCATGGTGTGGTTTGTGGATCCAGGAGGGTTTGACCCAGGGGGAAATTTGGTTGTCCAACCTGGATGCCTGCACAGCTGGAGCATCAGAAAACCCCCAGTGTGCCCCAGGCTATCACTCTGTTCTACCCCATTGCCAATGGCTATTAATTCCACCTCTGACCTGAGAACACCAAGGGATGGGCAATTCCCCTTGTCTGTGGATGTCACGTCATTGCCATGACTGTGCCTGACCTCAGCTTTCCAGCTCAGGTCCTAGGAGTGGTTCCAGCCCTTCCCTGTAGGTTCAAGGTTCTGGGATTCTCATCCTGGGTGGTTTTCACCAAGCAAATGCTTCCTGCCTCTCTGTGGCACCTGTAAGAGGTGTTGAGCTGCCATGGGGCAGTGGGCATCATCCTTGCTTTTCTCAGATCTTGGGTCCATGGAGGCTGAAGCCTATTCCGGCCATGGTGTCAAGCGGTCCTAAGCCATGCAGCGGGGCAGGGGATCAGAGACAAGCTGGCCAGCCAGATCCTATTCTGCCTGCAGCTGTGACCCCAGCCACATCCCTCACCTGCTGCTGCTGGGAGAATGGCTGAGGTTGGAGGGGACCTCTGGAGGTCTTCTGGCCCAGCATCCTCGAGCACAAAGCAGAAATGCGGGTGGAAGTGCAGCACACTGCTGCAGCTGAGGACCTGCGGTTTCCTTGCTCTTGCACAAGCCCATTGGCTCTGCTCCAGGATGAAGTTCTGCAGTAGATAACGTTTTGTCTATGCTTTTTCATCACGATTCTGCTAACGCAGAAGTTCCTAAGCTGTGGTGAAGATGTGATGAGTGGCCCCCAGACCCTCCTCCCCCCTGTAGTGCTCCCTGCTCTGCAGGGCTGCCTGCAAGCCCACAGGAGACCCAAAAGCTGACCAGGGTTTAGAGTTGAACAGAAAAGGTATCAGTGTCAGAAGGGCCATGCTTTCATTTCCTCCTGAAGGCAGACAATTTGAAGAAAAAGCCATGAAAGGATCCACCGCCTTTGCTGGGGCACTGCTGGCGAAGGGAAGCGAAAGTTTCCAGCAGACTCTGGCACAGCCCACTGTGACCGCAGCTGTGATTCCCCAGTGCGGTAACCCCTGTACCCTTCCCCAAAGCCCAGCTGGGAGCCAGCAAGTAAGGAAAAAGGACACTGGCACACAGAGGGGCTGAGTACCATAGTGATTGGAGGCAGCAGAAGCCCAAAGCAGTGCATGGAGGGGATGCTGCCCAGCCAACAGTTCAGCTTCAGTGTCTTTAGGATCTGGAGTTTTACTGTCCTCTGCTTCCCCAGCGCAGCAAGGTTCATGGCAGCACTCGCTGCCCCTGGAGGCAGAACACAGTGCTAAAGTGACTCTAATCCATCAGCAGCAAAGGACAAATTGCCATCAGCCTGCACAGAGGGTGAGGCACGCCTCGCCCTGACCTTCACGCTGCCAGCTGGCGTGATGTTTCCCATAGGACCACAGCAGCTTTGGTGGCATTTCGGTGTCCTCCAGAACAAGGGAGCAGTCTGCATTCTTGCAAAATGCAGGCACTGAATTATAGCCCGGCTGTGAGAAGAGAGGGGTCAAGACGAGGGGGCGAGAGCTGTAAGTGTCCCTTTAAGGATATTGTATCACTGTGAATATTTACACAAATGCATGCAGGGCTGTGTAATCTGCAAGCCTGAGCAGATTGTAAAAGCGGTGATAAAGTGCTGAGTTCTCCCTTGATCATGTAGTTTTACCTTCACTTTTTTGTTTCCCGTTGAGGACAGTTACCACACTGACTTTGTGTATCTTGTACCCAATAAAGATATTAAGAGCCCTTTAATCTACTGCTGCATAATCAGCAGTTTATTTTGCTGTGGAGGTGAACAGTATCAATATAACATATTTGCTGCATGTGTGGCTTGGAGCTGACTGAAAAGCATCCTCGTTTAGCTGGGCAGCACTCAGTGCAGGCTGGGACCCCAACGCTGTTGCCTGTAGCTGCAGACCTGGTGGCTTTCCTGTCCTCGCACAGGCACTGCCTGTCATGGAGAGGTGTGTTCTCAGGGTGTCAGCAGGGGGGAACTCAGGGAATGGCACTGGGAAATGTGGCTGCAGCACTGATGTGATGCCACCACTGTCCTGGTCCCTACTGCTCCTTTGCAGTGAGCAAGGCACGTGTGGAGGTCTCCCATGCTCTTTTTGATGGAGGTTGAGGAGGTGTTTTCACCTTGCTCTGTGTGCAAGAAGGGAAATAAAGCCTCTGGAGCTGCAGAGAGCAATGCTTGTGGACCATCCCAGAACACCACAGTGCGTGAGATACAGCCTCCTGCAAAGGCAAGTTTGTGTGGCCAAGAGGCTTTGGCAGAGGGCAGGCATCTCCCAGGGCAGCCCACTGTTCTGTGCACATCTCTGGGGCTTGCTGTGTTCCCCCCTACGCATAGCCTAAAGCCTTCACATGAGGTCCTCTTCAGCTTGTCCTTCTCCACTGCCCATTCCTTGGATCTCAGGGCATTCCCATCTCCAGGAATGGAGCAGCCTTGGACTCTGCCCAAGCAAAGGCATGAAGAGGCTCAGCAGTGCCTTCCTTCTCCTTCCTGATGGGTGCCTTTTTATTTTCTTTTTTATTTTTTTGCTGATCAGAATTATTTGGGGAGATAGAGACCTTCTGGGAGCTGGACTCAATGGTCCTTACAGATGCCTTCCATCTTGGGTATTCTATGATTCTTTGGTTAAGCGTTATTAGGTACAGGTCAGGGAGACAGGAGATATCTCAGCCCCAGAACGTTCTGCTGCCCAGAGCTCCCTGCAGCAACCTGTGCAGTTTTGGGGCCCTGCTCAGAGACTGTGCTCGTAGCTGCCAGAAGAAAGGACCTGGCTGCCTCTTGTATTCCCATCACACTGACTGATGCCCTGAGTCCTCTCCCCTTCATTTCCTGTAACAAAGGATCCACAAGCACATCCCTCCTTAACAGGGCACAGGGCCAGCCTGGCTTATCAGACACAGAAGAGCTTGCCAGGGACTTTCCACTCTTTGCTGCCATGCCCTGCTAGGAATACCAGCCTGGTACATCAGATTGTCTTTGGAGACTTCCCCAGCTCCAGTGTCCTCTGCTGCCTTTGCACTCTTGGCAGCTCTGCCTTACAGCTTTGCTCCCTCTGATGACTTTTTCTGGCCTTGGTCATCCTCTGCCTGGAAATCCTCAGTCACAAGGATTTCCCACAGGAAGGCTGGGAAGGAAGATGCAGACCCCTCTGTGCTGTGGGAAGCCCCCACAGACACAGCCACCACGGCCTCTTCCTTAGCAAGCAGCTGAGAAAACGGCTCATGTGGGAATTTCTGCCTTGGACTCCCTGTCTGTTCTGTCCCTGATGGTCCATGTAAGAGTGGCACAGAGCTGCAGACTCTCCTGACCAGAACTGGCACCCATCCTCATACTCCCAACTTCCAGAGAAAGCCCTTTGTAGCAGATCCAAATCAAAGCACTGTAGAGTTACCCCCCCCTTCACCTTCATGCTCAGTCTGGCACTGGAGAGCAGCTTTGGTGGAACAGAAGCTATATGAAGACCGTTTATAGCAATCAGCCATTTCTTGCACGAGGTAAGACCAGAGCCAGAGAAATCCCTTCCCGGATAAAGATGAAGAGGTTCTGGGAGCAGAAGAGCAACGACCCTCCTGAAACTCAGCCAGAGCTCTTGTAGAAAAGCCCTACGGAGTCACATTTACTGAGGTCAAAGTCCTGCTGGAAGAAGTTGTGCTATTCTTGCATTTGTCTGCATGAGGTATGGGAAAGGCTGCATCCTTCACACTGATAAATCAGATGAGGCAGAGCCCCTCTGCGCAGCTGGGAGCTGCTGCTCAGCATGGGCTTGCCCCAGAAGCCAGCACGGCTGTGACAGACAGCCCGGCGTGTCCCAGCACACCACGGCCCCACGGCACTCACTTGAGACAGCTGCAGCACAAGGAAGACAAATGAGATCCAGAGAAATCCAACCTGCTGTCGGCCTCCTCCACCTCCGTTTACGTGTCTGTTTTCTCTTCCAAGGCCATGTATCACCTTTGTTTAGGAGTGTGTGTGGCTCTTGATACAATTCCAGATGTTCTCTGCTCAAGCTTTTCCTCATTCTCTTAACACACTGAGCATGGAAAGTTTGAGGCCTATTTTGGTTAAAAAATCCCTTGCTTCAGACACTTCTGAATCACAGAATCATAGAATTATTTGGGTTGGAAGGGACCTTCAAGCCCATCCAGTTGCAATCGCTGTGCGGGGCTGCCCCCCACCAGATCAGGCTGCCCAGGGCCCCATCCAGCCTGGCCTCAATCGCCTCCAGGGATGGGGCATCCACGGCTCTCTGGGCAGCCTGAGCCAGGGCCTCAACATACTCTAAAGGAAGAATTTCATGGTCTCTGTGACTTCATGCAGCCCTCAGAGATATAGCACAAGGCAGAGGAAGCCCACCTGTCCCACTGGGATACCAACAGACAGGAAAAATAAGGAAAATAAAGGATTTTGAAGGACTGCCCCAAGTCATCCATCCCATCCCGTGCAAAGCCAAAGCCAGCACAACTCAGAACTTTTTAACTGTAAAATCTGCAGCATTTCCTCAGCTGGCTCTCCTTGATAAGTGGAATTTCCCCCCAGCATCTGACTCCAAGGTTTCCTGTGACTTCTTGTCCTACCAGAAGTGTGCTCAGAGAGCAGCTTCTTCACTTTCTCTTTGCAGCAGCCTCTTCTTCATTTGGATACCATCTCACCCGTTCCTGGAAGCAGGGTAAACCCAAGTTCCTTCAGACAGTTCTTGCAGGCTTGGGGAATCCAATCCTCTGACCAAACTGCTCCCCTCAGCAGCCCTCCCAGGTGGGCACCCACCTTCCCAGAGCTGTCCCATCTCCTGCTCTCCTCCAGAAACACCTCTCCCATAAACACAACCAAGTGGTTCCCAATATTCTTGCTGAACATTACTCAGAGAGAAGTGAAGACAGTCATCCCTGTAGGAGTGAAGGGGACAGAGCCTGGCTGTGTTCCTTGCAAGCTGCAAGACCCATACCCCATCATCACAGAGTCTCAGAATGGTTCGGGTTGGAAGGGATCTTGAAGACCATCCACTTCTACCCCCTATGCTCTGAGCAGGGACACTTTCCACTCAGTTATGTGTCCCAAAGCCCCATCCAGCCCGGCCTTGAACACCTCCAGAGATGGAGCATTCACACATTCCTCACAAGAAATAACTTCTTCCTCATGTCTAACCTAAATCTACCCTTGCTTAGTTGAAAGCTTTTACCCTTTGTCTTACCACTGCACTCCAGGGTTAAGAGTCCCTCCCCAGCTTTCCTGCAGGGCCCCTGAAGGCATCTCCTCACCCTGCTGGCCACGCTCCTTCTGATGCAGCCCAGTACATGGTTGACTTTCTGGGTTGCAAGCACTCACTGCCAGTTCACGATGAGTTTTACATCAACCAACACCCAACTCCTTCTCCTCAGTGCTGCTCTCCACCCATTCATCACCCAGTCTGTGCCGTTGTTCGGGACTACCCTGACCCATGTGCAGCACTTGGCCTTGTTGAACTTCACCAGGTTTGCAGGGGCCCACCTCTCAAGCCTGCCCAGGTCCCTCTGGACGGCATCCTGCAGCGTGCTGGCTGCACCTCTCAGCAGGCACAGAGCGGCCTCACCCAGCAGCCGCAGCACAGTCCCATTTCTTCTGCTACTGCTGCACCTGCTGCCAAGCTGAGCTGCAGGTCTGAGCATTTCGCTGTACGAGGCTGGCTCACAAATGGCTCTTTGTAGAGATTTTTTGCTTTAGTCTGCACAAATACGGTATTAAACACCGGTCCTCCAGCACACGAGCATGCTGGGAGATGTGAAGTTTTGTAGCAAGCCACCTGCATATGATTTGCTGTCAGCAGGGCTGGCTGGCAGTTTAGCTTGAAAGCAGTCCAAGGTGGAGAGAGCTTCCCTCCTGACATGCTGCAAATACCTGCTGCCCCTAGCCCTTTTGCAATGAAAAGAAGGTATAGTTCTCTATCCAAGGTGTCAACTGCTGATCTCCAGGACCTGCTGCCCTGCCCAGGCCGAGCAAACCCGGCAAGGAGCAGTGAGTGGCACAGCATGGGCACAGCCTTCGTACATAGTGGGGTTCAGCCCAGCGGACTTCAGCCTGGCCTCTCCCCCAGGATGGGCAGTGAAACCCTGTGGGCTCCAGCACTGGGAACTCCCTGGAGGCAGCTGGCTGCAGCAGGGCAGGGGAGGATGCTAGAGCTGTGCAGCAGCTGGGAAATGAAACCAAGCACTGCGAATGCTTGGTGAATCCATAGCTGCAGTGTATCTGGGACACTTCTGCTTCTGTTCTTTGTAACTGAGTGGCTGCCATCCATTGTTTTGAACTCTGACTGCTGCCTTTCCAAAAGCCCCAGCAACTAAATGCAAGGTGGGAAACTGCAACTTGCAGAGCATTTTGATGGGGACTGTCAAGTTTTTCACAAAAGACCACCTCAGAAGCACCAAAGACTCTTGGTAGTGCTGCTTTTTTGGAGCAGCATCTTCCCAGAGTCAGTGGAAAGTCATGGCTTGATAGCTTAAACAAAATTAAGGAACATGCATGCAAACACAGCTGTGTGCTTGCAGTGCATGACCCAACAGAGGAGGGTTTTCCCGGCTAACACATCTGCAAGAAAGAAAATCTTGTGTTCTGTGAGAAAGCAGAGAAGAGCAAGAATGTTTTTGGAGGAGGCTGCAGAGAGTGACCCTCCTGGTGACAAAGCACAGCCGCCACATCGGTCTGGATGGGCACATGATGGCCACCAGGGAGGCAGAAGGGATTGAGAAAGCGGGACAGAAGCTGGGCAGCATGGAGCCACGTAGACAGGGAAAGGAATATGCCAGGATGAGAGGTCTGTGCTTGCTTGGGCTAAGCCAGGACTGCAGGAAGCGTGCCTTATTGCTAGCAAATCTGGCATTCCCTTTCCACCCCAGCTGTATAAAGGTTTTGCATGCTTATACATTTAATTTAATTTCCAAAATTCACAAGAAGCTGCAAAACCTCCTCTTCTTTCCTGCTCCAGCCCTGTCCCGTGGTTGTCCCTCTCACCTGCTCCCAGGCATACCCTAGGATACTCCTCAGTCCCCCCACAGCCCCAGCCAAACCGTAGGTGCCCACCTGCCCGCTATCTCCTGCAGCCCCAGAACTCCTGTGCTGTGCAGCCATGCCCCGGTGCTGCAGAGCACCTGAGAGCAGGAGGAGGAAGGTGTCCCCAGCCTCCTGGCCAGGAAGGCACACCAGCCACAGCCTTTCCTAGAAGCATGGCTAAGAAGGAAAACACGAGGGAGAGGTGGGGAGTGCCAGAGAAAACGGCACTAAGCCTCTCACTGATGCCTACCACATTGCTGGGAGGGATGTCTAATGTGGAAGGTACTTTCCAGAGATCTCTGGCAGCAGGGTAGATCTGCTATTTACTTGTCCTCCTGGTTTTCTCTTTTATCTCCAGGTTTTACTGCTACTGTGCATAAAGAGAAGATGGGTGCACCTGAGAGCAGGGAGCATGCCCCCCCCTTTCCAAAGAGAGGGGTGAAGGTGCATCTGGCTGGTGGCTGAGCCTGTGCTGCTGTGAGCCACAGCTCCAGGAACAGCCTGGTGCTCTGCTCCAGCCCTGCTCAGATCCAAGAACTCAGACCATGGAGTCTCCAGGGCACTTGGCAAGAAGCAAAGCCATCAGGACAAGAGGGGCCTGTCCCCTGCTGGGGTTTGCTGCTCTTCCTGTGCTCCATTTAACGCTCTCCTCAGGCATGACCAACTGCTAGGGTTAACCCTTAGGGGAACAGAGACCAGCTTTCAGGCACCCCAGATCTCTTACATCCCTTCTTCTGTTGTCAAGGTTCACCCAACATCTTCCCAGCCCCGGAAAACTCCTACAAGGCAGGTTGGGGTGATAATCCCAAATCCTCCCAGCACAACTCAGATCTTTGCTCAGGTCCCAGAATGGGTTTGCCCAGGGCTGTTGGAAACCTACCTCTTTTCTTTGCTTGGGTTGTGTTTTTTTTTTTTTTCCCTGAGGATCTGAACATTTAGGCACCAGAAGTCAGAACAAAACTCAGAAGCTGGTGGAGAATCAAAACTAAAAGCCCTGGGGCTGGGAGGTGGTTCTTTTGAGAACCAGTGGGAAGGCAGTGGGAAGCCCCAGGCCCAGCATTTCGGGGAAGGTGAGAGGGATTTGGCCAGCCAGCGCCTGTCCTGGGCAATGAGAGCTGGATCTGCTCACAGATATAAATTTGGGTATTTGCTGATGGTGTAGGCTTCAAGAACTCTGTGTGGTTAGAAGCAGGCTGGGTGGCTGTGCTGTGGAACATGGGCGCTAGGTGCACTCAGCTACCAAAATCTCTCCTTGCGCATCTGTCTCCTTGCACTCTCTCTGCTGTGTCCCCACAAGCTCACACCCATCCATAAGGACAGATTGGCCCAAGGGGACCTGGGGATGGGGAACAGAGCCTGGGCAACATGTTCCCCCCAGACATTGTGAGAGCTGCGTCTAAACCAGGTTCTTGGGTGGTGGCCCTTGGGACCTGAGCAGGCCTGCAGGGACCCTGCGCAGCCTGGAGGACAGGAGCTCCTCCTGTGTCCCCAGGTGCTTGGCTGGGCGGTGCCAGCAGGGCAGTCCAGCTGCAGGAGAAGGCTTCAGGGATGGCACCCGTGGGAGGAGCAGTTCGGCTCAGAGCCCCACAGCCTAGCCAAGGGCACTGGCATCTTCCCATGAGACAGAGCCTAGAAGAAAGTGTCCAGACAAGCAGCACCGGAGATGATGTGCTGGGAATGAATGAAGAGCCAGGAGGAGCCTGGGGAGGAGAGATGCCGAATCTGGATCCTCTCCATCACCCACACATCCTGCTGATTAGGCAAGAGCTAACAGCACAATGGAGAGAGACTAGCAGGCCATTTCCCCACCTGATTCCCACCCTGCCCATTTGTCCATGGGTCTCATCTCCTCCACAAAACCCAAACCGTTCAGCTTGGTCCAATGCTGGTGTCAGGGGAGCTGTGCCCATGGAGGGCAGCCCCTTCCCATGGCACCAAGCGGAGGATATGACCAGTGCAGCAGACAACTCGTCCTTGCACTTGCACACTAAGGCCACGGCATGCCTGCTCCGTCTTTCATCCTCCTGGGAGGCATCTAAGACAGCCTCCACCAAGCCTGGAAGATACAGGACAGCTATCACAATCCCAGCTGTGAGAGCTGGGGCCAGAGAACAATCCAGAGCATGTTCAGTTTGCTTGCACTGGTACAGCTTTGCCTTTCTTTCCTGGCCTTGTGCACAGTCACCAGAAGAAAGGCTGTTTTGTCAACTCCCCAGGAAAGTTTTTACTTATAACATCTTACAAATCCATAACATGAGAAATGTGGGTCTCAGGCATTGATAAAGGACCCTGGGTGATGCAACTGATGCTCCAGCATACCTCGTACCAAAGCGGTCTGTGCAACAAAGCCCCGGCCCTGCTGAGGCAGGTCTAAGTCACACGGTGATGGGTCCCAGCTCTTCATGCTGGCCCTGTGGATGCAGAGGGGTTAGGCAAAGAGCAGGAAAACACAGCTGGAGAGAAAGAGACAAACAAGAGGACTTGGAGCACTGTTACTGAAACAGTCTCCTGGCTGGGACCCAAGGTTTTGACACATCCACTATTTGTTGCTTTATCCAAGGACTACGATCACTTCCCTCCAAAGAGGTCATTGACTTTTTATTTTTTTATATCAGAAAAACTTGCTGTGCTGTTTTTTTGGATAGATTCCCAAGAGATGGGCTGAGGAGCAGGGAGAGCTGCTCCAGGGCTCTCCTTGCCCAGACCATGCATGCTCCTGTCCTTCCCTCAAGCATGGGCACCATGCTCCTTGGCAAAGAGCCTCCAGCCAAGGACAGCCCTGATCCCTTTCAGGGACCCCTGCCCGCCAGCTGCAGAGGCTCAACCTGGCACAGATTCGCACTGAGCATCCTCCTCCTCCCCTCTTCGGCCCCTCGCAGGTCACCGAGAGAGCAGCAGCGAGGCTCTGCCAAAGCAAGCACCAGCTACCCTCCCTTCCCACTCACTTTGTTTGCCTTGGCCTCTCTTCCCATACCAGCCTTCTCCCTCCTCCTCCTCGAGATTATATTGCTGGAGCTGTCACTGTGCTTAATGAGCTGGGACAGAGCTAGGGCAAGGGCTCTGGGAAAGTCATGGCTAGAGAGAGCTGTAAGAGACATGGAGCAGGAGGGGGACCTGAGGGGGGACATTTCAGAAAGAAATCTTGGCCACCAGCTAAAGGAGAAGCAGAGCAGGAGGGGAGAAGCTTGTGCTCGATAAGTCTCAGCTGCCTGAACATCCCCAGCTGCTGCTCTGCCATGGATGCCATCCCAGGGCAAGCTGCCAGCCACGTCCCTCCTGCCCTTGGGAAGGGCACCAGCTCTCCCAGCCACTTTAGGCCACGTTAAGGCAGCAAGCCTCGTGGCAGATAGGCTTGGCTTTAGGTCTGACCATCCACAGCCCTTGTGCACAGCTCTGTGCTTTGCTCCCAGGGTCTCCCTGCTCACCGGTGATGCCGGGCAGGAGCTGCCCGCATGCCTTATTCGCCATGCACCTAGGAGCAGGGACACCAGGCTTTTCACCTGCATGCACTTCCCCAAAAACCTCTTTCTCCTGCCTTGCAGGCCAGCTCTCCACTATTGTGGAGTTGCAGGCTGAGCTATGCTGACTCAGTTTCCCTTCACCGCAAAAGCGAAGCTCCCATTCCCAACAGCTGTGCTAGTGGCAGTGAATTTGGCCTGAGTGGTGCAACATGTGCACACCTCCTCCCACCCTCCATCCTCTGTGGTCACCCTCACCCCCTGAAAGCTCTTTTTCCTCCCCCTGCACCCCGCACAGCCCTTCATCCTGCAGTGCAGCAGGAGGGCTGCCTGCACCCCATACTTTGAGCTCAAACACACAGCAGGCCAAGAAACCATGGGCTTTTCTTTTTATTTAACAAAATCACAGCAAAATTTAAAAACAAGAAAGAAACAAGGAGAGGAAGCAACTAATACCCGTAACTGTTGCACTGAACAGATCTAGCAGCAAATACCTGAGCGTGGTGTGAGCACTACTCCTGCATCCCTGCCCAGGGCAGGCTTTGACCATGGTGGCAGGCTCAGGAATCAAGAAGGACAGCAGTGTCCCTGAGTGGTGCCTACCACCATTCCCATCCTGCTGGCAAGGCCCTGGCCAGGCGGACATCAGCTGCACCGCAGCATCCAGCGGTGCCAGGATGGGACGCACCTGGGACACCTCTGCCTGGCTGCCACACGTGCTGGTACTGGCTCCATTCCACCTGGGCAGGGAGCTGCAGCAAGGGGAAAGCTGCAAGGAAGTCAGGGCTCGAGAGAGGAACTGCAGTGCATGTTCCCCGAGGACAACATGGAACCAATATGGTGGCGACGGACATCCCCATCTCTCCCATTCATCCCTGTGCAGTCTCATCTGAGCAGCCCTTCCCAGGGATATAGAAGGGCTCAGGCTTGAGGCTGATGATGGAAACCCAAGGGAACTGACCAGCGCTGGAGATCACAGGAAGGCTGAGATCCCGACAAACTTATCTGCAGATCAGTCCATCACACGAGCTTCTCAGCCACGAGAGTGGGGAGGTGAGGTGCTGAGCACCCTCAGGGCTGAGGCACTGGTTGAGCATCCCCTGGCTCAGCTGGATGCAGGTATCTCGATCACAACGGTGGCAGAAGGGAGAAGAGAGAGCAGCAGTGACTGCACTGACACGAGTCCCAAGGAGGGTTGGTCCTGTGCCTTGCAGCAGGAGCGGGTTGGCTTCATGAGCTTCAGATTCACAGCTGGGATCTGGCCCTGCTCCGGGTGCTGAGGCTGGACAAGCATTTGCAGAGCCTATTTGCCTTGATTTGGGACCTGGGGAAGTGAAAAACACAGCTGGGATGAGCATCGTCCTAGAGCAGAAACCTTCCTAGGGCCCTATCCCTGTGGCCAAGGTGATGCCCAGGACTGTGGGCAGAACCATGTGTAGGTGAGGGCCTGCAAAGCACCCACCAACCTCATCACAAACTTTCCCCACGGAGGTACCCATCGCTAGCTCCAAGCCTGCAGGGCAGAAGCAGGGAGAGGGTCCCTGCTTTGCTCCCAGTGCTGTGACATCCACCGGTCCCACCAGGACTGGGATATCCTGCTCAAGGGTAGGTTCAGCCCCCCTCCAGGCTGCCCCCATTCCCCAGCACATGCACCAAGCAGGGTCCAGCTCCCACCTTCCCAGCAGAGCCAGCATCCAGCTTCTCTCGGAGGCGCAGCACCCACGGGGCTTGGAGCGGGGCACAGAGGCGCTTTCCCTTCGCGGTGATGAACCTGACCATGGGGGAAAAGAAAGAGATGCTCTGAAGATGCTACTGCACAGCCTGAGCTCTCTCCCATTGCCTCTATCACTGCCCTCCCCCACCTTCACCATCTGATAACTTTTCTCCCTGTTTTTCCCAGGTTTTTACCTCCCAGATCTTCCCTGCTCAGTCCGAGACTCTCCGCATCCCTCCCTCCTCTTTACCATCCTTCTCTACTCCCCACACCCAGCTCACCCCTCCTCCACCCTGCTCTGCCTCCCTCCATCCCTCATCCATCGCTGGTCTGCATGTGGCCCTTACACAGTGGCGGGGATGTCGCAGCCGTCCTGGACCAACTGCATCTGATAGTCCTGCACGATCCGCCGTGGGATGGGCTTCTCACTCGTTCGCAGGCAGCAGTCCAGGACGTTGTTGCCACCGTACACTGGAGGAGGAACAGGACACGTGGACTTGAGGTCAATCCCAGGCACTGTGGGCTGCAGGGCCTCGGAGCAGAGCAGGATGATGTCTGCTTGCTGGGGGCATGCCTGGATCCCTCCTATGTCCCAGGGCAGTGCTAGCCAGGGGACACCCCCCTGCTCTGCAGTGCTGCCGCGCAGACTCTGGAGAAACCCATTCCTGGGGGCCTAGGCATGGTTATTTGCTGAAGCCATCACCAGTTTTGCAGCTACCCCAGCCCCAGCCCAAAGTGAGTGGCATTGCACCTCACTGCAGGCTGGGGGAATGCAGCCGCCTCCAAGTGAATGTGTTACACTCTGCCCATCAATGGCAATGCCCAGAAGTGCCTGAAACCCATACCAGAGTGATGCCTTTGCCTCCAGTACCAGGGATGCTCCCTTGGGGCACTGGGGGTTGTGTAGGCAGGGGCAGAAGGAAGCATGAAGATCTTGTTCCAGCATGCAAAGGCTGGGCCAGGGCGCTGGGAGGCAGGATTGCTCCACAGCCAGTTCCCAGCATACATTTCCAGGCTCTGCAGGCTCCTTCCTGGACTTTGGGCAGAACAGAGTCCCTCTGGGACAGGTTATGAGCAGGAGGGCTGCCACAGAGCCCCAGCAACGGATCCCTCTAAAACCCTGCTGGAAATGCAGAAGCAGGCAAGAAACTAGATCGTAGCCCTTCTGCAAGCAAGGCACCCCCAGAGGTTCATGCTTACCGTCCAGGACACATCCCAGCAGCAGGAGACCGAGGCAGAGGAGATGCAGTCGCTGCATTGTGCCACCAGGCTGGAAGAGGAGGGTCTGGAGATAGTGCTCCGGGCAGGAGAGGTGAGCTCTGCACGGCTTCCCTGCACTGTGCTGCCGGTGCTCCTCATTGCCTATTTATCCTCCCAGCTCATGGCTTTCACTTTCTTTTGGAGAGTAGGGGTGGGAAGTCACAACAAGCCTTGCCCTAGGCAGAATTTCGATCTTTGTGCAACTCCCAAACATCCCGTCAGCTTTCCCTGCAGCCAGCTGCTCTGCCTCCCTGCAGCCAAATACTCCCTAACCCTTTCCAGGGCATGGGGGCTGCCGGCCAGGACCTTCCTCCTGGCCCCTGGGACCCTGGGAAAACACTTGTGGGACATTATCCTTTTCAGGTGTCCCAGCACACAGACTCATGGTCAAAGAGAGCTACAAGTCTTTCTGGAAAAAGGATTTCTCAGCACACAAGCAGAAATTCCCCAGGGAGGCTCAGCTGCCAGTTAGCTGCCAGCAGCTCACTGGTCTTGCAGGCATCGCGAGCAGTAGAGATCACACTCCTGCTGCAAACCTTCACAGCAGAGCAGAGACAGAGGCTGCTCCACCCTGATGTCACCGTGGGGCCAGTGCCACCACCCCCCCCAGCCAGCCTGCTCCAGCCCTGGCATGTGGCACAGGGGACGCCGCCTGGGGAAGGGAAGTGGAAGGAATCTCACTGCTGCCTCACGGGCATTCAGAGAGGGGTTGGAGCCAGGACCTTATTGGAGGAGACTGGGAATGGGATCACAGAATCATAGAACCGTAGGGGTTGGGAGGGACCTCTGGAGATCATCCAGTCCAGCACCAGCTGCACCCAGGGAAGTGCCCGTTAATATTTGGAAAAATAGTTCCCACAAGGACAGTCAAATCTTGGATCAAGACCTCCATCCCTTCACTTTCTCCTTTGCGCCACCTCAGCCCTTCCTTGCACCTCAGTGGAGCCCCTCCTCAGGGACTAAGATCTCCTTGGGGACAGGGACTGCTGTGACATGGGGACCTCGGTGGGTCCCTCTGCTCCTCTCAGCAGTAGCAGACAGTGAGGTCTGCCCTTTCCCTGGGTCAGGACAAGAAGGCTCCAGCCTTGCCACCAGCCAAGGTGCCTCATCGGGTGCTGGTGCCACCTCGTGCACAGAGCGGTGTTCTCCATCAGCAATGCCCAGCACTGTGCCGGTGGGGACAGAAGGAAGCTGGGAGGCAGAGGGAGCAGTGCCAGCTTAACTGCAGCCAGACTCGCCTGCTTTCATCACTCACAAACAGTTCTTATTACGGAGAACTCTTGGTGGGCAGAAGAGGGATTTAGGCAGCAGAGGATTAGCATCACTCATCAGTCTCACAGGGATGCTGGGGCTGGGTGTCCACTTGGTCTCCCTTGATGCTGGCAAGAAAACCCTGTGGCAAGGAGGAAGAGGGCCCCCAGCCCTGTGGGATCAGTGAGGGGTGCTGTGGGACCCCCCTCCAGGCACTGCTAGGGGTCCGGTCCCCATGGCAAAGTGTTGGCCATGGGAAGAAAAGAGGATGCCAGAGATGTGAGAGCATCCTTGGTGGTGTTCACTCCTGCCATGCTCTCGGCAGCCCCCCAGCCCCTGAGGGATACGGGGGCTCTGCCTTCCTGCGTGGGACACGGAGATGTCCCGGTGCCAAGTGGGTGAAAGCGTGGCTGCTCAGTCACTTCTGCTCCCCAGAAGGGGCATGGGAGGATGAGGAAAGGGGCTTTCCGCGTTGTGAAAGGGGGATGTGACGGGTTTCCCCCTCCGTCAGGGTCAGTGGGATTTCTAAGAAGAGTGTGGTCAGCCACAAAGTGCATCCCACCCCCTTGGGTGTGATTTGGGAAGAGAAGATATTGTTCATGTGCGGTGAGCCATCCAAGCATCATCCAGCACCAGACACCACAGGCAGCACGAGCATCTCCGAGCTCTCACCCCTGCAGAAGAATTTGTCAATTAAAGAGGAAACCGTGCATGAGAGGAGGGGGCTCCCCGCAGGAAATCCAAACCACCATCATGCAAACTTGCTGTGTGAGCATCACCTCCGTCCTGCGCTCCGCTGGGGCAGCACCAGGCACACTGCTGTCCTCCCCAGGACCCCTGGACTCTCAGCAGGGTGCCCTGCAGTGCTCTGCTCCCCACCTCCAAGCCAAGGAGCTGGGAAGGGCAAAGGGGGAATTCCAGCAAGTTTCAGACACAGTCCCTGGGGCAGGATCTGGCCTGGCTGCCTTCACCTCATTGGGAAATACTGGGACAGCATTGCAGTTGTTTTGATTTCCTTCCCAATCCTATGGCAGCCCGGCATGGGAGGCTCCCACACTGCTCCCATTGCATCCAGCCCTACTGCAGCAGAGGCTGGGGATCTCCTCTGGATCTTCTCTGGCTGAGGGAACCTGGTTGATCTGATTAAAATGGAATTAAGGGGAAGAAAAATGAGCATGCCTTGCCTTTGGCCAGAAGGGAGCAAAGATGGACTGAGATTTTGGCTGGGAGGGATGCAGGTGGTCCCGCACTGGGGAGAGCAGTGAAGGTGCAGCATGTCTCCCCTGTTTTTTGGCAGCGGCGCAGCACGGAGGGATGGACCCTGTGCATGTGTCCCCAGGTGAGCATCGCTGGAGCTCAGCCCAGCATCCCAGACAAGTGCTGTTCTGCCGGGGCGAGCCCGGAGCACTGTCTGCGCCGGGTAACTGCTGAGCTGATCACTTGGCCTGGGTTCAGGGCTTCCCTTCTTTTGGCTGTGGGCTGTGATTTCACTCTTGCTTGTCACCTAATCCTGTCTGCTCCAGGGTGGCCCAGCTCCCTGAAACGCCCGCAGCCCATAACTGCCTCTTGCTCGGAGCATCCTTGGAAGTGCACCCTGGTGCCACTGCACCCAGCCATGCACCACAGCAGTGGTAAGTTCCAGTCAGAGGGTCCCACTGCCTCTTGTACCTTATTTTCCTTAAATAAGTGTTCTGTGGTGAGGCTGGTGTGCAAATACCCATGTGTATGCAGTCATGTGGCACACGTGGGCTGCATTCATGCTCTGCCCGCTGTGGCTCTGCCACAAGCCCTTCTTGTAGGATAAACCACTGCAGAGCCACTGCAAAGCTCTGGATGGAACCTGTCTTATCCCCACGCCCATCTCACACCCGCAGGGAGCAAAGTTCCTGCCCTGCTCACGTCTGCAGCCACTGAGAAGAGGCACCATGCCTCACGTGCTGGCTCGTTCCAGCCATTTCCTCCCACTTTGCCCTTTGTGGCTGCAGACATATTTGGAGAGGCCTCCTCTCTAGGGGTGTTTTGCAATAGTTTTACAGTTCCCTGGTGCCGAGGACAGCATAACGGCCACCCCTGCAGCAGCCCTGGCCAGCTGCCTGTGCCTGTGCTGCACTCCCAGGCTGCCAGCAGTGCCCAGAGCAGACCACAGCCTCGATAATAACTCCTTTAACGCCCCAGAGCAGCCAGGTGCACTGCTCCAAGCAAAAGCCCAGGCTGTCGGGGTGATGTGTGGTGCAGGACAGCAGCCCTTCCACCCGACCCCATCCCCCCCACCGCAGCCACCCTTTCCAGAGCACATCACGAGAGTCGGGAGGGCCAAATTTGGGTTTGAAGGATATATTTTATTGCCTTGCATCCTGCCTGAAGCCCGGACAGCCGTGCACTGTTGTGGCACAGAGCTAGCCCAGTGCCGGTATCGAGTTCTTCACAGTTTCTTTACACAGTCTTAAAAGAATACACCTCGATGCCTGCCCGATAAAGCAATCAAGCCAGATAAATGTGCTCAATAGAAGCACTCAGCTATGAGCTATCCCCAGCTAGCACGCTTCCTATGCTGATATTGTTAAGTCCCGCAAATCCTATTATTGCAATTATATGACTTAATAGACCTTTATTGACCGAAGTCCACTTCTGAAGCCTGCAAGCAAACAGCACTGCAGCTGCAGCAGAGCCCTTCCATTGCTCCCCAGCACACCCAAGCAGTCTGCAAACCAGGGGTCCATCCATCCACCCTGCCTGCAGCCTCACCTTTTGGTGTGCTAGCTCTGTCTCAAACACAGCTGCTCACAAGTGTATCTGCAATGAATTCTGCAAATCCTTCTATTCCCCCACCTGCACAGCCTCCCGTGCACAGTTTTCACCATGCAGGCTTTTCATTTTGGAGGAGAAAGCCTAACAGTTTCTTTTATTTTTCCTGAAAGCAAAGCACTTGGCTGAATAATGTCTGAATCTCTGAATACAGCAAGAACAGCGGGGATAAAGTGGCAAAATTGCACTAAAACGAAAAGTCTGGTCTGATTTCAGTGCAATTTTGTACCTTAAAATCAAAGAAAGGACAGAATAAAATCAAAGGATATTTGGAAAAACCTTATCTTCCTAGAGTCTATACTGCAGCAACACACTGTGAAACCCAAAGGTAAGCCCCAGCCCAGCACTGCAGCCCCTAGTGCGTGCCCAAGGGAGGTAGGGACCTGCGTGGCACCCCACAGCCTGCAAGAAGCCGGAAAGGAGCAAGTAGGTCAGAGGGGAATGAACTGCAGCCATCGTTTATTTGGTAGAAAAATAAGAGCAATCTTCCAGAAAAGCCAGCCTGCAGCACAAAGGGTGCTCTGTTAAGCACAAGGAGCTACGAGTAGAGCCCTCTGGGTGCGACTGAATAAAGCAGAGTCTTATATAAATACAAACATATAAAATCCCCATATGAAGCTGCCATCCCACCAGGTGCCCTGCAGGAACCCCCCCACCGTGGCGAAGGTGCCCACCTCCAGGGCTCAGCTCCCTGCTGGGGCGGTTGGTGAAGGGGTGCCCGCAGTGGGGAGAGGCTGTGGGGCAGAGTACAGTCCCCCCAGCCTCCCCCTCCCTGCCCCAGGGAGAGCTGGCAGGTGTGCTATGGGTGTCCATTGCCGGTCGGTGGTCAGTAGGGAAAGTGTCCGTCCTGGGGGAGAGGGGGACAAGGAGAGGGGTGAGGGTCTTGGCACACACCCATCAGTGGCCGGGGGACGTTGCCTTTCATGTCCCCAAGCATTTCTCCCCAAAGCTTCACGCCCAGGAGCTGGCTGCTAAGGGGATGGACGTGGAGCAGGGGGCAGTATCCTCTCCCCAAACCTTGTCCCCCTCTCTTACCTCTCCAGGCCTGGCTTAGACCCGCTTCTGCTTCTGCTGCTTGCGTTTGCGCTGGGTGGGAGTTCTTTTCTTTTTGTCCAGGCTCTTGATCAGCCTCTGGACGGCAGGGTCACTGGGAGAGGAGCAGATCTTCTTGTTCTTCTTGGTGGTGAACCTGGGGATGTGGGCGGAGGAGCTTGCTGTGGGGTGTGCAGGGACGGGGGGAGCACACGAGGAGGGAGGACCACACAGGTACTCACACAATGGCACGCAGCATGCACCCCGACTCGGGACCCTGGGTGCTGTAGGACTTCAACATGTTGATGGGGATGGTCTTCCGGCTGGTATTCAGGCAGCAGTCCGAGGCCAGGTTGTCCACTCCTGCAGAAAGGAGGGGGCAGGTGGGATGTGGGACCCTCAATGAGCCATGGGACCTTCCCAGGCCGGGGGACTGCAGCACAATGGGATGCGGGGTTGGGATCACTCCACATTGCTCATGGGAGAGATGGGCAGATCAGCTACATCATGCTGCCCTCTCACCTCCCCGCCTCTAAAGAACTGGGGGAGGAAACAGGATGGAAAAAGGCTCCTGGGCTAAGGACAGCGTGGTCAGTTACCTAGCACAGCTATGGACAAAACAGACTCAGCATAACACAGATTAACGTGATTGACAGCCTATTACTAGCAGAGTAGGGCAGTGAGAACAGAAGGCAAATTAAAACCACCTTCCTCCCATCCACCCTCCCCTGCCTCCTTCCCTGAGCAGTGCAGGGGAACGATGCTGGGGCATCAGAGTGAGGCTGGGAGCTCTGCAGCCCAGTGCGCAGTTGCAGGGATATGTGATTCGCATTTCACCCCTGCACTGCTGCTGGGGGGAAACTGAGGCAGAAATGGGCTCCTTGCGAGACTCTGGACCTCATTATCCTGCCAGCACACCCAGGGACCCAGTGCCCAGTGCAGACCCCTCTGATCCCTGCCCCATGCCACCCGCACCCCTCACCTTCAGCCCAGTGGAGCAGGAGGGCAGCAGCCAGCAGGAGCAGTGGCAGGAGGATGCGCAGGGCCATGGTGGGTGCTGAGCCTTGTGATGCTGAGGAGCAGGACGCACACTGCTTCTCAGCACCTCGGCTGCTCCAATATATTTCCAGACAATTTGCTTTCGCTTTCGGTCCCCCTGGCAGGCAGCCCACCAGCCGTCCGGATGCTGGGTGATGGAGGAGATGGAGGGTGGAGGTTTCCTGTAAGCAGCAAGCCCCCCTTTACGGACCCGTCCTGTCTTGTCCCTGGCTGCCCAGCACAGCGCGGGGTGCCATGTGGGGGGCACGCCAGAGACACAGCCCCCCCCACGTCCAGATGAGTTTGTGGGCTCCTGTTTCCTATCCTGTCCCACAACCTGCCGCTACCTGCTCCCAGCTGCCGCTGCATGCCTGTGGGCTCCCTGCACAGGAACCCTGGCAGGCGGCCAAGCTATCAGGGATACCAAGTGAATCTGGCTTCCCCACCCCGTGCTTTGCTCCCGAGCCAAGCCACCCACCTGATGCAGGTGAGAGGGAGATGAACACGACCCTGCATCGCTACCCCCTCAGCCCCCAGCTCTTCCTCGCTGCCTCGGGAGCTCGCAAAACTAGAATGTCTCTAGATGGGGATGTGCAGGGGTCGAACTGCAAAAGGGGCACAGCTTGCTTCCCTTCTGCAAGTGTGAAGATCCAAGGTGTCTGCACTCTCTGTGTGCCAGTAAAATCCAAAGTCACTCGGGTAGGACAGGGTGAGCTCTGCAACAGGATGAGCTGGGCACAAATGGTAAGAATTGGGTCTGGGAGAGTTGGATTGCAGTGGCAAAACCCAAAGAAAGGGCTCCCAGGGCTGCCATCACCACATGGCTGGACCAAGCCCAAGCATCCTGGCATACCTTGGTCCTGCTCTCAGCAGGGGATAGCCAGAAACCTCCACATCTTCAAACAATTAGCAGGTCACAGACTGAAAGAGACCAAGGATGAAGATTTCAAGACCAAGGCAAAGATTTCATGACTAAGGGCGAAGATTTCATGACCAAGGATGAAGATTTCACAACCAGGCTGGGCAACCTGTTCCAATGCTTGAAATGTTCTCATGTTTAAAACATTTTCCCCACTATTGAATCGGAATTTCCGTGGGTGCATCCTGTGCTGCTGCTTCTCACCCAGCCCCAGGGTCCCTCTGAGAAGAGCTGGGTCCCAGCATCCCTCCAGCCCCCTGGGTGACCCCCACCAGCCAGCAGATCCTTTATCACCCCATCCTCATCGCAGCCTCTCCTCACCCACCCCAGCCTCCATCCCTGTAGCATCTGGGGTGGACTCGCTGCCACTGATCATGTTGGCCATGTCCCTGGAGTCCTCACGGTGTCCCCCGGTGCCGACGGGGGATCTGAGCCCCGTTCCCAGCCCCGCTGCCTGTGCCCCAGGGTGCTGCTGGTGCAGCCCCAGCACTTTTCACCAGTTCCTGACAAGGACCCTCATTTACAGTCATCAAGGTCAATAAGTAACCCAGGGGGAGATCAAAGTCCCAGCTTCTGCAGAAAGCAGAGAAGCGATAAGATGCCTAGGCTCTCTCTCCCTCAGCAGTGATGGGGCAATGGTCCATGGGCAGCAGCAGTTTGCCTGCGGGTGGATCTTCCCAGGGCAGTGTGGGGGGCATCTGGCAGTATGGGTCCTCACATGCCACCATGTGTTGCTCCAACCCCAAAGCATCAGGACACAGTGAGAAAATAGCTGTGCTGGCTCATATTGTCTTCTCAGCCCTATCCTTGTAAACTCTGCAGGCAGCAGCACCCAGACATGGAGCACCAGGGTGAGCCCCACAGCCTGGCACATCTGGGACATCCAGAGCATCTCCTGTCCCACCATGTCGCCATGTGCTGGGGAAGCCAGCTGCTCCCTTCCCCCTACCGTGGTCAGACCTGGTGCCCACATGGTGTCAAGGTGAGGGGTACCACTAGCTGCCCCCAGAATAAACCCATTACCCCACGAGAGCTCTGTGACCCTTCACAGAGCCCCTCTGCCTTCCTCGTCCTGTCCCTGGCTGCAGCAGCAGGCTCCTGGAAAGTCCCTTGCTTTCTACATGTTTTCAAGACACTGTAGCAGCATCCTCTGGCTGGGGGCCAGCTCAAAACACGGTCTGAGCTGCTGAGCAAGGTCGTGGCACGTGTTTCAGTCTCAGGCTATTTTGTGATCACTGCAATTTGCATCCCAAAGAAAGCACCTCTGAGCGGACCTTCATCCCCTTCCTCCCAGGGGTGATGCTTTGGAGGGGCACAGGGGTACCCAGCAGCATGCTGTGGCTGTGGGCACAGGTTAGCAACATGCAAACTGGGCAGAGCTCCATGCAAACTGGGCAGGGGGTCTGTGACCACCTCCCTTCCTGCCTCCTTCCCCCAGAACCCCCAGTTCACCCCATCCTCTCGAGGTGCCTGCTCTGTCACCTATCCCCCAAGCCCAGGGAGAAAACAAGGAGCTTTTGGCAGCAAGACAGGGATAAGCATCCCTGTCTGCAGAGGGTCATGAGGCAGACCTAATTTTTGGGAGACAGAAGCAAGGATTTTTAGGGCTCACCAACACCAGCAGCCTCCAGAAGCAGCACTGCTCTGCCCTGGTCAGGCACAATTTCTTGCATGTACTCCATTTCTCACCAGTTTGCATTCCTGCAGTTACCAGAGCTCAGAGGGGCAGAGGTGGAGATAGGGATGGGAGTCGAGATGCAAGCAGACAGCATGTCCTTCTGCAGCGCCTCAGATGCTGGAAAACTCCCTCTGGCCCTGCAGCCCTGCAGGTTTGGGCAGCTCCAGACCTTCATGTATCCCAGACTGCAGGAGGAGGGGAGGGGGTCCTAGGCAGAGCCCAGAGATCCTGTGGGACCATAACCAGTTTGCTTGTAGACTCCTCCAGTCACTGAAATCACCCCAGGAGCTTGCAGGTCTTGCTCAAGCCTCCATCCCAAATCCCTCCTATGTTTGCACCCCTCACTCCAGCACCAGAGCTGGGGCTCTGCTTATGAACTTCTCCCCTAGCGTACTGCAGTGCAGTTTGGCTTCTCACTCCCCATGTCAGCAAAGTCCCCCTGTGCCCCCCCCGAGCCCTCTGCTACCCCAGCTCTGTCCACCCTGTGCACAACCAGGCAGCAGGATCTGCTCCTCAGCTTGCTCAGCACCAGCTGCTGAGGTTCCTTGGGTGCATGCATGGGCTGAGGGCATCCAGTGGACCCAAGCTGGGGGTGTGGGAATTTCCAAATCCTTCTGGATGCTGCTGGTCCAAGTTAAAGTCACTGCTGACAGGAACAGGGTCGCTCGGCTTCGCTCAACCCGCTGACCAGCAAATTCCTTCCTGCAGAGCCCCCGATTCCCAGGAGAAAGTCACTGAGGCACCTCGCAGAGCCCAGCCTGGAAAGCCCCTGCCGCTGGGAAGGGGAGCAGGCTGCCTGCCAGCCACACCGTATAGAAACGTGCTATACGGCCATCCTCGGGAAGCGGGGAAGAATTGCTGGAAGCCAGTGGCACACGCGCCGGCTGCCTCCCCGTCCTCGGCGTGCAGCACGGCTGATGGGAAGAGCAGGATGAGCGCAGCGTGCTGGGAAGTGCGGCCCGGGAGTCCCCTCCCCATGCATGGGCACCGGAGCTGTTGGGCTCCTGTGTCCTCGGGCAAGGAGAGTTCTGGGCCCCCTGCACCCCTCTGGCACCAGGGAAAGGCATTTTTCCAGCTGGGAGCAGCGTGAGGAGTTAACCCTTTGGTCACAAATACCCCCATGGAGACGCTCAGCAGCTTTTGGGGCAGGACAGATTCTCTGCAGAAAAATGTGCTTCTGGTGAAATGGTAGTGGTGGAGCTGGGAGGGACCTGAGTGGGTGCCGCAGTGTGGCAAGGTGTTCTTTTCATCATCCTCTGCGTGCTGTGCAGCACTGCCCATAGCACTCCCCTTGATGCAAAAGCCAGGGGCTGGGCTGCTCTGCCTTTTTCTGCCCCCCAGCACAGGAAAAGCTGGGATGCTTGGCTCTCACCCTCCTGGCCAGGCACAGCCCAATATGTGGGATCCTGTGGGTTCGGGCTGCTGTGAGCCTGTATGTTTATTGCCATGGATCCAGCACATTCAGTGCCTGCTGGAGTGGTGATGCTGGTCCCTCTGTGGCACAGTGGTGACATCTGCGGAGTGGCCAAGGTTTGTAGTGGGGACATGGTAAGATGCTCCTGCTCTTGGCAGAGATGCTAGGTGAGAAAGAAGTGGGTGCTACAGGGAAGAGTGGAGCAATTAGTGTTTGTATAACCCTCCAAAACCAGAGTCCTCTCACTTGGTCCTCAGCCCTGCCACCAGCCACAGGTCCCGCTCCTCTCCCACCAAGGAGCGTGGCAGTGCTCTGTTCAGAAACCCTGCAGTTTCCCTTGCTGCAGTGTAAAAGGTAGTGGAAATCGCTGGCAGCAGCCCAGCTGTTGTGCAAAATGGAGGGATAACAAGTCATAAATTCCTCAGGCAAGGAACCAGCATGTGCCAGCTGAGCCAAGTGGTCAGCAAGTTTTGGGTTGGGCTCTGAGCAAGGACACACAAATGCTTTGCACAAAGGCACTGTCCCAGTCCAGCCTGCCTTGCATATGAATCCACAGAGACTTTGGGAAGCTGCTGGGAAAAGAGACAGCTCAGCATTGTCAGAAAGGAAACCGTTCCTTTTCCATTTCATTGCTCTCTGTTGAGGGATATTGGAGTTTGAAAAAGGCAGAGCCATGCTGCAGACATCCAGCATCTGCCAAGCAGCCCCGCTCTGCCCCTGGCATGCGCTCAGCCCCAAAGAGCTCGGCTGGAGGGAGCGGATCCAGTGCCTGCAGCGGACAGGATCTGGCACCCATGGCAAGCTCGGCAGGAGGGGGGAGACAGAGAAATTAAAGACTGCTGAAAGGAAATGAAGCAAAACATCGAGAAGGCTCTGGAGGGTTTGCAGAAGATGTTAGAGCAGCGTGTAAGCCGGGAACTGAATGTGCTTCAGCCAGGAGTGGAAAACGCTCTGCTCACAGTTCAGCCCCAGAAGGGGAAGCAGCAACCCAATGGCAGAAAATACGAGTGTCTGGAGATGGAGGGAGAGCCAAGAGACAGCAAAGGAAGCCCACGGGGTGAGGAGCTGCCAAGCACTGCATAGGGCACCAACTGGTGGAGAGGCAGCTCCATGTGGCATGAGTGCCTTTGGACATCAGACAGACCTGTCACCAGGATTTGAACAGTGTCTGAGCCCTTCCAAGAAGCTGCATGGAGAGGAAATGGCTGGTGGATAGGGTGGAAATGGTTGGAGGTCTCAGAGAGTCCTGCTCCTCAATGCACAGGTCGCATCTGCCTGGATACAATTAAACTATAGGAAGATGTTATGAGCTCCACTTCTAAACTAGACTAGTCATTAGCAGTAATACAGGCAGAGCGTGGAGCCATCAAAAGCCCACAGCAGCCAACTCTACAGTGGGGCAATGCTTTAAAGCACGAGGGCTGAGCTGAGAGCCATTTCAGCAGCCAGGAACAATGTCAGGGGGGTGCTCTGCACCAACCACATGATGCAGAGCAACCTCCTTGCAGACGCATGTAGAGCTGGGACTAACCCAGACGCACCAAAATTCTGGGCAGATGGGACTGGCCATTTGGCTTGGCCTCCAAACTGGTCTCCAAAAGAGGCATAGGGGAAGAGCATGGGGTAAACAGTGTTTGGAGCTGGGGCTCTGCTTGAGATGCTCCAGCCGGCCGACGAGCATCCAAGCCCTTTGGTTCAGTGGGTGGCTGCAGGCGGTGTCCGATGAGCTGGGAGTAGTGAGGGGCTGGAAATTCCCTTTGGGACTGGGGATCAGGCAGGGTGGTTGTTTACAGCAAGGGAGCAGCAGGGAAAAGCTGCAGGGGCAGGCGCCGAGAGACCTCCCAGCAGCATCTGCCTGCTAAAGCTCCCCAGGATCCTGCTGCAGTGGCAGCACCCGTCTGCTCTGAGAGAGTCATCCAGCTGCCTCGCACTGGGAAGAGTCAGCCTGCTGCTGAGGCTGATGTTGGGGAGCTTTATTTTAGAGACATGAAGGACAGAAGTAACGGGTATGCTCATTCAGTCTGACCACAGGCCAGGAGCTGAGCCTGAAGTTGTGATCAATGAGGCCAACCACTCTTGTGTAAGCTTAATTCAGATAGCACTGCTGTCCAACAAAATGTCAAATCTCAATAGTTTTGGTAGACAAAATAACCTGTACTTACAAAATGCACAAATGCCAGGGAACCACAGGCTGGGCTTTGGAGGTGATGTACACCTCCTGATGCTGTACACATCAGCAGACTGCTGCTGACACAATCCATTCTGGTGTCAGCCTTTCAGAAGAAAAAAAGGATAAGGCTTTGAGAAAAGGATAAGGAAGGATTTACAAAGAGGTTTTACAAGAGATACAGTGTAATGAAGACAGAATCTCCCTTCATGGCATTGGAGAAGATGTAACAGCTGTCTCTAAAGGAACAGGAGACTGGTATGCAGCCTTCACAGACACCCAAGAACTCTGAGTCCCACCAAATTTGCCCCACAACTGTACTTGTCAGACACAGGCACTGGCTCAAAACTGCAGGGCCAGAAAAGAAACCAGAGACCAGCAAGCAGTTCTCCATCATCATGGTTGGCCAACAGTTCATTCCACACAGAGACTGCAATGCTGAGCTCTCCCATGTCTACAGAATCCAGTTNAAAAAAAAAAAAAAGAAACACCATTTGATCTCCTCTGTCCCAAGGGGCTGATCAGTCTTGTCTCCATCCATGTGATGTGTCTCCAAAGCTCTGGCAGGCAGATGCTGCCAGGAGATCTCTCGGCGCCTGGCCCTACAGCTCTTCCCTGCTGCTCCCTCACTGTAAACAGCCATCCTGCCTGGTCCCCATCCCCAAAGGGAATTTCCAGCCCCTTGCTGCTTCCAGACCATCGGACACTGCCCGCAGCCACCCGCTGAGCCGAAGGACTCAGATGCTCACTGGCCGGCTGGGGTGTGTCAAGGAGAGCACCAGCTCCAAATCTTGTTTTCCCTGTCCTCTGGCAGTTGCCTCTTCCCATCTCTCTCTCCTTACAGAACAGTTCAGTGTAGCTTAGGACAACTTTTCTCCTTTGCAGAGAGCAATGGAGACAGTGAGATGATTCTAGAACATGCAGGGCTGTGGCAGAATGTAGACACCAACTAGAGTTGGCATCCCTGTGCACTCAAAAGCAGGTCTACCTCCAGTGTCCATGCTGTTGGGTGGCTCTGCACACACTCAGGGAGCCTTGCAGTTCAGCTCTGCAGGTCCATCTCCCCGGTGCAATACCCTGGGGCCTAGGGGTCCCATTTCTGCCTCCCTCAGTGGGTTCCTTTCTGAAGTCTTGGCAGCAGAGCAGACCCTGCATGTTGCAGATGTCTGGAGGAGCTTTGGGAAGCTCAGATTAGATTCAGATCAGATTGTGCCCCATGTAGCCCAACAGTAATTGACTGTGGTTGTAATTAGGAAGGGGATTTTGTACCCCCAGGAAGACCACAAGGGCCATGGCCCTAATTCCCATCTGTGCAGGGCTCTGCTCCAGTCCCGAAGGTCTCTGTGAGAGTTGCCAGCATTGCAAAACAACAGCCTCATTGGAGTGAGAGGGGGAAGACATTAAAGCCAGCAACACAGGACTGTACCATTTCAGTGCCGAAATTTCTGAAGACACTCCTGCTCTCTTTGTCTTTGCTGTGTGCTCCCTCCCTTGGGAGCATGACAACCAGTCCTTCATGCAGGCAGCCTCAGCTCAGGGGACACCCAACCTCCCAACCATCCACTTTGATGACTTTGTTGCCCAGGACAATTTAATAGGTCTTCTGGAACCTGCTGAAGTGTGCATTTGCTCTTGTATCACAGGGAATTAATAGAGAAAGCACAACTCCCTGCTGCTGAGCCGAAGTGTTGTGTCCAGCCAGGATCGCACACAGCCACTTAGGCTATAGCACTGCAAAGATAAGGATAACTCTACAAACATTCAAGCAGCTCTTGGAGGTCAAGCTGCTCTCCATTCCCACTTGATGTTATCTGCCTTGCAAGCTCCTTAGTCAAATGAGGATTTCGGGAAAAAATACTGTCTTATTTAAAAATACTCTTATTACATCCTCCAGCTTGGGGATGTGCTAGCGACTAAGTGTTCCCCCAGACATGTGTACCATCTTTCTGGTTCATCCCTGTACCCCTGTCATATATTAACATAACATCTTCAACTAAATTTTTTTGGAAATCCCCGCTGTCCTGAGACTTGGCTGCTGCTTGGGCTCGGCACACTTTGCTGGAACAGCAAATGTACTAAAGTGAATGATGCAGGACATTAGAGGAAATTCTCTGGGGTGGGTGCAGCCCATCGGAGATTGTAGACCCAATTCTCCCTTCAAGAGCTTTCCTGAAATCACATGCAGTGTCCGCTCACCTTCCACTGCCTACAGGCTTCACCATGTGCTCAGCAGGAGCCGTGACCGCTGACTGCCCTGCAGCAAAGGTTTCCAGACTGACTTCATCTGCATGGTTGCCACAATTCCCAAACCCATCCAGAGTTCCCGGGTTCAAGGGGAGATGCATCCCCAAGCACCATGGTGAGGACAAGCCCTGGACACGAGCCATTCCTTGACCAGGAGAGGTCCCAGCGAGGTGGCCCCAAGCTGCCTGGGAAGAGCTGGGTGCAGAAAGCTACAGCCAGGGACCTGCAGCCTGGACTACACCAAGCCTCAGGTGTACAGAGCAGATCAGCAGCATTCCCTGTGGGTCTTCATGTGAGCACCTCCCTGCCCTCAGAGTCATCTCTTGCTACCTGTGGTCTGCACAGGGCTGTGTGTGGGCAGCCCAGTGGTTTCTCCAGCCTTGACATCCAGTGTAAGTAAAGGGCCAGAGGAACAAGAACCAAGGGAACAGGTGGCATGCACACCTTCCTCCATCCTCACCACACAACCAGGGCTCTCATGCCAGCTGCTGGCTCCTGGAGTATGCACACCACAAGCTGCTGTTCAGGCCCACTCCCTTCTCCCGCTCAGAGGATGCCCCCATAAAAAGCTGTCCTTCCAGTACCTTGGCAGTGAACTCGATATAATATAACTTCTGGGAAGCTTTGGATTTCACTTGTGTTTGTCCCACTTCTCAGGCTCCCCAGCTGCCCAGCTGTTCCTTTCCATTTGAGCTAATCACAAAGATTAAGGCGAAGACCCAGTCTGGAAGGTTTGCAAACAGCTCCAGACTGTTTCTGCAAACAGCGCTTGCAGAACAGCACTCCTGCACAAAAGAACACAGGCTAACAAACCCATGGTATCCCCACCGGGAATTCCCAGGAAGGGCTCAGTGCTGACCTATCCCAGCCATTTCCAGCCACTGGCTTAGTGACATTTCCACCCCCTGGACCACTGGCACAGGACCCTCAAGGGCAATGCTCAGGGATGCAGCAAGGAGGAGAAAAGATGACTGCAGCTGTTGGAGAGGAGATTCATGTCCATGACGCATCCCAGCACAGAGCCTGGCTCCCAGTGTCCTTTGTCCCCACAAAAGGCCTGCTCGAGCAGAGAGAGACCAAATCATCCCCACTAGAGCCCCATGTCTTCGGCTGCAGGCAGTAGCTGTTGGCTGGAGCTGTGCACAAGCAGATTGACTCCAGATTTTGCAGCCTTCAATCTCTCACAGCCAGAAGCCTCCAGGCCAACAGGACAGATAAGCCACCCCACATCTGTCCAGCTGTGTGTTGAGGTTTCCCCAGCCACCCACCAAGCAAGCCCTGTCAAAGTAAACAGGTCATCCTCCCTCTTGAGGGATCGCTTTGAGCCCCCAGCCCATCTACAGCCCTGTGCTTGCCTGTGTTAAGGAAACAGCTTGCAGGCGGCTGCATGGAGACAGGAAGGGGCCCCAACAGAATGCAGCATGTGATGGACAGTTGACAAACGTGACCGTTCCCAGAAGTTCAGCATTGGGTCCCAAGGGATGGGTGAGAGGAGGAACTGAGAGAGAAGCCAGATGCTGCAATGTGAGGGGCTTGTGGCTGAAACATCCTCTTCTTCCCCAGCATGGTAGGAAGGTTCATAGAATCATAGAATCCTTAAGGTTGGAAGAAAAGACGTCTGAGATCATTTATTCCAACCATCAGTACTGCTGCTTCTGAGGCAGGGAGGACACTTTTCTGGACCATTTGCCTGCAAGAGCATGGCAAAGTGCTGAAACTGCCCTGATGCTCATGTGATCTGGGGACATGCCAGCTGTGCCAGCATTGGGGCAGGAGCAGAGAGCACAGCCCGTGTGCTGTGCAGCACATGGACCCAACTGAGCCTACCCAGCCCCAGGCACCTTGCACAGGATGATCTGTCCTCTTCCCCTTCCCTTCCCTGCCACCAGCCCCCTCATCTTCCCCACCAGCAGCACAGAACAAGCTGGGAGGATTTACTAGCAGGTTTGTATGGCTGCAGACATTTGGCATCACTTCAGCTGTGCCAGGACCTTGTTTCCTGCCAGCACATGGTTCTGAAGGCAATGGACAATGCTCACACTGCCGCAAAGCACGAAGCTCAGACTAAGCATGGCTGGATTTTGGCAGGGCAAAGGGTGAGCAAGGCCAGAGATAGCCCTGAGAGCAGCAATCTGAAAAACCTGCGTGCAGCAGCATGCTGGCTGTCCCATCTGCAGCATCCTGGCTGGAGAAGATCCCATCCACCCCTTTCCCAGCACTGCAGGCCATTCCCAGAGCTATGCCTTCCAGCCATGACAGCCTCGAGCTTTTGCCGATAACACAAACAGGACAGCTTGGCCTCAAAACACAAAATCATTTAAACCAGAAACATTGCCGAGACCTTCAGAGGGGAGGTTTCGAGACAAATAAACAATTCAATTAATTTCACTGAGGATTACAAGTGGGGGAAGAAATAGGAAAAGTACTTTCAATTTTCATTTTGTTGTTATTATTGTTGTGTTTGGGAAAATAGGTACATTCCTGAAACGCAGGTGAGGTAACAGCAACAGCTTTCCAGCCACGGGAGCAGCCAGAGGATCATTGGGAACCCGACACAAACCAGGGGACACCAGGCACTCAAAGCACTGACAATGTCCTCACCAACCATGATGAGAGGGCGGATGTTTCTCACAAGAAGGAAAAAAGCGTGCCAGAAAACCACAGCAACATGACCAGATGAGTAACTCTCCATGGATGAGGTGCAAGGGAAGATAAAAGGAGCAAGGGGAAAGCACATATACTCATAATTCTCAACTTCATGCTGTAGTGGCTGTAGTTGTTGGGCAGAAGGAAACTGCAGTGGCTGAACAGTTTTTTCCTTTCCTTTCTGGTTCCTCTGAACTTGCAGTTGCCAGTGTCTTGTCACCTCCACCATAAAATCATGGGCTGTTTATTGTTTCAGAAAAGTCTCTCACATTGGCACTTTCTGATTCATTATCACAGAGGCCCTGGAGTGTCTGTGTCCTCCTGGAGCTACATCCTGGCTGCAGAGATGCTGCTGGAACGTCACCGTGTGCACAAATTGTGTGCATGCTCCATCATGTGCTTTCAAGCCAGATCAGCTAGAGCCAAGCAAAATGCACAGGGGTGAGAGGGGCCAGGGAGTGTCCTTGTGGGCTGGGGGCTGCAGCAGTGCTGGCTGCGTGGTGGCCTTTCCATTCATGCTTCATCAGCTCGTCCAGACCTTGCAGCATTCCCCTCCTTATGGCCCCCTCCATGATCTCATGGCTGTGTCAGTCCAAAGCATTTAGAAATGCTTTCCAAGCAGCTCTGTTAATTTCCTTTTGCCTTTGGAGCTGGCAGAAGAGCATGTTGGGATGAGTCTGAATATAGAAGGAAATGCTCAGCTTTGGCTTTGTTTCTTATCTGAGTGTGTCTGACTTTCCAGGCTGTGTGTTCCACTTTTCTTTGTCAGCTCCAGAAGCCCTGTACCTCAGGGATGCCCTTGCTTGCCCCCAGGCTGAAACCAGGCACCAGGGGCTTCCTGGGCAGAGCAGGCTTTCGACCTACCAGGCATCTCAGCAGTCATTCTCTCCAGCTATCCCTCATCCTTCTTTCAGGCTCCGTTTTTGCCAAGCCCGTTTCCAGCTATTGATTTCTCCTGCTTCTTCCCACTCCTTTCAGAGACTCACAAACACATCCAGGCTGGAAAAGACCTCAGGAGGTCTCTACTTCAACCTTCTGCCCAAAGTAGTGTCAGTGGTGGGATCAGACCAGGTTGCTCAGCATTTTGCATAGCTGGGTCTTGAAAACCTACAAGGTCAGAGAACCCATGATCTCTCTGGGCCTCTGTCCTGGTAAGTGAGTGCTCCTGTATGGAAAAACCTCAAGGTAGACCTCCTCCTGCTATTGTGCACCGCCATCAAAAGCCTGACTCCATCTTCGCAGTAGGCTTCCCACAGGCGTTGGGGTTTGCTCTTAGGACCCCAAAGCCATCCCTTCTCTAATCTGAACAAGCCCAGCTCCTCCAGCTTCTCCTCACATGGCATCAACTCCAGCCCCCACATCTCAGTGGTCACTGAATTCTCTCTTGATTATGCAGTGTCTCTCTTGTACCAGGGAGCCCAAACCTGGATGCAGTGTCCAGCTCTGGTGTAATGAGTGCTGAGAAGGGGAGAAGATTCACCTTCCCACCCACCCTGCCCCAAGTTCAATAGGAAAGAGCTGAGCATCTCTGCCTTTTAATAACCCAAATGCATTGTCAAAGCTATGGCTTAGACCAGCTTTAAATGAGGATCCACCAGCTCCTCTGTGCACTAAGAACTTGTGGGTGATGACCAGACAAACACCAACCCCTTGTTTCTGCATTGCCCCAAAACTCCAAGGACAAAGAGGTGGAGCAGACATTTGCAGACTGCAGATGTGGAAAAGAAACAGATTCTCTGACACTTTTGATGTCTATAGGAATGGCAGCTATGCAGGCATGCCCAATCTGCGGGC
Organism: Penelope pileata; assembly: GCA_013396635.1. Lineage (NCBI taxonomy): Eukaryota > Metazoa > Chordata > Aves > Galliformes > Cracidae > Penelope > Penelope pileata. The sequence goes on along the minus strand of WBMW01006305.1, from coordinate 16,752 downwards.
TACATGCAGTCCCCCCAGCACAGCCCATACTGTAGTTGTCCCCTGCTGCCACGTAGAGCTGGGCAGCCCAGCTCGGCCTCAGGTGAGCACCCAACACTCAGAAACAACCAAGCCATCAGTGTGCTATTTAACACCGTCTGAGCCGAAACCAGGACAAGGGGAGGGTGCAGTGCAGTGCTAACTCACGTTACGGCAAATAATGTCATGTGTTTTGATACATTGGCTAAACACAGTCCTGTGAACAGTGAAAAATATGCAGCCTTGCTTTCGGGTTTGATAAAGGAATTTGAGAATAAGTTTCAAGATTGCCCAAAAAATCATCAATTCTTTGGTATATTTTCAACTCTGTTTTCAGTCAACATAAATATTCTACCTGCAAAGTTTCAAATGGAGTGTATAAAGTTGCAATCAGATATTCAATTCAAAGAAAAAATTGATTGTGTCTCACTACTAGACTTTCATAAGACCTGTGGGAAATATCTGGAATAATTTTTCGGAGACAGGATCTCAGGTGAAGAATTCTTAATTCACGATTGCAATGGCAGGTGTCCTGTAAAACAGGAGCGCACCTATGGAAAGAATACATCATATTTTATACCCTATTTTCCCATCGCTGGGTCCCTCTCCTGTTTCCCCATTGGCTGGGTACTCCAAGCACACGGCCTGATTAATAATTAAAAATCATAATTCATTGCTAACCTGTTGGTTCTTTTTGGTATTCTCCATTGTGTTGTCTTAGAAGAATATTTATCCCAATCTCAAAGGAAAATCTTAAGCACAAAAAGGAACATTTCTTCCCAATGTTCAGCTTTATCTCAAGGGAACATCTTAAGCAGGCAGAGAGGAACATTTCAATGCGCACACTTGTGCAGGTATGTAATGAACTACAGTCACTTCTCCCTGGATTTTTCCATTCTTTTGCAAAAGCACAAAATTTAACTCTCACAGACCTGTCTTACCAGAGAAACATACTCTTTGCTTCACAGTCACACCTTATTCTTGTCATTGCTTTTTGGCAGTACATACACTTGTGAAAACCTACTTTCAATAATCTAATAAAGGAAGAGTAAAATTGCATCAAAAATCTCTGGCAAACACCTTGAGAACTCACTGAGAATTGCAACCACTTCCATCAAACCAGACCAACGCATTAGTTTCACTAAACCAAGGTCAGATATCCTGCCAGTTTTATGTTTATGTTGCTCTTTTTATGTTTTAATTAAAAAAAAAAAAAAAGAATAAGTTCTGTTAGTTATATACATTAACTATACAAGATATTCTATATGTGGCCCAAGACAATTTCTCTTCACTCAGTGCAGCACAGGCAAGCCAAAAGGTTGGACACCTATGAGCTACAAGATGCACTTTCCAGATTCACAGAGCCTACAGCCAAGAGGGAGCCATCAGATCAGCTTCTCACATCTCCTCGCTTCTCACACTGCAAGTGCAGCCTGGAGCCTTGCTGGCAGCTGTGTAGCCGCCTCCCCCGTGCAACATTATAGCTCTTTCCTTGCCCCTTTGAGCCTATAGATTTCATCTTCACCCATCTAATATCAATTTTCCATCACGCTGAATGCTATCTGGCCCAGAAGTGGCCCCAAAGGAACAGGCTGGCAACTGATGACGATGGTGACGTCTGCAGTCATCCCACATGCTATCCCAAATCACCTTCCGACCCTCTTCAGCTCAGCAAAACAGGGAATCTCCAAACTGCCATGGGGATTCTCACCTTTGGTACACTTGCTAAGGAATAATACCCTTCACAGCAAAGGGGAGGACAAGAAATGGCAGTGCAGTTTGCAAACAAGATTATAAGACATCTCAGAGTTTAAATTGTGCACGTCAGACAATATGCGAACAGCTTCTGACAGGACAAAGTAAGTTGGAAAATAATATGCTGGATGCTTGATTTTGTGAAGTAGATTGTCAAGAAATAGCAACTAAGCAATGCTAGGATGTCTTCTTTGTGGAAGGCAGTTCAGCCAACTGATGATCAAACCTCCAAAGTGCCTCAAACAGGAAGAGAACCATAACCCTGTAACATCAAGTCAATATGAACACCACAGAGACATGCTCTCTTCCGGCACCAAGCTCACTTGGTGCCCCTATGTCTGGGGAGAAGCAGTCTCTCTCCAGAAGGTGCTCACAATTATTTGCCATCATGAGAGTGTAGAAAGAGGCAGAGGTGCAGAGCAGAGCAGAGAGGGACTCCTTTGCATGGAGCATGCTCCCAATCCTCCTTTAAAACCTCATGTAGGAGTTGTATTGGCTTTGCCTTACTCTGACTTTTCCCAGGAAGAGCAAGCAGCCATGTTTATTTCACTTATTTTTATTACTTAATATTTTAATATTTATTTTACACTTGAAGAGACATCCATGCCATCCCTGTGTGCCTGACTTGCATGAAGGATGCTCTGTGCTCAGGGGGATGCAGATGCCTTGGCAGGGAGATACCTGGCAGAGCATTGCCTGGGAACACCAGGGAAATTCCAGTTGTATGAGAAGTAAATATAATTGTTGCTAAAATCCATCAGCCCATTCTTTCAGGACTCTTGGGCACAATTCATCTGGTCTGCATTTTGGAACATTTGCCCTCAGTGTATGTCATCCCTTCTTGTGCCCAATAAACTGGATAGCATTTTATAGCCTTCCTTGCATTATTCCAAGCAGTGGTTATAGATATTGCCTTCCTTGTTGTATTTTGCACAACAGCATTTTCATACTTTTCTGGAAAGAGACTTAAAAGGATGTGTTTTGGCATCAAAAGCTGTTCTCTTCTACCCCACTGCTGCTGTCACAATTCTGCATACTTTCCAATTTTCCATTTGTGCCAACCCAGCTCATTTTAGATGGCTGCTACCTCTTCTCTGTTGAAGCAACCAGTGCTGTTCCCTTCCCCATTGTGCAGTTTGGGCATCAGCCTATCATAATGCCTTTCTAAAGCATATGTTTTCAGATAGTTTTTCTTCAGTCCCCACCATTTTGCTTGCCACTAGCCCCCAGTGTTGGTGACAGAGCTGCACCTCCTACAGAGACCACAGCCCTGGTGAGAACTGCTGAGGGCAGTTCCCCCTGGCCACAGCCAACAAAGAGCCCAGCAGATCTTTCAGACTCCTCCAGAGAATCATCGCCTGAGCTCCCTGAGGACCTGTCACACTGTAGATGTCCCCACTTCTCTGCAGGAGTTTAAGTGGTGAGATACAGTGCACTCATCCGTACCTTCCTTGCCTTTGGTCCTTTCTCCAAAAATCCCAGAATACATTTTGCACATTCTGCAAGGTTCCTCCATTACTCTGCTCACTGCTTGCTCTGGTCTTTCATGCTGAATCACTATTAACAAGACACTCTCAGAAACCAGATACACTTACGGAGTAATCCCCAAAAGGCTGGTAAGTACAAGACCACAGTGCAGAGGTCTTGTATGGGCTACAGGCATTTAGAGTCTGCCTTTGGAAAGAAGCAGAACAAGATATTCACATCTTGCAGTAATAAAGAAATGCATCCATCGGGAACCAAGGAGCCTGTTTCCAAGCACCAGCTGGAAGTTTTCAGTCATTTGGTCCCACTGGTTATGCTCACTGCCTGCACACAAAGCAGCCATAGCTCCCCTTTTTGTTGCTGAGGTCTGGCAAATCTCAGGGTTGGGTGGGAGGAATTCAAAAGGGCTAAAAAATGTATTTCTGCTAGTGCTTAAATAAAGAAGTTTTCTAATGAGCCCAGCACTAACAGTGGAAAATACATGGGCAGACTGCCCTGCAAGAAGCTGAGAGAAGTTGAGGGAGGAACAGTAGCATCAGCAGTGAATCTTGAGGAAAACTGTGCTGTGCACACTCAGTTTGTAACATGTGCTCTGTTAGGGAAACTTTACTGTATTTTTATTGTGAGTTAAGCACATATTTGTGCTTTAGTATGAAAAGAATTAAAGAAAAATACGTAAGACTGAGTCCTAGTGTCATAAGTGTATCTGAAAGAAGTTTGCCAAGATACGTAAAGACCTGATTCCTTATATACACATGACCCAACATCACACCTGTGAGCACTATAAGGTGCCTTATTCTAACATCAGGTTTACAAATTAGTGCCACTTCCGCTGCCCAAAGTTGGTCCCAGAGTATTCCTTTTACATGCAGGCTGTAAGACAAACTTAATTGTTCTGCTGATTTGCTCTGAGAATTTTGCAATACCTCTGAACTAGCCCAGTGACCTGTCACTTTTAATACCTGGATGTTTTTGACGTTGTGGCAATAATGCCCAGAAAGGTCTTCCAACCTTGTATGTTGCTGAATTATAGAATCACAGAATGGTTGAGGATGGAAGGGACCTCTGCAAGTCATCTTGTCCAAGCCCTCTGCTCAAGGAGGCTGCCCAAGAACAGGTCCAGTCATTACAATTAGAATGAGATACTGAGGACATCTCTGCTAGACTTGCAGTTACACAAAATGCTACTGCAGATGCTTTCTCAAATCTACAGACTGAGATGAATTCATTTTCACAACTGGCAATCCAAAGTTGTTGAGCCACTGCTTCCCTTTCAGCCTCATGAGGAGGAGATGGTGTATCAATAATTACTGCCTGTTGCTTTAATGCTAGCAAACCCAAACAGATCAAACACAATGGGATTACTGTTTAGCAGCATGAGCATACCTTTCACCAGAGAGCCCAAGCACAACCCCTGCTCAGAGGCTGATGGGCTGTCCCTTCCAGACCTCGGAGCACAGGTTTGGCACACTGTTCTGAGATTAGCTGATTTGTTGCCTACTGGAACTATGGTATCCCATCTAAAGGAGTTGTGCTTCTCGGTATTGTATCCTGTGCCTGATCCCTGTATCACTTGGATCTAAATCAGAACAGCATATTCATGCTTCAACTGTCAAACTCACCCAGAAGTCACAGCAACACTAGACCTGAAGGGACACAAATCCCCTCTGCCTTACACACTAGGAAGCATGACAACCTCCTATTCCATCATAAGTTTATTCACTGTTATAGCACCAATAAGCCTGTTGAACCTCTAATACCAATCCATATTTGCTGTTATATATTATGGATTTTTACTACTACTAAGTACCATCATACTACCTCTAGGTGCTGCTACTACTGATTGGTGACATTCTCTCAGTATCTATTTGCTTTCCTGCTAGTAGCTGTGACACCATGTTCTCTCTATTGATGTATTTGCCTTCTTAATTACAGTATACTTGATAAGGTGATTTCTGGTAATCTGTAATACTTTGAAATTTTTAAAGAAAGCCTCCTTGTCCTTGCATATAACAGAATCCCTAAACCCACTGTTGCAAACAGCCCACTGTCCAGCTTCTCCCACATCTCAACATCACACTCAAAGCCCTGTCAGTGCCTGCATCAGCCAGACAAAACCCACCTCCCTTGGTAGGAGGACAGATGGGCCACAGTAGATAGACAGGTCCCAGTGATAGATACATACTCCATTTTCCTTTAAAAGCTCAGCTGAAGGCTGAGGGAAGGCCTCACTATGCTCTTCAGCCACCTTGCAAGGGCACTCTTCTGTCTGATGACAGCAAAGGCCCCCTCTCTCTGGCCTTGGCAGGAAGCGAGACGGGCTGCATGAGGCAGGCTGGTCCCAGCAGGTGATGCATATTCCATTGTTCATTAAAGCTCTGGGCATTCTTCATATTGTGAAGTCCATTCCCTGACAGCACTTTTCCTTGCTAAGTGACAGAGCGGTCATATCCCCATAGGAAATACTGGAATTGGTGACCTCCACAATACCAAGGCCCTTGGGCCAGAATGTAACTTTCTTCTCAGGGACAGGTAACTGTGGATTTCTCAGAGCTCCCCAGCAGGAGCTGTTTTTCTCCTGTCTCTCCTGCTGAATCCAAAAAGGTTACTCCCTTAATGGATCCTTTGGGTGATAGAGGATGTTATGCACCCCATGACAGCAATGTTTCTTGGCCCAGGAGCTCCTAAGGGTATTTATTAAATATTTTGGAAGTCATTCCCTGCTGTAGTTTGACCCAGTACATAGCTAAGTACCACACAGTTGTTCACTCATCCTCCCGCCCCCAGTGGGATGGGGGAGAGAATTAGGAGAAAATACAGTGGAATTTGTGAATTGAGATAAAAATTATTTACTAAGACAGAAAACAAAGTAAAAAGAAATAGCAGTAATTATACACAAAGTGATACAAAAAGCAATTGCTCGCCATGTACCAACCGATGCCCACCCAGTCCCCAAGCAGCAGCCTCTCCCCAGCTAACTCCCCTCCGTTGCATTTACATGATATCATATGGTGCAGAATACCCCTTTGGTCAGTATGGGTCAGCTGCCCTGGTCCTGTCACCTCCCAGTTCCCTGTGCCCCCCTCAACCCCTTCACTAGCAGAGCAGAGAACCCTGCTTCCTTGCTAACCATCCTAGAAGAGCTGGGGGGGCCATGGACATGTGCCAAGTGAGCTGAAGATTATCCTGTGGGGCAGGCCCGCATCTGGCCCTTTTGCTCCGTGCTAGGTCCTGGCGCAGTGTTGGGCTCCTCCCACAGGCCCAGCACTGCCTGAGCATGCACCAGTGCAAGCCTGATGCTCAGGGCTGACCCACAGCAGACACATCTGATTCTGGTGCTGCTGCCCGCCACCACCATCTCCAGCATCATCACTGTTGTGGGCACAAATGGGAATACGAGAGGCTCCTGCTGACCATCATGAAGTACTTTTATTGTGTGTGGGTGACAGAGCACTGGCACAGGTTGCCCACAAAGGCTGGAGAGACTCCTCCTTGGAAGCCTTTAGAAGCTTCTTGGACATGGTCCAGGGCATCCTGTTCTAGGTGGTTCTGCTTGAGCAGGGGAGTTGGGCCAGATGGCCTCCAGAGATCCTGCCAACCTCAGCCTCTCTGAGATTCTGTAATTCTAGGAATTAGATAACCTACTCTTGTTCAACAGGGAATCACACACTCAAGCACAACTGAAAAGATGGTATGTATATAGCACAGCAAGACTGAGTGGAAACTTGGGTTTGCAGGAAAATTAAGAGACCCTAATACTCAGTGGGGTGCTGAACCACTCCTTGACATGCTGACCTCACCCATTCAGGACACGCTACCCCCATCTGACTTACATCAAGAGAACAAGGCCTAGTCTAAAGCTTGATTTACACAGATCTACTGTAAAGGCTAAAGGAAAATGGAATGGTAACGCTGCTCTCTCATGACCTTCAGATGAGGACATCTGAAGGGCAGTACAAAGAGTGACCAGCTTAGTTGGACGAGCTCCAAGTAGCACTGCTAGGTGCCCACGGGACAAGGAAACCCCTCCCGCAGGAAGACCCCATTTGGTGAAAGATCAGCTTACCAATTGTAAAGGATTTGGGCATTGGCAAAAGGAATGCTCACATGCCAACACTACTGCCCCAGCCTTAGCAAATGTCATATCCCTCGGTGAATGAGGGGAGCCAAGGGAGTCAACCCCAGCTGAGCCCCTCATGACAAAATGGCTGGGGAACAAAGATATACATTTTTTTAAAGATACTGGAGCTACTCCTTTGGTGATCAACACATATGAAGAGAAATACAGCCACAAAGCAGCGAGTACTGTTGGTGCAACAGGGAAACTAGGAAACTGACCATTTTTGGAACCGATTAAATTTAAATTGGGAAAACTGTGGATGCTTCATCAATTCCTCTTAATATGCCTGGGAGCACTGTGCCGCTGATGGGAAGGGTTCTGCTGAGTAAATTGGAAGCCCAAGTAACTTTCAAGGACGGGAATGCACTGCTTTTGATACTAGAGTCTAAGGCAATAAAGAGTCACAGGCAACGTCGCCCTCCAGTGGAGAGCTCCCCAGAGAGCTGGAAGATGCCGTGACTCCTCTCGTTAGGCCAGAGGAGGCTCTGGGCCAACCCAAATTAGAGGACCCACTCAAAATCACTTTATAACATGAAACTACTCTGGTAAGACAAAAGCAGTACCCCATAAAGCCAGAGGCAAAACAGCGCCTCCAGAAATTAATAACCACATTTATGAAATATGGATTATTTGCTGAGTGTGAGTCAGAAGATAACACACCAGTATTACCAGTAAAGAAGCAGAATGGTAGGCAATACAGATTGGTACAGGATCTGAGGGCAATTAATAGGATAACCCCCAACATACATTCAGTTGTAGCTAACCCATATATGTTGCTAATGGCTTTAAAGAAACAGCAGATTCGGCGTCAGATTTAAAGGATGTTTTCTACTGCATGCCCTTGGCTCAAGGCAGTCAAATTGTATTTGCCTTTGAATGGGAGAGCTCAGAGACAGGGAGGAAGACTCAGCTTACATAGACTGTGCTTCCCCAGGGATTCAATGATTGCAACTACTTGGAAAGCCCAAATACAACAAGAAACTGTGACTTACCTGGGGTTTCACATTCTGCAGGGACAACGGCGACTGGGAACGGATTGCAAAGAGGCCATCTGCCCGATTCCAAAGCCGAAGACCATGTGGCATCTCAGGGCTATCTTAGGGAAGACCGGCTGGTGTCAGTCACGGATTCATGGAAGTCATGGTATGGAGTCACAGCAAGGCCTCTTCACTAAACCTGGAAAAAGTCAGGAGAAAGACATTTGCTAGGGGCCCAGAACGTCAATGGGCTTTCAAAAAGCTCAAGATGGCCCCTGTGATGGGGCTACCACACTCTCCAAAGCCTTTTGCAGTGTTTGTACGTGAGAGACAGCAGCTGGCATGAGGAGCCCTGCTCCGGAAGTGGGGCACCTGGAAGAGAACAGTGCGAGAGAGCTTCTCACAGCAGCTGGACAACGTTAGCAAGGGGCGGCCAGGGAAGGACACTTCCCCACTGCCAACTGCAGGACTGGCTTGGAAGGCCAGGGAAGGACACTTCCCCACTGCCAACTGCACCCGCTTGGCCAACCGCCCAAGGGGACACGCGCACCTCCCCAGGCTCCCACCCAGGCTCACCCACAGCGCCACCCTGAAGAGAAGCCACAGCCCCGCCGCTCTGCAGCAGCCCAAGGACACCCCCTAGGGGAGGGCGGGTGCCATTGACACAGACCCTACCCTGTGAGGATGAATCCAAGAAATTGACTCAACAGCAAGGATTCTCGCTATTAAGCAGGTATTCCTTTATTAGCGGTGCTGGGCAGCACTGGGGATAGCTTCACCCCAAGTGCCACCCTCCCCTAGAGAACACACTCCCTTATATACTTACAAAGACATGCATAAACACTACATTTTCCCAGAATTCTATACACATGCAAGACTATCCCAGGAACTAATGAATATATGCTAATGTCCTCCTGCACATGCGTTGAAGTTGTGTGGGGCAGCTCTGGGGGTCTCTTGGTGGTCACTGGGGAGTCTTCTTCACTACGATAATCTTCATCACCGAGTTGTTGTCATGGGTACTATCTGCTGTCTCTCTCCGGCCACCAAAAAACAGTCTTTGTTCCTTCGTGCATAACATTGGCAAGGCCAGCACTTCAGACAGCTTCAACAACTTCATTGTCTTCACTAGCCTGCTGCTGCTGTACCAGTTAGATATGGCAGCACTAGAAAGATACATCTTCTGCTGGATATGCTGGATATGCACACACCACACTGGAAAGATACATTTTCTACTGGATACGCACACACACTGTATCAATCCCTCCTTTTGTTTTGAGAGTTTGAAGGAGTGACCAGCTGCTTCCCGTGCAAACCCCTCACGTTTAGCAGTGCAGCAACAATTACAGTACTGAATCATTATGCAAGCTGAAGTACAATCAGCAGCTACAGCTATGAAAGTCAGAAACAATTGTTTGAGCCATTACAGATTGGGCACCTGGGCAGTTAGAATCATAGAATCCTTAGAGTTGGAAGGGACCTTTAAAGGTCATCTAGTCCAACTACTCTGCAATGTACAGGGACATCTACAGCTAGATCAGGCTGCTCAGAGCTTGGTCCAGCCTGACCTTCAATATCTCCAGGGATGGGGCTCCCATCACCTCTCTGGGCAACCTGTTCCAATGGCTCACTACCCTTACTGTAAAAAACTTTTTCCTTAAATCTAATCTAAATTTCCTCTCTTTCAGTTTAAAGCCACTCCCCCTTGTCCTATCACCACAGACCCTGCTAAAGAGTCTGTCCCCCTCTTTCTTATAGCTACCCTTTAGATACTGACAGGCAGCTATTAGGTCACCTCGGAGCCTTCTCTTCTCCAGACTGAACAGCCCCAGCTCCCTCAGCCTGCCCTCACAGGGGAAGTGTTGCATCCCTGGGATCATTTTAGTGGCCCTCCTCTGGACACACTCCAACAGGTTCAGATCTCTCCTGTGCCGAGGACTCCACATCTGGAGGCAGTGCCCCAGGTGAGGTCTTACAGCACAGAGCAGAGGGGCAGGATCCCCTCCCTTGTGCTGCTGGCCATGCTGCTTCTGATGCAGCCCAGGATATGGCTGGCTTTGTGGGCTGCGAGGGCACATTGCTGGCTCATGTCCAACTTGCCATCCAGCAGTACCCTCAAGTCCTTTTTGGCAGGGCTGTACTCTATCCTTGCATCCCCCAGCTTGTATTGATAGCGGGGGTTACCACGGCCCAGGTGCAAGACTTTGCACTCGGGTTTGTTGAACCTCATGAGGTTCTCCTGGGCCCACTGCTCAAGCCTGTCTAGGTCTCTCTGGATAGCATCCCATCCCTCAGGTGTGTCAATGGCACCACACAGCTTGGTGTCACCTGCAGACTGCTGAGGGTGCACTTGATCCCACTGTCAATGTCATTGGTGAAGATATTAAAGAGCACTGGTACCAGTACTGACCCCTGAGGGACACCACTCGTCATTGATCTCCATCTGGACATTGAGCTATCGACCACCACTCTCTGGGTTCGATCCTGCAGCCAGTTCCTCGTCCATTGAACAGTCCACCCATCAAATCCATATCTTTCCAGTTTGGAGAGAAGGATGTTGTGGGGGACCGTGTCAAAGGCCTTGCTGAAGTCCAGGCAGGTGACAACAGTGGCTCTTCCCTTGTCCACTGATGCAGTCACACCATCATAGAAGGCCACGAGGTAGGTCAGGCAGGACTTGCCCTTGGTGAAGCCATGCTGGTTGTCTCGTATCACCTCCCTCTCTTCCACGTGCCTTAGCATAGCTTCCAGAAGGATCTGCTCCATGATCTTCCCTGGCACAGAGGTGAAGCTGATAGGTCGGTAGTTCCCTGGATCATCTTTTTCCAAATTTTCTCAAGATCAATCACAATCCTCCTGCTCTGATCTATATGCACGCAGCAGCAGTTCGTGTTAACATCTGTACAGATGCCTCCTTGTGAGGCAAGTGAGAGATCTAAAGCCGTTCTATTTTGTATTGCTATCTGCGATAATCCTTCTATCTGCAAAGATTGGAGTATCTAACTCAGCATGCATGCACTGTGCAAGTAACCAAACCAAGGCAGAAGCCGTACTTCAAGGAGAAGGGCCGCCCACACCCTCATCCGCAGCCCTCAGCTCAGGCCGGGCAGGAGGTGTTGAGGAGGCACAGTGCGGGCTCCGCTTGGGCCCGTTGGCAGCGCCAGCGGCGGGTGCTGACGCCCCTCCCCTCCTTTTCCCCTCCCCTCCCGTCCCCTCCCGTCTCCTCCCATCCCCTCCCGTTCCGTCCCTTTTCCTCCCCTCCCCTTGGCCACCGTGGCCACACGGGCCCCACAGTCCCCGCACGCTCGGCCATTGGCGGGGAGGCCGCGCGCCCTGATTGGCTGCAGAGGGGTGGCCATGCGGCAGTGCTGAGGCGGCTGCTGAGGGCCCCTCCCTCCTCCACGCGCCGCTGGGCCATGCCGGGCCCGGCAGAGGGGGTGGCCCTGGTGGCAGTCGAAGCCCGAGGGGCCCTCGCTGTGCCCTGCGGCATCCCTTGGCCCTCGGCCTCCCCAGCGCTGCCCCAAACCCCCGGGGCTGGGGCTGGCCCCTGGCCACAACACTGTGCCACAGGCTCTGGTAGACTGCCCTGCATGGCCCACATAGCCACAAAAGCGCCAACACACCTCCTGGCAGCCCTTGCCAGCACAGCCAAGAGATACATGGGGAAACCAAGCAGGCTTTCCCAAAAAGAACAGCGCTGGCAGGTCCTGAGGGAACACGGGCAACAGAAGACTACTTTTTGGAGTGGCAACCAAAGGAACAGAGGTGAAGAGCTGCACACTGGGCTGTGCTCCTTTAACCAGCCACCCGAGCAGAAGGGCATTATCTGTGAGAATATCCTTCGCCCAGGCGAGGCGCTGCCTCACAGAGAGGATGCTCTTGTGCCCCCTCCTGATGTGCCCATGATCCCCCCAGCTCTTGGCAGCACAGCCAGAGAGGCTCCAGCACGGGCAGCAGCACCAGCTGCAGTCCTGACAAAGCATGATGGCATTTCTGCGAGAGAGGAGAGCTCACAGCTTGACATCAGTGCCAAGAGATGCTAGGGGAACCAAGCAGGCTCTCTGAATAGCAGCAGTGCTTGCAGGTCCTGGCAGAATGTAGGCAACGCAGCACTGACTGTTGGGGTGGCAATGAAACACAGCTGGAGAGCTGCACGCTGGGGTGTACTCTTCAGTCTGCCACAGGATCAGGAGAGCAGTGTTTGTCAGAACATTCTTTGGCCAGATGGGGGGCTGCCCCACTGCCCTTGCCAGCACAGCCAGCAAGACATCAGGATGGGCAGGAATACCAGCTCCAGTCCTGCTCAAGAAGGACAATGGCCTCCATGCAAGTGGGCAGCGCCAACAGGTTCTGGTGCCACCCAGGACCTCCAGGACGCACGTTCAGGGCTCCAAGCCAGGCAGCAGAGATGAAGAGCTGCCTGCTGGGACCTGCTCCAGCACACAGCCCCCAGCACAACGGATGGTTGTGCACAAGAAGCTGTGTTGTTGGCACGACAGTGCACAGCAGCCTGGTGGATTGTCCACGGATCCACCGGAACTTCCCAAAGTCCACAAGACAGCAAGCCACCAGCAGGACCAGCTTTGAGCCTGGCAAACAAAGAGGACAACAAAACTGCAAGCAGCCAGCACCACAAGTCTGCCCTCAGTGCCAAGAGAAGCACAGAGTAGCCAGACAGGCTTGCCACGAACAGGCTGTAGCAGCAGCTGCTGGTGGTCCCCAAACCCTCCAGCACACAGCTTTGGGGTGCAAAGGCAGGGCAGAGGAGCTGAAGCACTGCCCCCTGCCACCTCCTCTTGCACGTGGCCACCTGCGCAGTTGACAGATGTGCACAAAAGACTTTTTTGCCTAGATGAGGGGCTATGATGGTGGGAGGACAAGGCTCACCACCATGCTGGATTGTCCATGCCTCCCCCACTGCTTCCAAATGTAAATGAGACAGCAGAAGCAGAAACAAGACCACCAGTAGGTCCATTTTTGAGCCGGGCAAAGGAAGAAGATGTCAGAACATACACCAGCCAGTCCTTCAACTCTGCCCTCAGCAAAAAGAGGAAGGCAGAGAAGCCTGATGGGCTCACCTTAACAGAACAGGTGGCACCAGCAGGCGCTGGTGGCTGCTGACCATGCCAGGACTGAGGTACGGCTCTCCAAGTCAGGCAGGGTAGCTGAAAAGCAGATTCCTGGGATCTGCACCAGCATGCGGTCACTTGCGCAAGGGAGTTTCTCCCTTGAAAGTTGAGGAGCTTTNTCTCCAAGTCAGGCAGGGGAGCTGGAAAGCAGATTCTTGGGATCTGCACCAGCAAGCGGCCACTTATGCAAGGGATGGTTGTGTGTGAGGAACTTCCTCACCTAAAACAACGGCTACATTGGTGCTAGCGGAAGACCCAGTGAGCCACTGGATTGTTCAGGCCTCCCCCAGTGCATCCAAATGTCCGCAAGGCAGCAAAAGCAGCAACAAGACTACAAGCTGGTCCATTTTGGAGCCAGGCAAACAAAAGGAGATGCCAGAAAATCCAGCAGCCAACAACTGAACTTTGCCCTCAGTGAAAAGACGAAGGCAGAGAAAACTGCTGGGCTCACCACAAACAGGTGGCACCACCAGCCACTGATGGCCATCAGTCTTGCCAGGACACAGATCTGGGGCTCCAAGGCAGGTAGGGGAGCTGAAAAGCAGTCCCCTGGGATCTGCTTCTGCACGTGGAAACTATGACAATCAAGGGACAACTGTGCGCGGGAGTCTCTGTCTACCAAATGAGAGGCTACATTGGGGAGAAGAGGCGGACCGGCAGGATCGTGCATTGCCCTCAGCCTCCCTGGCACTGCCCTGACCACCATGCTGTGCCACAGGGTCTGGCACACAATCACGTACGGCCAGTGCAGCCACAGAGCTGCAGAACACCTCCCGGCAGCAGGCATTGTCCAAACCAGCCTCTGACAACATGCCGTGCAGGAGCAGGATGAAGATTCTCTGCGTACTGGAGTCTGCTTGGAAGAACATAAGGGAGGACTAGGAAACAGACAGGTCACAGCTAAAGTTTGAATAAATCCTCTTACTAGCCCTACTGTGGTAATTGTCCTCTGTTGGTAAAGCACCAGTGAACTCGCCATGGGACGGGCCTGTGAGCAGAAGAAAAGAACGTGGGCTGTGTGAACCCAGGAAGTGAGGAACAAGACCATAAGGAAGACCAGAGGGGCCCTGTCTCCAGCAGCATAAAGCTCTACTGGACACCGGCGCACAGTGTACCGTAACGCCACCAGGTTACAAACAGGCAGAGCCCGTCTGCATTTCTGGAGTGTCCCACGAGCTGACTGTATTGCAGGGCAAAGTGAGCCCACCTGGGAAGGAGCGGAGGAGCTCATTTGCTGTGGAATCACAGAATCATACAATGGCGGAGGTTGGAAGGGCCCTTCAAGCCATCCCAGTTGCAATCCCCTGCGCTGTGCGGGGCTGCCCCCCACCAGATCAGGCTGCCCAGGGCCCCATCCAGCCTGGCCTCCATCGCCTCCAGGGATGGGGCATCCACGGCTCTCTGGGCAGCCCGTGCCAGGGCCTCACCACCCTCTGAGGGAAGAATTTCCTGCTAACTTCTCATCTCCATCTCCCCTCTTTTCGCTTTGAACCGTTCCCTTTATTGCCATCGTGATCAGGCTGTGTCAAAAGTCCGTCTCCCTCCTCTTGATGGGCTCCTTCCAAGCACTGGAAGGCCACACGGAGATCTCCGCAGAGCTTCCTCTTCTCCACGCTCAACACCGTCAGCTCTCTCAGCCCGTCTTCGGAGGAGAGGTGCTCCAGCCTCTCGGTGGCCCTCCCCTAGAGGCGCTCCAACAGCTCCACGGCCTTCTTGTGCTGGGGGCCTCCGGCTTGGACGCTGGGCTGCAGGTGGGGCCGGACGAGGGCAGAGCAGAGGGGGACGGTCTCCTCCCTGGCCCTGCTCTTGGTGGGCTCCTAGTGCAGCTGCCCCAAAGGTGAAACAGACTGCTTCCTTCTTCTTGGGCACGAGGCACGGTCTCTAGCCACGTGCGGTTCAGACGTGCTGCGGCTGGTCACCGGCCTGCTTCAGTGTGGGCTGTGGGGCTGTGACCTCACAGAGGCGTCCCCGCCCAATGGGCTGTGACCTCACGGCCGGCTCCATGCAAGGCACGGGCCAGCGCCCGGCCTCTGCCAGTGCGGTCGTGACCGGCGTTGAGCGATGGTTGACGACAGCGTTCGTGTTGCACTTGC
>WBMW01006304.1:9187-50088 GCA_013396635.1 Penelope pileata | reverse complement strand
TCTCACGAGTGCTGCCGGGATCATATTATTTCATAAACCCAAATTAGGTATATGATTTGATTATATTTGGTATTTGGATGAGTACAGACTAGATATTTCAACAGAGACTTTGCCTATGTAGATGCAAAATATTCTTGAAGGTACAAAATGAAAAACGTTCTTCAAATAGTTAGAAACAGTTTGTTATTCTGAGTTTTGCCTTCATTCATAATTTAAAATTATTGTTGTTATCTGCCACAAGGCCACTACGTAGTACACCAGATGGAGTTAAATATTGTGCTCCAGAGACACCCTGGTTCTATAGACAGGTAGAACGTCGGCATATCTGTTTCATTCCCTTTGGATGTTTTCTCACTGATTTTAGCATCCAAAGTCCAACTGACAGTGGGAAAAAGTAAGGCATGCATATTATTGGTTCAAAAACATATTTACTATTCTGCTCAAAATAACACTGATCGTGTGCATGACTGCTTGAGAGGGATCCCTGAGCATCCCTGATTTACCTTACCTTATATTCTCTTTTTCCTCCCTTTTTAAGGTAATAAGTTCTTCAACTTAACCACCCTTAAGTTGTCCCAAAGAAAAACGCACCCCTGTCTATCCCTTCCCTATGGGCTTTTGATCTGTTGACTTTACATCGTTATTTGATATTTGCAATATCGCTGCCCTGGTTATTTCTCCTTCAGACATCTATTAACAAGCTACTAGTAACAGTGGACTAGCAACCCTTTTTTACTGTAGTGCTCTCCTCTTTCATGGGGGTTTACTGTAGTGCTCTCCTCTTTCATGCTGCTATCTTGTTAGTGATGCCACAAGTCAGAGTGTGTGACAACATTAATCCCTTTATGTTTTCTATAACATCTTGAAATTCCTTTTGTTTCTGTTTTGACAGTGGCACTGAAGGTCAGTATTAGTCACCCATGAGCATACACAAGATATTACACAGAGATAATACTGCATCTTTCCATGTTCCAATTCCTTTGTTTTTGATTCTGGCAAACTTTTTCTGAAGAGATACTAGTTTCCCATAACATCGTTTTATCAGATCACTATCAGATCAAACGTCAACATTTACATTTACTGTTTATACATGTTCTGAATCTTCACTGACTCAAAAAAAAAAAAAAAAGGAAGGAAAGCAAAAATTAACAGTCATGGAAATTACTACTGATCTTCATAATAAGACATACAATAATCTTCATAAAAGACATACATTTTCTCCAATGTTCTTTCTCTGGCAATCCACTTGACTACAAAACTGAGAGTGCCACTCATCAGAAGTAGTACAGACACATCAGTGCATAATGCGAAAATGTGTATAGCAGAAAATAGATCAATACATTATTATGTATGGTCAGGTCTCTTCTCTCCCTCTGTGTCTTTTCAAAAACATCATAGCATAGGGAGAAGAATGAACTATCTCATTTACCTCGTTGTCCAGTCTGACATGCCAGGTTAATGTTGCCTGACAGAAAGCACACCGTACATATCACAGAAGAATCCAATAACAGCTACTGGCAACTATTCTCCATAACCAAAATGAGAATCAGAATCTTATTTATTCCTACAGCAATGAGCTGAGGTTTACTTGACGGAAACAATCTGGGTATATCTCCATGTCACAGAGGATTTTACATTTATGGTTCCCAGCAATGTCCTGTGAACTTGCTATGTCAATTGTAAGTTACTTCTGTAAAAGAACTAACCCAGTTGCATTCAGCTTGGTTTCCTTGGATGCCAAAATTTATGCAAAGTGCATTTCCCAGATAAGAGTGACAAAATAGGCTGCACTGTTACAGTGCAGCTTGTTTGAGGACAACTGTGTCAACTGTAGGAGGAAAAAGAAGTTTCAAGAAAGAAAGAGATTGTTCCTTAAATCACTCCAGGTCATGCAAGGGTCAGTGACATTGAGAGATAAAAATCACACAAAGTAATTCCCATTCTTCTAGCTATCATGAGTTTTTAAAGAGTTTACACTAGAAGTATTTTCACTTTTTAAAAGTGTTCACAGTAAAAACAACCATACTTTATTTTCCCAGGAAATTCAGAAAAGATGTTATAATTTTTAGCAGGACTTATCTAAGCTAGTTAATTAAAAAAAAACAATACCATAATGAAAAAAAATCTAAAAAACGTAAACAATTATTTCCAATTTATGGCAAAATATAGTTTCCTTGTACCTCAGTCTTTACAAAACTAAGAAATAAGAAGATTGCTGCACAGTTCATTTCTCAAAAAAGAAGAGTGTTTGTGATGGGTGAATTCAAGTCAGCTGTGCTTGAGCATAAAGGAGGTAACAAACAGAAAGCTTTCTCCCCATTTGCAGTCACAATGTTTAAGTGGGCATAAATAACAGAAGGAAAAAACTGAGAACGATGATCTCATAATGAAACAAACTGGTACAGTAAGCTCAGTACAATAACAAAAGTATAATGCAGTAGTGATATTAATATTGTAGTATGCATGAATTTCATTTAGAAATAAAATATGTAATGTTAAATGTAACTAGAAATATCCTTGAGCCTAAAGAAATTCATCAGCTGCCTTAAAGTAGATGTTCAGCAACAACAATCAACAGAACTACAGTATTTCAAAGATTCTCACTTGGTCTGTCTTGTTAAAAATAAATAAGTAAATTCTAGTTAGACTTTTTGTCATTCTTTAGGATTTTAAAAGGTATATGACAGATTAAAAGTGGAAATTCTAATGGCTTTCTAACTCTATTTTTAAGTACAAAATATAAATGTGAGTTAGATAAAAGGGGGTATTCGTTGTCAGAGTTCGTACATACCTCTAGCTGACGGGAAAACACATTGCCTCTTTTTACAGAGCCATTCAATAAAAATAAGTTGTATACAAAACCAATCCCTGTCTACAAACATAATGCTATTAAAAGAAAAATCCGTGATAAATAGAATATGTACATTAGCACAATAATTGGAAAGTGGAAATGTAATAATCTCATTACAATTAAATTTCTCAGTATTTTGATAAATGTAGAATGTTTATGCAAATTTAAAACACTGATTCTTTGCAGATTCACAGTGCCATTTACTAAACATTAAACAACATAATTCTAGGCTTCCTTAGCTGCAGTATATCAGCTGTGAGGAGAATACAATTAATACCTCACATTTTATGCATATAATTCAATTTCCTTTTATTTAACAAACAACAACAATAACAACAACAAAAACAACAACAACAACAACAACAAAAACAACCAAAGAAAGAAGGAAAGAAACAAACAACAAAGCTTATTCCCAGGAAACTGAGAGATCAGAATTATCATTAAATAGACAAAGACAGTTAATAAACTAGGGGAAAATAAACAGTTATGTCTGTGCCCATATAAATCCATATAAATCTCCTTTTATTTTCCCTCCCTTTTTTTTTTTTTTTTTTTTTGATTTAGGTACATTGTCTCACTCTTTCACCAGTGTGAAGAACCTGATTTTGCCTCCTTGCTGAATTCCCAACTGGCATGGGGGGCTACTATTAAGTTTCCCCTACAGCCATCGCTTCTCCAGGTTGAACAAGCTCTCTATCTCTTTTCACAAGGTAAGTGCTCCAGCCCTAACCATCCTGGTGGCACTCCCTGGACTTGCTCCAGAAAGACATCAGTCTTTCCTGCATTGGAGGGTGCAAAACTCTACGAACTTTGCAGAAGCAGTCTGACAAAGACTGAGTAATGAGGAGGGAATAATCGTTTCCTTCAGACTAGAACACATTAATTGGAAACATAGAAACAACCATCAAATGTTCAAGCTTATGTTCATTTTCATGAAGAGATATCCTTACCTCTTCCTCGTATATCATTTTGCAAATATTTCACAAATCATTAATTCCTTAGATATGCATTGGCATTATATATATCCTTTAGTACATGACAAATTTCTGGTACTTTTTATTTGAAAAAAATCCAATGTATATTTTTGCAAAAATAACCAAAAAACAACAACAATCAAAAATGAAAATAAAACAAATACATAAACACAAGACCCTACTAACTTATTCTATCTGCATTATAAGGAAAAAAATATTTCACTGCCACACATGCAGTAAATTTCATCTGGACTATAATTCTATTAAATTGCATGTAGCACTAAACAAGAGATGGAGAACGAAATATTCAATCTGCTGACACTTAAAACCTTTTTTAAAGTACAGAATGAAATACATATGAAAATAACTGAGGTTAATCTTTCTATCATTGTGAAAAATTAAAAAATTATTAGATACTTTGATTACTCTGGAAGTTATTCTTTTTTTCTGCAAGGAAATTCTTCATGTTTTCATTTCTTCCTCTTTGTCTTCCCTCACAGAAGATTATTTTGATAATAAGAAATTAAAGAAAATGTACTTATCTATATCACCAAATCTAAAGTCTGTACAATTAGGGATATTCTTCAAAGGTCCCTCATCTCAAGATCACCTACCTTGTGAAACCTAACAAATGCACAGCCAGAGGTGCTCTGGCTGCAGCTATAAAAATGTCATTGAAGATAACTCACAATTTTATACACAGAAAAAGTTAATCAGAAAATCCTGGCAGTCACTTTCCCTAAAATACCAGGTAATGCTTCCTATCTGCTGCAATCACAGAATGAACAACAGCTGCCATTACTATAGACAATATACTATATACAATATACAATATACTATAGACAATACCATTGTCTAATTCTGAACAAAATGATTTTTCTTCTTCCAATAATACACCATCTGATGAGTAACTTCTTTCATATTCTGACTGTTGTATAGGTAGATCTGATGCAAGAAGAAATTTTCATACACCAAGGTCAATAATATTGATTTCAAGCTTGCTTTGGAAGCATACTGTCAGTTACCATGAATCAGTTTATTAACTCATCATATCTTTGTTTTCTCTTAAGGATTATTCTTGCAGCAGAAAGCAACAGTGTTGCCTAACATTATTTAAAGTTGTGGAGCTGCATGAAATTGAACATGTTCACTGTCATCATTTTTGTCTGTTATGGAACTGTCAACAACGTAAGCACTGGTAATTTTGAGATGCTGGTGTTTAATGACAGCTCTTACCATTGTAGACAATGTATGTTTTTAATCCAGAAAAAGATCAGATTTGTTAAAGAAAAAATAGCAATGCAAACTGATACACTAAGAATTAAATCTAACTGTGCTGTTAAGTAAGGCATTCTAATGATTGCAATTTTTTAGTATCTGTGAGTTGGCTTTGAAGCTAACAGGTGAACTTGGACACTTCAACGTAATACTTTCTACACCTTCAAATCTCCTAAAATTTACATAGGTCCAAAATAGTAACACTTTTTCAGTGAAAAAATCAGAGCAATAACTTGATCAAAATTAAGCAAAGATGCGTATTCAGATGACATCTAGAAAAATCAGATAAATCTTTAGTTTCACATGGAATATGTAGCATCTTTCCCCAGATCACAGTATGTAACATCGAACATATAACAAAGTACTTAAAATAAAAATGGTCTAATCACCCACTGTATACTCAGTAGATGCCTGAAGGGAAAAGGGAGGAAACTGTTGTCCAAACATTCCTTGAATTCTGACAGCTTTGGTGCCCTGACTACTGCCCTGGGAAGCCTGTTTCAGTGCCTGACCATCCTCTCAGTGAAGATCTGTTTCCTAATATTCAATCATCCAAATCTTCCTTTCTTATAACATCTGATGGCAAACTAATGTTTCATTTTACTCATAGGTGGCAGGTACACTTTAAACCACAGATCTCTTCAGTAGTTGATAGTGAAGGTATGGAGGATAACTGCACTTTTATTTATTTTTTTCATTTTCTGTTTCAAAAGCTTGATCCTGGTCAGTTTTTTCTGATAATACCATTATAGCAATGCTCTACCACAATCAGCTAGATTCTTATTTTTTTTATATATTTTAAATTTTCATCAGCTTTCCTTTGACTTTTTTTTTCATTTTTATGTTTAGAGTATGTATGAGGAAGTACTGCTCCTTGAATTGTAGTCTCACACCAAGTAATTCTCCACATTCTAGCATGAGATAATGTTGCTCTTTTCATCTACTAACTTAATGTGATGGCTTTACGGTGCAGAAGGACTGCATAAAAANCACGAGTTCTACCTTATTTCTCGATTCTCTCTGCCATCCCAGCTGGCTGGGGGGGGGTGGGGGTGAGCGAAAGGCTGTGTGATGTTTCCCAGACTGCCGGCTCAACCCATAACAGCTTTATGTTTAAATATCTTGTTTGTTATTGTCTTGTTTTTCTAAACTGTTACATTACACAAACAATAACAACCTCACAATATTAAAAATTCATTTCTGATGTTAGTGCTGACAACAGTAATAATAATAATAATAATAATCTTAAATCAGTACTGGAAACTCGGAAGTTTTTATTTTATTTTATATTTTTCTGTTCCTTGCTTCTTTTTCCAGATCGATACACAGAAGACAATGTTTTGAATTCAAAGTATCAGTGAAATTGGAAAAGAAAACAGAAAATAACTTTGATGGTCACTTTTTCTCTCCCTCTCTGTTTTCTTCTTTTTATTTTCCTACTAAAATAACAATTTAGGTGTGTAACAAAGACTGGACACTTACTTTAAGTGCTTTTAAATTCTATAGGTTAACAGAGATTCTGGGTATGTTTAAATGATCTATCCAGCTATAAGCTCACTGTGCCCATGATTTAAACTGGCATGAAATGTCTCACTTGATCAGTTTTACTCGTTTTCTCTGGGTTTGTTTATCTTGGAGATGAGAAGGCTTCAGGGAGACCTCATTGTGGCCTTCCAGTACTTGAAGGAAGCTTATAAGCAAAAGGGAGACTGACTTTTTACAAGGCCTAATAGGAATAGGAAAAAGGGGAATGGCTTTAAAGTAAAAGAGGCAACAATTATGTTAGGAAGAAACTTTTTACTCAGAGGATGGTGAACAGATTTTCCCACAGTTATGGATGCTCCATCCCTGGAGGTGTTCAAGGTCAGGTTGGACGGGGACCTGGGCAGCCTGATCTAGTGGGTGTGAACTATGTCCATGGCAGGGTGGCTGGAACTAGATGATCTTTAAGGTCCCTTCCCACCTAAGCCATTCTATGATTCTATGATCTGACTAATCCAAAACACATAATACTGGTGTGATGTTAACCTGAGTTAGCAAACTGTACTTGAATTTTGAGCCTATCCACTGGATTGGTTCTTACAAGCATCTCTTCAAATTATGATCCTGCAATTTATGAATCACAGATAAACACAAATGTCACGTCATTCATGGATGGTGTTGCATTGTGTGACAGTGTACTATGTAGATAAGATTCGTTTTGGCCTTGACTTGTAAATGAGCCCAGATCAAAAAGATGTGTATAAATAAATGAAGGCCAAGGAGACATATTGTGTTTGCTTGTGTCTTGCATTGCGTTCAGTGGTTTGGCACAATTTTCCCCAACACTGCCCTGACTCCACACTATGTAGAGCTAGTCCACAGGACTCCTCAGCCCCAAGTCATACCAGAATTTATTGAGAGCTGTGATCCATGATATTCTGTGAGAGGTCATGATTCATAACTTGCCTCTCATGCTGATTTCACAGCTCAGTAGGAGCCCAAAGTCCCTGCCTTTCAATGGAAGATCTTCCTTGTGCAAATGACGTTGCTTGTAATTCTTTGTTCCTATTGAACTCAGTGTGAGCTTCTGCCCCATAGAGAGACTCTTACATGTAAGAAAAGTTGTCATAAATCTTTCCTCTTTTACTACTTCTCATACTTCTCTCACATAAAGCAGATTATTGTCTGCATGAAAGCAGCTGTTCTGCCTCCCATATCACTCTCAGGAGAGTCACTCTCTGAGCTCTGTAGCAGCTGAACTCCTGTTGAGCTTAGATCTGTATCCCGTTCTTTTTTTTTTTTTTTCCCCCACTTTGCAGACTGAGGATACAAAGCTATGTAGTGCTAGTTCAGCTTACTCTACAGGAAATCACATCTGGGAGGAATGTGAAGCAGTACTATTCTAGGAATAAATATCGTACTAGAACATGTTTGTTATTTTGATTTAATTTTTTCTCCCACCTGAATTATTTCATATTCTCACAGGATAATACCAAGCAAGAGAATGAAAGTATCATGGTACTCCATTGTAGAAGAATATTACAAATACTAGCCATCTCAATTAATCTGCAGCCTAATTCAGTCTTTTTTTTCTGGAAAGTCTAAGATAAATCTTATAAGATTTCGTATTTTCTCATGAAGTGGAACTTTCAGAGATTATCCAGTAGAAAATGCAATATTTGATCTGAAAGACATAAGGCTTCAGTAAGTGGTGTTTAGAAGTAAGAAAAGATAAATATGCTGCTGTTTAAAGGTTTTCTTTTTTTCCCCTGTTCTATTAGACAGCATCCAAAGAAGGGCTATGCAGATGGTGAAGGATCTAGAGGGAAAGACGTCTGAGGAGCCACTGAGGTCCCTTGGTTTGTTCAGCCCAGAGAAGAGGAGACTGAGGGGAGGCCTCCTGGCAGCCTACAGCTTCCTCACGAGGGGAGCAGAGGGGCAGCTCTGATTCTCTCCCCCATTCCACTGAGGTGGGGGAAAGCGGGTGAACAACTGTGTGGTGCTTATCTACCTGTTGGGTTAAACCACAACAGTCCTTTCGGCATCCAGCATGGGGCTTGAAGGGCTGAGATAACAGCAGATTTGACCAGAGTATATTAAAACAGGTTGTGTTGGATATTGTGGTAGTTTTTAATTGCTAGTCATTATGTTAATTTTTTTTATTATTTGTGAAGTTCTTTCAGAGTCTTTTCTTGGAACTGTGTTATTTAGCACCTGTCGTGGTTTGATCCAGCAGATAGCTAAGTTCCACAGTTATTCACTCACCCTCCCTCCTTCCCAAATGGGATGGGGGAGAAAAGTAGAGAAAAAATGCAGTAAAACTCGTGGATTGAGATAAACATTATTTACTAGGATAGTAAAGAAAGTAAAGGAAACTCCAGTACATATATATATATATATACACACACAAAGAGGATATGCAGAACAAGGGCTCACAGCCAGCAGCAACCCTTTCTCCCGGCTAACCTCTTCCTTAAAAAAGCAACAGGAAGTCCCAAAAAACCAATCACATGGTATGGAATAGCTCTTTGGTCAATTTGGGTCAGCTGCCCTGGTCCTGTCCCCTTCCAGTTCCCAGCTCCTTATGCCCCGTTTCACTGTCAGAAGAACGCGGAACTGAGTATGTCCTCAGCTTTGTTCAACACTGCCAGGATGTTATCAGTTTTGTTTCTCTTCTGAGGCCAAAACATAGCTTCATACTAGACACTGAGAAAAGTAACTTCTGTTAGAAACTAAGACAGCACCTTACTTGCTATTTATGTTCATTGATGTGTACACCATCTCTGGATGTTGGATTAAGGTAGTCATTTTGTTGTGCTCTGTGACCTTGGCTTATGATATGATAAAATTCCTGGTCAGAAAACTAATCTGGTGTTTGCGCTCATCATTTGCAGTCGTCTTTGTACTTCAGTAACCGTATCTTGGACACTATTAGAAATTATACTCTTTGCTTTGTCTCCTCAGGGAGTCAGGGGAGACAAATGGGGATACTTTCCACTGTTTCTTCAGCCTCCCTTTCTGTTTTGTTTCTCCTTCTCCCTCTACACTTGTTACAACAGTTCTTGAGAGTTTTGATGTTCAAACGAGCATGTTCCTATTGCTATGTCTTGCAAATGGGTTTCAGGTTTTGTTTAAGATTAAACAATTATTTAAGAATATCACCCAGAGGTCTGCCTCAAGTCTGGATAGTCATGAGTGGCAATGAATGTGGGCAGGTGCCTAGAGTGGTGAGCACCCCTAGTGTTTTGGAACTTCACTTCTGAACAACTGCAGAACTCTGAAGAACTAGTAGAATATTTGGAAAAGGTGTGCTGTTGCCCTGGAATTCTATAGAGGCACAGATCACTGCAACGTGCTGGAGCCTGTCCCATGTCTACCAAGCCCTGTTCAGTGCTATTTAGCACCTTCAAGGGGAAGAGAATATCTCTGGATCTGTTGGCAACACAAAAGGTCCTGCAACTACTTTAGCTTCTGAAACAGGACTTGTAACAGCTCCAATCACTGCAACGTACCCTGCTATTACTCCAATTCTTATGACAGACCCTGTGGTTGCTCCAACCCTTGCAACAAGCTCTGCAATTACTCTAATCGCTGTGATGAGCTCTGCAGTTGCTCCAACTCCCAAGACGGTCCATGTGATTGCTCTAACACTTCTGACAGGCCCTGCAGTTTCCCCAACCCTCACAACTGGCCCTGTGGTCACTCCAATCCTGTGATGGGCCCTGTGGTTTCTCCAATCCCTGTGACGGGCCCTGCAGTTCAACCAGAGAAACAACCAGCACAAGTACTTGTTGCCCCTCTACACAAGAAGAAAAAATGCCTGTGAAAGACAGATTGTTTAGTAAGGAAAGAGACTTCTACTAAGATGGGGATGGAGGAAGATGAGGATGAATCAGGGCTATCTCAATAATGAGCAGAGGAGAGAGACGCACAACTCATAAAGTAGGCAATAACCATCTGATCCACAACCAGTGGGCTGAGCTGTGAGATTTGCAGAAAGATTTCAGCTGTCAACCAAGTGAGCACATCGTCATCTGACTGCTCTGGTGATGGGATAACAGGGTCAGTAGGCTGGACTGAGTG
The DNA here is from genome assembly GCA_013396635.1 of Penelope pileata. NCBI lineage: Eukaryota > Metazoa > Chordata > Aves > Galliformes > Cracidae > Penelope > Penelope pileata. Next base: position 39,420 of record WBMW01006304.1, on the reverse strand, counting down.
GGCAGTGAAGCCAAGCAGCTGAGATCTCTTTGTAGGGAAGCTGGCATTGACAAAACAATTAGAAAAGGGACAGGGGTCTTCATCCTCAGGAGGAGATTCTTGTCAACCATGAAGATATCCCTTCAAGGAAGAGCTGGTATGTTACTCAGGCAAATGGGTATATACAATTGACAAAAGTATCCAGTACCCGAGGGAATTAGCTGTACTGGAGATTATTTATAATATTGGCTTGGATGATAATTGGTTATCTCAAGATCCAGATGATGTAAAGTGCCTGCGACCTATGTAGTGGAAATTTGTACAGTGTGCACCATCATCATATGCCAGTGCCCTGGCAGCAATGGCCTGGAAAGATAACAGAAAAATAGCGATGAATGAAGTGGCTAGTCAACTTTGACAGCATGAAGAAAATTTCTCTTCCTCCCTACAGGCCTGTGTCTCAGCTGCGGAGAAACTGTTTCAGAAGGTCAAAGAAAAAGAGAATAAATTTTCTCCCCCACCTGTACAACATAATTTCTCAGCTACCAGAAGTAAGCATACGGCTGCTTGAAAGAGAGGACATAGTGGGTGCACACCATGTGACATTCCGTCATTTCACCTGCATAATCATGGAGAAAATACAAGTGAGTGGGATGGAAAACTCACTTTGGCTCTAGAGGCACAGGTACATGAATTGCAAGAACGAACAATCGAAAAAGCGGTTTCTTCCAAAAGAATGACTGCTCCGGTTTGCAATGGGCAGTTCCCCAGACAGTGCAGATAGTCTGATCTTATTTCTGAGTTTCATAAAAGACTCAAAACATTCAAGAAAAATGAGTAACAAATATAATAATCAGAACTAGGGGGCCTTGCCTCCAGGCAGGTGAAGGAAAGGGACAATTGAGTTTATTGGACTGCGTGGATTTGATGGCCTGGCACATCAGAACCACAGGAGTAAAAGCCTCTAGTGGACACTGGTGTATGGTATACTCTACTGCTATCAAGTTATAAAGTGGCAGAACTCATCTTCATCTTTGAGGTGGCAGGGGGATGCCAAGAGCTAATTGTATTGGAGTCTGGATTGAGCCTAACCAGAAATGAATGGCAAAGGCATCCCATTGTGATTGGGCCAGAGGCGCTCCACTTGGTGCTGGGGAAGAGGCAGGTGACTGTGAGCGAATGACTGTGTGGTACTTAGCTACCTGCCAGATTCAAACAAAACAACAACATTTTATATATTATTATTTCCTAATGTGTGAAAAATAACTCCATTCATTTGTGCTGAAATTCTATGTCATAGAGAATTGCATTATTCAAAATTTAGCTTCCTTCAATTTTTTCTCTTGGACTAAAGGGGAGTGTGGGAAGAAAAAACATTATAATTTTCAATTTAATTTAGGGGCAGCTCTGCTGCCATTGACACAGTCACTGACAGTTTTGTTGTGCCCTTACACTGAGATCTCATCTAAGAGGCAAAGCACTTAGGTGAATTTCTAAGAAGCATCCTCAGAACTATATGTATATGTCAGAAGAGAATTCACTTAAGAATTCACTTAAGAAGCCCTCTGCCAGTGATTTTCAGTCAGGTTATGGTTCATTTATAACAGCTGAGTGGCACAGTGGGATCATAACCATATTTGAGAATCCAGTAAAATATTTCCCTAAGGTGTTTTCATTACTGAAGTAGCTGAACTACAACACACTTTATGTATTTTACATATTATAACTCTAGATAAAAAAAAAAAGATATGTAACGACATTTTATCTATTTATAAGCATTATTTATATTTACTCTGCATATGAATTTATTTTTTCAAAATTTTTGCTTTCTAAAAATAGCCCATTGATATCACAGTATGTATCTATAAATGTTCATCTTTTTGGAGCTATAGTCCTAATCTACGGAAAAAAAGCATAATGCTCTGGCATTATATCAATTACGTTTCTGGAAAGTTATGAAATAAATAAATATATCACATTATCATTTATTATCATATTGTTATGAAAATATGATAATAATCAATAATCTGAGAAACTATATGAATATATATATATGAGGTACTCATGTAATAGCTTCCAAAATGTCAAAAATTTGTTTTGTAGCGATGTAAAGCATCTTATGAAATCCTATGGCTATTAAATAAAATGAAGCAATCACAGTATTACTTTTACTTACTTCTATTTAGAGCTTTGTGTTAGCATTTCTAACAGCTATCTTCCCTAAAGTAGATATTTGAGTTTAAATAGGATTTACAGCAGCACAAGGGAAAAAGCTGCCAGAAGTGATTTTAATCCACTAAAAGAAGCTTTATAAAATGATGGAATTACAAATTGCAGATGCTTTCTAGCAAGTCTCACTTTTTTCTAAACTTTTTTAACTGTTCAGTCATCCGTTACTAAGTTGTCTAACTTTTATTTACTTACTTTGCAGAACAGTTTTACTCATTTCTATTTAATGCTGCTAGTAGATATCAAATCAAGGTAATAAACATCTTATGAATAATGTATCCTTCTGAAAAAAGAAAATAGAAACAGGAATGTTTTACAAACATACTTCTAATCTGCTACAAATTGCCAGGCTCTTTCTGAGAAGTGCTAAGCAATTTCATCTACCTCTGAGGTCAATGGGATTTGTGAGTACTCATGACCTTTTCAGGATGCATGGATCACCTGGTACTCTTACACATCTTGTTAGTCTAGGACTCCGAAGAATTCAACTCCAAGCATTTGTCTATGCTGTATGATGTGCTGCAGAGTAGCAAAGTATGACTGACCTTTAAAAGACCTGGTCAGAGCACTGGAAGATGTTTAGTGGAAAAGAACTGGAATCTTAATTCTCTGAGGTACTCTAGTTGTCACTAGCTGATTCTACAATACTTCTATTGAAGTCAAAGGAAACTGGTGCTACTCTTACTGGCAAATGACTACACTGGTAGGAAAGTTCTCCTGAGGCAGATAAGTCATTACAGTAAATTTCAGAGCATGGAAGGAGGTCTCACCTTACTGCTATGGGCTAGCCAATCCAGTTCACTGAGAATTAATCTTGTTAATTCTCTTGGGAGGAGCTGTTGACTCTGTTGAGGGTGGAGAGGCCTTGCAGAGAGGGCAACCCTCACTATACATACAGACTGGGGGGATAAGGTGCTGGAAAGCAACCCTGCTGGAAGGGATATGGGGATCTTGGTCAACAGCAAGTTGAACATGAGCCAATAGTGCATCCAGGTAGCCAGGAAGGCCAATCATATCCTGCAGCACATCAAGCACAGCATTACTAATCATTTGAGGGAAGTGATTGTCTCTCTCTACGTTGCACTGGGGCAGCCTCATCTTGAGTACTGTGTACAGTTTTGGGTGCCGCAGCACAAAAAGGATGTAAAACTATTAAAGAGTGTCCAAAGGAAGGCTATAAAGATGATGAAGGGTCTAGAGGGGAAGATGTATGAGGAGCAGCTGAAGTCTCTTGGTTTTTCAGCCTAGAGGTGACTGAGGGGAGACGTCATCACAGCCTACAGCTTCCTCATGAGGAGGAGCAGAGGGACAGGCACTGATCTCCTCTGTCCGGTGACCAGCAATAGGACAAGGGGGAATGACATGAAGCTGAGACAGGGGAGGTTCAGACTGGATATCAGAAAAAGATTCTTCACCAGAGGGTGTTCAGTCACTGGAACAGCCTTTTCAGGGAAGTGGTCATGGCACTGAGTTTGCCAGGGTTCTGGAAGGCTCTGGACAATGTTCTCAGACATACAGTCTGATTTTTGGGTGGTCCTGTGTGGAGCCAGCAGTTTGACTCAATGATCCTTATGGATCCAGTTGAGGATATTCTATGATTCTATGATTTATTCTCGGGTGTTTCCTGGGAGATTTTTGTTGGAGACATTAATTTTTAGTGGAGTGACAGCCAGTAGGAGGCCAAGAGGAAGTCCTCGTGTTGTACAGTAAATGTATACCTAATGACATATTGGGAGAGAGAAGCAAAATTAGAAAAACCAAGAGGCCAACTGCTAAGAGTGCAATAATTTATATGGTCTGCAGCTTACTTTGTTACAGTTTTCTTAAGACAGTAACCAGCACAGAGCATTCTACATTGTTTTGTCAACAGAAGCTTCTTTCAAGCTACTGCTTTACAAAAACAACGTATTTTTGAAGACAGACTTACCTATGTGAAGTTGCATCCAAGGGAATTCAACCCTACTGCTTCCAGGAATACCCTAGATCAAACTACATTATTTAAATTGTAAATTCTACCGTCTAGAAGAACTGAGGTTGCGATGCATAGCTTTGACTTCCATTGCTGGAACTCATTGTCTCATCTAACTACAGAATTTAGATGCAGTCACTATCCAGGCTTTTAGACCTTGATGCTAAGATTGAAGTGTACTCAACAGAGCATATAGGTAGTTACCAAAACAAGATTTTAAAATAAATCCATTGGCTGAGGGAGAGGACAACAAAGAAAGAATAGATTTATTGTGCAGATTTTTCCTTTTGCTTTTCCAATTTTCTGTCTTGAAAATTGTCTTAGGAGGAAGACAAATAAGAACCACTTCTTCTTAATGCTGACGACAATTTTTTTCACATAAAATAGTGAGAAAGCAAATGTCTTACAAAAAATAGTTTTTCATTTATACTTTTATTGACAAAAGAAACAAATCAGAAAGCTTTCAGTTAATGAAAACAGGTAATTTAAACCAGAAAGGTCTGACTCATTGTTGTGGTTTAATGAGGCGGGCAGCTAAACCTGACACAGCCTTTTGCTCATTCCTCCTCCTAACAGTAAGATGGAAGAAAGAATCAGAAAAAAAAATAAAAAGGAAGTAAAACTCATGGGTGGAGATAAAAAAATATTTAATAAAAGAGAAAAGGAAGATAGAAATAATATTAATTGTAATATGTATATATTTACAAAACGAGTGATGCACAACACAATTGCTCACCACCTGTCTACTGATGCCCAGCCAATCCCTAAGCAGTGGCTGCCTACCTGGGCCATGTCACATTAATTTCATAGTTTTTCGCATGATGTCATATAGTATGGAATATCCCTTTAGCCAATTTAAGTCAGTTGTCCTGGTTCTGACTCTTCCCAGCTCCTTGTGCCAAATGGGCCCCAGCCTCATCGCTAGCAGGACAGTATGAGAAGAAACACTGGAATGTCCTTGGTTTACATTGCTCAACAACTAAAGCACTGGTGTGATATCAGCATTGTGTTTTTCTCCTAAAGCCAAAATATAACATCCTACCAGACACTATGAAGAAAATCAACTCTGTCCTGGTTGAAATCAGGACATTAATTTTCAGAAGTCTTAAAACACAGTAAAAACCTTTCTCCCATGCCTCTGTTTTATTGATGTGATCTGGGCAAATTATAAATGAAATGATACTGCATCTGAGATATATTACTAGAAAGAGATCCATTCTGGCATCTGGACAAATTATGTTGTCATAGAGATAAATCAGTTCTCCATTTTTGTTTGTCATTAAGCCCAATGAGAACATAAACTCAGGTTAGAATTATATCTTACATCATAAGAAAATATGCATGTGCCTCACAAGAAAGAAGAATGAGCTACAGAAATGCTTTCCTCTGTGACCTTTCTGCAACCAGATTGTTTTATTTAATAAATGCTTTTTGGTTTTGCTTTTTTTTTTGGTTGTTTGTTTGTTTTTTGGTGATTACTAACAAAGGCTCATTATACTAAATGCTGGGTTGGCATCATTTTGTGCAATATTTTAATTGCTATGAAAAATGTGGATTTATTGTACTGTTCTATTCAATTTTCTTATATGTCTACAAAGTTCCACAATTTTACAATAGATCGTGTAATATTATCAGTTTCAGAAAACACAAAAGAGATAAGAAATTTAAGTTATTCTAATTTTCCTTTGGACAACTTCATCTGTACATCAGAAGTGTTATGGTTTTTCATGGAGCCTTTCTATTCTCCACATAGATATTTTGATGAGCTTTCATCACGGTTTTTATACATACATAATCAGCTATGTCTTTTTTGATTTTTCTCTCTTGCAGGAAAATGACAATTAATCAGCAATATCAGTGCTGTACAGTCATGTCACAGTCATGTTAATTTGGGAATTTTACTAATTATTCTTGCTATGTGTTTATTTTATACTTACGGAAGCAATCAGACTTGTGACTCACATCTACTCCTAGTCACTGTTCAGCTACACACTATAGGGAGCTCACGTCTCATAGTCTAGTATATCTGTAGCGATTGACACAGCGTAAGTGTGAGATCAAGCTAAATGAGGTCAGTCAGGTAGTTGCAAAGTAAAAACGTTTGTGCTGAGTTCTCATATTTATAAATCATATCACTCTATCAGTTAATAAAGTTGACTTTCAAAACAATATGAGTGTTTTCTCAAATAATAGCTATAGACTTAGACAACATTCTACTGACAGGGACTACATTGATGATGACTTTAATGGAAAAACAGATTAAAAATTGTATCAACTAATAAACTCATTATTGAACTTATTTTTCTAGCCATCTAGAATCTAACCATCTAGATTCCGATCATTAAAAAGACTTTTATCTAACATTTCCCCCCTTCTTCCACTGCATTGGCGCAGAGTTGACTTCTTAGAATTCTACTGACTTTACTGTTCCATAGAAAAATAAATCCAAGTAAATATTGGAAAGGAAAAGCTTAGTAATACTAAAGATCACCTTTGGTTTAAAAGTCAGGCTAGAAGCTTGAAAAAGATTTTTAACAGATTAGACGTTAATGTCTAAAAAAGCATTTTATAAGAAATATAAAGAGTAAAAATAAGTGCTCTTGCTTTTCAGATTGAGCTTTAAACTGTATAAAAGTAAGGTGGGAACAAACGGGCAGAGTTAAAGATATGTACATGCCTACAAGGCTATGATGTCATTGCCATCACTGAGACGTGGTGGGATGGCTGTCATGATTGGAGCGTAGGAATAGATGGGTATAAACTTTTTAGGAAAGACAGGCAGGGGAAAAGGGGAGGGGATGTCCAGATTGTACAATGGACACCTAGACAACTGACATCATCTACCTGGACTTGTGCAAGGCGTTTGACACTGTCTCACACGACATCCTGGTCAATAAATTGGATAAATATGGATTTGATGGACAAACCACTTGCTGGATAAGGAACTGGCTGAATGGCAGCACTCAGAGAGCTGCGGTCAATGGCTCAATGTCCGAATGGAGACCAGTGACGAGTGTTGCTCCTCAGAGATCGGTACTGGGACCAGTACTGTTTAACATCTTTGTCGGTGACATGGAGAGTGGGATTGAATGGACCCTCAGCAAGTTTGCAGATGATGCCAAGCAGTGTGGTGCAGCTGACATGCCAGAGGGAAGGGGTGCCATCCAGAGGGACCTGGACAGGCTTGAGAGGTGGGCCCATGCCAACCACATGAAGTTCAACAAAGCCAAGTGCAAGGTCCTGCACCTGGGTCGGAGCAATCCCAAGCACACATACAGGCTGGGCAGAGAATGTCTTGAGAGTAGCCCTGAGGAGAAGGATTTGGGGGTGTCTGTTGACGACAAACTCACCATGAGCCGGCAGTGTGCGCTTGCAGCCCAGAAGGCCAGCCACATCCTGGGTTGCATCAAGAGAAGCGTGGCCAGCAGGTCAAGGGAGGTGATGCTGCCCCTCTACTCTGCTCTCGTGAGACCTCACCTGGAGTACTGTGTCCAGTTCTGGGGTCCCCAATACAAGAAGGCTGTGAAGCTGTTGGAGCGGGTCCAGAGGAGGGCCATGAAGATGATCAGAGGGCTGGAGCACCTCCCCTACGAGGACAGGCTGTTCCCCTATGAGAAAGTTGAGGCTGTTCAGCCTGGAGAAGAGAAGGCTACGGAGGGACCTTATAACAGCCTTCCAGTACCTGAAGGGGGCCTACAGGAAAGCTGAGGAGGGGCTTTTTGCAAGGATAGATAATGACAGGACAAGGGGTAATGGTTATAAACTGGAAGAGGGTAGATTTAGACTAGATAGAAGGAGGAAATTCTTCCCTGTGAGGGTGGTGAGACACTGGAACAGGTTGCCCAGGGAAGTTGTGGGTGCCCTCTCCCTGGAAGTATTCAAAGCCAGGCTGGATGGGGCTTTGAGCAACCTGATCTAGTGGGAAGTGTCCTTGCCCATGGCAGGGGGATTGGAACAAGATGATCTCTAAGGTCCCTTTCAACCTGAACCATTCTATGATTCTGCAGACTTCTATATGTATGTCTTTGATCAAAGCGGGTTATAGACAGAGAATATAATTGAACTTATTCCCCCTTAAATCATTCTCTTCTGGCTACGTAATAAAAACATATATCCTGTATGTTTTTATGAACTAGAAACCACTGAAGAACTACCAGGATTCAGTTTATACAAAGATTAAAAGAGATTCAAGAGAGAAAAGAACAACTACTCAAACAATATTGACAGAAATTTTGAAAGCCAAAGAATTGTCTTAAGGTTTAATTTTTATAAATAACGTGTAAAATTTTTCATGGCTGTAAATATTGTGTTTCAGAATATTTTTCAAATATGAAAATTTTGAAAAAGTTTGAATTTTGCAAAATGCATAATGAAAAAAAGAAATAACAACTTAGCTTTTGCAATATTTTAATTGTCCTGTCTAAAAGTCTCTGAATGATAGCAGTAACATCAGCTGCTCAGGGAATTAAAATGGAAAATGTTTGCTGATTTGAAACCAGTTCTATTTAATTTTTGTTTCAAGCTTGACATTTCTTTCCTTATGTTTCAACATTATATTAAGTTTTAAGTTACTTTTTAATTATTTCTAAAATTGATAATTCAGATTCCACTTAATCAAAAACATTCCTTTGTATTTAAAGCAGGGCTTAAATTCTTGGTACTTTGTTCTCTAGCAAATTCTATGTGCATGAAGTTATATACTTGAAAGAAGAGAGAGTTAATCATATTGGTATTCTGGTTCTTCTTGTCTTTAAGTAGCTCTTGGTTAATTTAGACAACTCTGAGACACTAGGGTATAATGAACCGAAATGACATCCAAAAAGCCCAGCGCTGTACTAACTCATAAGGTTTTCATAAATAACATAAGCAACAATTGCAGTCTTACTCTTTTATCTAGTGAATGGGCTATGAATGCCCAGAATGACAAGCCTTTCACATTTTCTCCCAATTAGACTTCTAATACGATATATAAGATGAAAATATATTTCGCATCTTATTATGCTTGTGGGAAACCAAAGTAATTATATGCATTTTCATCAAACCTATCAAGTAAGAAGAAATGAAAGACATTTATTTCTAGCACAAGAAAATTCTACCTTAAAACTAAGCAATACTAATAACTGTTTGTATTTCTTCTGCATTTCTTCTTCAAGGGCAACCAGGAAAATTTTCGTTTTTAAAACCAGGAAAAAGAAAATGTTCTAGTGACTTAGCCTGCAACTTTCTGATATTCTCAGTTTAATTTTTTGCTGTACTATGGGCCCTCTTTATGATCCTTTGCAAACTGTCTAGCTATTTAAGAGATAGTAAATGTCTAATAATACAGATTTTAGTCTATAGTAATCATTTTGGGAATAAGATGCATGATAACAACACAACTTCCAAAACAATTTTGCAGAAAAGAGCGCTGTTAAGCTTAGCCTCTTTCCCAGCCTTTCCGTGTGGTAATGCACACTACGATAAAATAGGCAAAAAATGCCTACTCTGCCTTCACTCTGAGATAACTGGAAGATGTATCGCTATTTTTGTATGTCATAGTGTTCAAACTCCACCACAGGAAGGACTTACTAGCTTAAGCTTAGTACCAAAGCAGTTACTCTTATGTGGTTGTTGGAGACAGTGGAGCATATGGTTAGCTTATGTCTGCCTTCAGAAAATATTCCTCAAATGTCTGAGTCACCGGACATGTTTTCAGAGCTTAAACACATTTTTTTTTAGCAGACAACCTATAAATGTATTGGGGGGAGGTGAAGGGGGTCTATGTGTCACAATATTCCAAAGTTTAAAATCAAGTTACTAACTTTATTGTGTACACTTTTAAAGTTGAAAAACTGTTCTTTTCTCGATTTACAGATGTTCACTGAACTATAATAACATTGTTCTAAGTTCATTCATTTCAGCAGCATTCTACAATTATTATTTGACATACTCAGACAAAATGGCAAACTATTGCCTCCAATCTCTCTGTTTACAAGAAAATGAATTATCTTTTAATTGGAAGTATACAGTCATTGGAAAAGGGAGAAAACCGGGAAAAAGACTTCATGTGTCAGCTAGACAATTTCATTTGACATCAGGTCTTTGCCGTGTACAGCCACTGATTCTGATCACTGACACACAGACTAAACTATTCATGAGTTAGTGACTTTTCTGCAATGCTTACCAATTTGACTTGCCAGGTGATTTGTCTGTCTCTTTCGCGTGTTCTAAACTTTTTTTTTTATTTCAATCAGGATATTTTATTGGTAACAACCTGAATTTAATAAAATTTAACTTAGTATAAATCAGAGTGCCCTTTCATAGTCTTTTTTCGGGAACTATTGTAATACTCTCACTAATTTTTCAGGGTTTTTTTGGTTTTTTTTTTTGGATGTTTTGGATTGTAATAACGATAATAGAAGCTAGGAATACCTAAATTTAGACCTCTGAAATTAGACATCAGAGAGTGTATTTAATATGTTTTATTATGAATGTTTACTTAAGGATAACATTAGTCTTTCTCAGGAAAACTTATTTGTCTACAAAGAAAGTGTGTCTGGAAAGTGTCAACTATTACACCTTTTATGTCTAAACTGAAATTGAATTATGAATTTATTGAACTCCAATTCCCTAAATTGAACCTTACTATTAGTTATAACTATTGTACTAGAGATTTTTCAGCCTTTCACAAATGGATTTAATGTGCATTACCTTCTACCTGGATGTAGTATTTTCTACTATTTCAGAAAAAGGCATATTATCAGTTGGAATAAGTTATTTTGTCTTGTCTTCACAAAAATTCTCAATAATTCTATAGGTGGAAGACATATTGACTTTTGATGCCTATGTGTATATTCATTATTTGTAATCCTTCTAAAAATATATATTTAAAATCATTGAAAGTTTTTTTTCCTTTACATTAGGTGTGATTTGCTGTAATAACTCCTCAATAAACATTTTAGACCTTCCTGAAGGTGGCTACATTTGATAATAATCATAAGTACTGTTTGTGTAACTTCATTTCACGCAGAAGTTCTAGAATTCATAATTCATGTTTTCTCTATGATCAATTTCATTTTTTTTTTATTTCCCCCTCTGCTCAGTGTGACAGTGTTCAAAATGTATGTCTGATCTTTGTTCCCCTAAAATTTTGTTGAATATTCTAGAGGATGCGTGTCAGTAACCAATAATCTCAGAGGCATGAGTCTAGTCTAAAGCACCTTGGTGTGTGACAGAATATTCATGACACGAGAAAGCATGAATTAATTATTTTCAGGTTCTACATAGCTTGAAGGTTGTAGCTAACAGGCTGGATGTAAAGTGACACCTATAAAACACTCTCACACCTTGTCTTCTCCATTGTTCTGAATTGAAAGGATCTTTCTGGAGGCTAGCTTTATGCCAGCTTTATGCCGAAAAAAACAGGCTTAGTCAGCTTTCAGTCACTGACATGTTATTGTATCTCAATGAGAAAAAAAACCTATTTATAATAAATAATATAAAAACATTTGTTCTTGAAGAACAAGTTGAAGATATCCATGATAATCCCTTCTAATTTTGATGTGATTGTATTAAACATCATGAAATCTCATCAAGAATAAGTATTTTGATTCATGATTTAGCAGTTTTGCAATCGGATGAGTTTAATACGTAAAACCAATGTTCTTCAAAGTGTGTATAGATAGGTACTTATTTATGTAACTATGGAAACAAAAACTGATAAAACATGACTAGCTGACTACAGAAATAAAACAAAGTATATGTTTGATATTTGTTTATATACAAATAATATACTATCTATCTCATAGACTGTAGAAGAAAAAATATAAGGCTAAATTATTACATACAAGTAACACAAGTCGAACAAACAGATTATAGTTATTACAAATCTAGGCTTTATTGGAAGAATTCTTTCTAGATGTTGTAACAGCTTTCAGAGCTTTTCTGTCTGTTGTATTAAAATACCATATTTTGTTCAGTCTTAATATAGCATATAACCATATAAATAGAAGTTATTTTCTTAAATGAAAGCAGATATTTGTGTATTAGCAAAGAATTACAAAATTAACAAGGATAAAAATAAGTTTATAAAATTGATCGCCACAGTATGAAAACTCTCTTCTTTTCATCTTAATTAACATGGGAGTAGATTAAATGAACATAGGAGCAAGTTTGCATTGTGGTGCTGAAAGATGCAATATTCTTTGAAATGCATGAAAAGACATTGAATGACAAAGACGCATCTTCCTTTTTTTTAAGTAATTTAAATAATTTTATATCATCCCATGAATCAAAAAGATACATGTCAAAGAAAGTATATGTGTTGTGGTTTGACCCAGCAGATAGCTAAGTCCCACACAGTTGTTCGTTCACCCTCCCCCCTCTCAAGTGGGATGGGGGAGAGAATTAGGGGAAAAATACAGTAGAACTTGTGGTTGGCATAAAAGCTATTTACTAAGAGAGCAGAGAAAATAAAAGAAATAAAAGCATATGTACATATATATATATGTATATATATATCCAATAAAGAATAGATTATACACAAAAGCAAGGGCCCACCAACAGACACCCAGCCAGCATCAGCCCCTTCCTCCAGATAACTCCTCTTCCATAAAAATCACATAATGTCATATGGTACGGAATATCTCTTTGGTCAGTTTGGGTCAGCTGCCCTGGTCCTGTCCCCTCCCAGTTCCTGGCTCCTTTTGCCCCCCTAACTGCTTCACCGAGGAACTGAAAATGTCCTTGGCTCCATTCAACACTGCCAGGTGTTACCAGTTTTGTTTTTCTTCTGGGACCAAAACATAGCTTCATACCAGACACTAGGAGAGAAGTAACTTCTGTTAGAAACCGAGACATATATGGTGAAAAACTAAATATGAGTAAAATGTATGGACTTTATGCATTTCTAAAAATTGATTTTAAACCTATTCCTAATACTGATCATTTAGACAAGAGAAACAAACAAGCACTTGCTGAAAATTTCAGGAACTTAGTAATTTTTCAGAAGTTACTTTATCAGTCCATATATACTCCTAGTGATAAATAAATATTAAAAAAAATTCTTAAAAACCTCGAATTTGAGGTTTCTATTTTGTAATGAATTACATAAAAAAAACAAACAGATTATGGGGTATTTTACTGTTCTTTTTTATTATTTATATAAAAAGCACTAGATATTACTGGCTAGAGGGCTGTGCCCAGCGGGTAGTTGTTAATGGAGTTAAGTCCAGCTGGCGTCCCTTTACAAGTGGTGTCCCCCAGGGGCTGATATTGGAGCCCATCTTGTTTAATATTTTTATTGATGACCTAGATGAGGGGATTGAGTGTACCCTCAGTAAGTTTGCAGATGACACCAAGTTGGGAGATAGTCTCGATCTGCCTGAGGGTAGAAAGGCCCNTGAGGGAGCTGGGATTGTTTAGTCTGGAGAAGAGGAGGCTCAGGGGAGACCTCATCGCACTTTACAACTTCCTGAAGGGAGGTTGTGTTGAGGAGGGGGTCAGCCTCTTCTCCCAGATAACTATTGACAGGACTAGAGGGAATGCCCACAAGCTGTGCCAGGGAAGATTTAGACTGGATATGAGGAAAAACTTTTTCTCTGAAAGAGTGGTCAGGCACTGGAATGGTCTGCCTAGGGAGGTGGTGGAGTCACCGTTCCTAGCGCTGTTCAAGAAGCATTGAGATGAGGTGCTAAGGGATATGATTTAGTAGCTTAGTGGGTAGTGATGGTGATAGGAGGACGGTTGGACTAGATGGTCTTGCAGGTCCTTTCCAACCTAATGTTTCTATGATTGTATGGTTCTATGATTCTATGATTAGATCTGCTTCCTTAGGAATAAAATTGTATTTTCAAATCATTCTGTAAAGGAAAAATCATCTGTTAACTTCAATAGCCAAATATTTATGTACTTTAGTGATAAAATAGCATGTCTAGTAATAGTTTTGGTAGGCATATGCCCAAGAAACCATTAGTTGAGATTGGTTTATCATCTTTTAGTGTCTCAGATTTTTGAAAAGTTTTGAGAAAATGATCTTCTGTCCATCAAGTTTTATCTATTTTTTAGAAGGAGGCCCATTATGGCTTAGCAGATTGAAATGCTGGACAGTTTGAACTGTTTTATCTCTTAGATGAAATTCGCTTAAAGGAAGAATGAAATTGTGGGCTACATACACATTTCCTAAGAAACTTCAGTTAAGACTAAGCTGAAAGGCAGGCACTTTACTTAGTCTAAGAAATTTTCTTAAGTCTAAAGCCAAGCAGAATATATGTAAAGGAAACACTGAGTGATTCTGTTATATATTCTGAAAATAACTTTTCCATAAATTAAAATAAGAGATGTCAAGTGTTTTCATTCTTTAATCCAACAGAACAATCATAGAAACTTATGTCACTGATTAAGAAAGCAACTGAAGTGATAGAAGGGGAGTCTGGAGAGGGCAAGTGAAGGAACAGAGAAAGAATAGACAGGAGAGATTCAATAACCAGTTAGCAGAGACCTCTGAATAGATAGCAAGAATAAAAGTAAGTCTCAAATTTCTCTGTTATGGAAGAATGTCACAATAAAAGCTTTAGTCAATGTCATTCTGAAGAACAGCAATTTGTAGCCTCCCTATGAACAAAGTTTCAAGATATGATCAAACTGTACTTTCCTTGCCAACTTAAGCTCATTCCAATGTCTCTTCATTTTTTAAGGTTACATTGTTATTTACATAATTGACTGAAGTTAATATACAGTAGTCAGAAATATTTTGATACACTGTCTTTTTTTTCTTTTTTGACTCATACTTCATTCCTTTGGGTTTATTGCAGATAAACCCACATTCTAACTGTGAAGTTTGCACCACGTTATGGGTTAAATTGAATATTTTAGTAAAAAATGTACATATGTACTGATTCTTTTGTGCACTTACAGTATTTTTTAAAATGGTGTGAAAATGTGTAAGGACTGTTACCTTCATGGTTTTCTATGATGCATGCTCTGTCAATCTACCTGATGTAAATGTGGATGAAGTTTGTTCAAAATGCATACGTTGGTCTGAAAGTAATGCCTCTTATTTATTTTCATGGAAACTGCAACAGACATAAAAAGCACAATAACACTCTTTGATAGAACAAATTCTCATCCACAAAATATTCTTTTTCAGCAGTCACCACCATTAGCTATGCATTATTAACAGCCATGAACAAGAGCCTGCATATTATGCTCATAAAAATCTGCAGCAGTGGAAGTGACCCACTGTTGATGTTGCTACAGCTGAAACACAGCACCCATTGTCTCATTGTGCTCATATCCATTGATCCATTATTTAGTCCCCATAAACATTCACAAAGTGTCAGTGAATGTCAATGGATACAATTTTTCCTGCGTGGAGGAATTCAGTTACATATCTTTGCTTCATATGCACTTCCATGTCAGGTGCCTTTTTGTCATTTTCTGTTGGTGCACATTGCCTCTTGTCCTATTGCCAGGCACCAATTGAGAAGTTTGGCCCTACTGTCTTGATACTTTCCCTTCAGATACTTACGCACACTGACTGAGATCCTGCCTGAGCCTTCTCATCTCCAGGCTGAACAGGCCCAGCTTCCTTGAACTTTCTTCATATAAGAGATGCTTCAGTCCCTACACCACTATAGCAGCCTTTTGCTGGACTCGCTCCAGGATCTCCATCTCTTTCTTGTATTGGGAAGCCCAGAACTGGACACAACATTCCAGGTTAGGCTTCTCTTGCTTGGCAATGTTCTTCCTAATGCAATCTAGGGTACCACTGGTCTTCTTGGCAAAAAGAGCACACAGATTGCTCATGGTCAGCTTGGTATCTATCATGACTCCCAGGTATTTATCTGCAGGGCTATTTTTCCAGCACGTAAGTTCCCAAACTATACTGGTGCACGTGGTCGTTCCTCCTCAGTTGCAGGACCCTGCACTTGCCTTTGTTGAATTTCAAGACGTTCCTGTCTGCTCATCTCTCCAGCCCGTTGAGATCCTTCTGGAAAGGCAGTGGAGAAATCTGGGGTATTAGCCACTCCTCCCAGTTTTGTATCATCATCAGTCTTGATGAAGAGACAGTCTATCTCTTCATTCAAATCACTGATGAATAATGTAAACAATACTGGACTTAGTATTGAACTCTGGAGGACACAGCTATCTACAGGCCTTCAGATAGATTCTGTACAGCTGATCACAACCCTCTGAGATCTGTCAGTCAGCCAGTTCTCAAACCACCTCATGGTTTACTCAACCAGGCTGCACCTCATGATCTTGCCTATGACTCACATAAAACATATTTAATTTAAGCACCTAAAATGTAAGATGCCTCTTAGGAAAATGCAAAAATGAATAGTTTTCTTAAAAATAAACACGTTAAGTTCCCCGCTATGATTGAATAGATGTGATGCGTTAGTGAAAGTATCTAACTTCTACTGATAAGCAGATACAAGATCTATACTGCCAGAAGCAGGAAGATTTCTACATTACTGGGTGCACAGTTTCATCCAGTTCCCTACTACTGAGAAACTCAGAAAAAATGCCAGTTCCTTGTTCATAAAAAAAATATTTGATCACATGGAAGCTTACATTATCTCTGGGACAAGTATAAAATGTAGCAATGTCTTTGCTAGAAAAAAATGAAACAGTTTCAACGGATTAAGAATTGATGCTTAATAAATAAACAAACAAACAAATAGACAATTAAAAATAGTTGCAATTAAAAAAAAAAAAAAGTAACCCCCAAGTCTTTATCAGAAACTATATCCCCTACACGTCTGGGGAGACTAAAGATGGAACTATAGTTACGATAAGATTTTGATTTTGGCAGTTACATAAAGTAAACATTATATTCCTGTATTATAAATCTATATTTTGATATGGGTCACCAGAAAACAGCATTATTTTTTTCCCAATAAATTTGATTTAATTTCTGTTTTCACTCCCTCTCTTTATGTTCTTGAGTGTGTCTGTGGACACGTACAGCCTTTTGAACATGTATGTTATTCATTCTTTCATATGACAATAAGTAACTAAGCATAAGTACTCAGTACTAAAAGTGGTCTCTCATTCTTGCTCTATTGTGTTTCTACACACAGGACAGTGCAATTGAGTCAAGAAAGATGGTCTTGCATGCTTGTTTGCATACACCATGTGCTCAATGATCCTAGGGCACAATGGAGCCTAACCTTTGAGAGGTAAGAGTCCGAATCCCTTATAATTGATGATTCTCCAGAACTATAATCATCACTTTCCTCAAAAAAATATTTTATATTTGCTGGGCTATGTTAGCACTACCAAAAGACACTGGAGTATTCTTTCTGATTCACTGTCAGACTTAGGATAAAAGATACCATCTGAGCTTTGTTACAGATATTAAAGGGCTCAGCTGTATAAAACACTTTATCATATTTCTTCATTATTATTCTATATTTTTATGCTCTATAATGATTCACAGTGCAGACAAAACAAGTTGTAATATGACTTCAGAACTTCCATTGAACCTAACTAGAGTTACAGGAACACACATACAAAGATAGCTTTTGCAAGTCTTGTCTCAGTTTTGAGCTAAGATTGTCCTGATTTTTGTTGGGATATGTTTAATCTTTTTCACAGTAACTGATATGGTGCCATGTTCTGGATTTAGGAGAAAAATAATGGGGATAACACACCAATGCTTTAGTTGTAGCTGAGCAGTACTTACACAAAGAGGTCTGGGGGTGGACAAGAAGCTGGGAAGGGACAGAATCAGGACAGCTGACCAAATAAATATTCCATGTCATACAACATGCTGCTCAGCAAAAAAACTGAAAGAGTTGGCTGGGTGGGACTACCATTGCTCAGGGTCTGGCTAGACATAAGTCAGCTGGTGGTAGGCAATTGTATCATTTACTTTGGGTTTTCTTTTTTTTTATTTCTTTGTTTCCCACCCTTTCTTTCCTATTAAACTCTCTTTATCTCAATCCTCGAGTTTTTTTTTTTTTTTTTTCCTGATGGTCTCCCCCATCTCACTATGGGGGTGAGTGGCTGAATGGCTATGTGGTGTTCAGCTTCCTGTTGGGTTAAACTACTACAAAGATACATTTGAGGTTGCTTCAAAAGCAATGCCTCCTATTTTACTGTGTTGGTCCACAATGTCAGAGGCAGATATTGGTGGCATGGCAAGTAGAGACTGAACTTTTCCATCAGTATTCCATTACATTTTGTTGCTGTGCTATAGATGGCAACAGAGGGGCAGACTGACAAAATGGCATCTGACATGGAAGTGAGTATGAAGTATGGAATTGAATTCCTCCATGCAGAAAAAATTGTACCCATCGACTTTCATTGATGCTTGCTGAAGATTTATACAGACCAAACAGTGAATGTTAGCACAGTGAAGCAGGTGGTGTGTTTCAGCAGTAGCAACAGCAACAGCAGATCACCTCTGCTGGTGTAGATTTTGACAAGCGTGGCGTGGCAAAAATGCATAGCGAGTGGTGGTGACTATGTTGAAAGAGAGTGTGTCGCAGCTGAGAATTTGCTGTGTCAAATAGTGTTATTATACTCTTTGTATCTGTTGCAGTTTCCATGGAAATAAAGACGAAGAATTCCTTTCAGATTGCCTTACGTATTAGAAAACCCATTTTTGTGTTTCATAATTTGAAGAAACAAAAAATATAACTGTATACCACAGTTTCAGGCTTATATACATGCATAGGTCCCTCTGAAAAGGAATGACAATGAGTAGGGACAGAGAAAGAGATTTTTTGAGAGATTCACAGTGGAATTGGAGTTTGGAGGTATTAAAACACTTATCTAGATTTCAAAGCCTCAAAAATATCACAGTTTCCTCCTTTACATATAAAGTTGCTCATTTTCAGATAACAGGACTTATAGTTATGGCTTTTGTATACTTTGCACATAATGCCATGGTAAATCAGTGAGATAGAGGTAGTGCGTAGAATATCAGGAGATTCTATTATTTTAATTAACTATAAGTAGATATCGTTTATCCCTATCTAACCATATTTGTTGTTGTTGTTGTTGTTCATGGTTAAGAAGAAAATTCCGTGCCTAAACAAGAGGAAAGAAGACATCAGTGTTATACAGATGAGCACAGGTAGAAAAATTGCAACATTAGATTGAAGTTGCTTTAACAATTCAATTAAAGATGAATGACTGTATATCAAGTTTTAATGAATTCTTTATTCAGGAAGCATATTGTGGCAATCAGTATGTGTGGAAATCAGAACAAAGAGTTGTCTCCACAGGATATTAGTGATAAAAACTGCTGCTCAGGAATGAGTCAAGGGTGACTGCTCATACTCATCAGAACACATACACTACCAACACAGACATGAAAACTTTGGTTTTTCAATTCCATTACTATAAAACTTTACACTCTGTTTGAGTAATAAAACCAGACTTGTTTGGAAAATCTGTACTATGCCTCATCATAAATCTACTGTTTGTATAGGTCCCAAAGTGGCAGAGTTTGTAATAAAAGTTTTAAGCACTTTTGGAATTGCCACGATAACCACAGTGAGCAGCATTGATACACAGATAAAAACAGATTCTCTGAGCAATAGAGATGGATCTATTTCCACTGCTCTGAGAGACAGCAAGGTTTTCATTAACTTGAGGCAGAATTTCACCCCTAAAATGTTCAGTATGACTTGACCGTTTAGCTTACTAAACTTTACAACACCAGGGCAACAACAGGAGAAACAAACATCTGTTTATTAAAATCTAAATGTCTGGAACTATGTACTAATATCTTCATTTTAATGTTCTTTTTGATTTATAATGAAAATTATGTTGCTCACATGTAAAATGCAACTATATAATTATTAAGCTATTAAATATGTAACAATACAGAAATAGCAAGATAAGGGCAGGAGGTTAGACCTAATATTTCAGCTGAATTTTGAAATGATTGGAATGAAACATTTATGTTAAATACATAGATGTTAGAGTTGTGCCTTAGGAGTGTTACAGAATTTAACGTTGAACATAAGGGAACACAGTATTATACCTTTCTGATTCATCTCTCTACAGTGTCAAGGAGGGAAAAGAAGCACCAAACAATGCGACACTGCTAAACTCAATTTACAAAGAGGACCAAGCAAAGAATATGCTGGCACATAAAATTTGTATTTATACACATGGATGTACACATGCTGTCACAGTTAACAGAGACGGTCTTGAATCACCAAATCAGCAAGCCTGTGTCAAAAGGACACTCGCTGTCAACAATTTTTGCATAAGTCTCTGGGCAGGGCTTGCCAACAACACCTTTAGTGTTGGCACCTATTGATCCATAGCTGATACCAAGGTTTGTCACACTCAGTTCCTGTTTGTAAAGCCAGGTTACTCTCAGCTTATTACACTGTTACTCAACTGTTCATCAAAATACTGTGATGCTTCTCTGACATATGACAGTGCTGATTAGTAATGCAAAGGAAGTATCTCCACATGCCAAAACCTCTGTGCTACCTACTTGCTTCCAAATGCTATGTTTCAACCATCGAGTAAGAAATAGCAGAGCAGAGATAACAGGTATTTTACTCAGAATCTTGCCTATGACTGTGTTTTCAGTAAAATATGTGAGAAGTGTACATGGTCAGTCACACATACTAATAAGGAATTAACTATGTCCAAGATTTTGCATTCTTCCAATCCCAATGAGTGTGGATATTTGCAATTTATTCAGTGGAAATGCACTGCAGGTTATAACAAATCTTGGACCAAGTTTGGAAAAGTGTTAATTGGCACCTGACACTTTTATATGAAGAGCTATTTTAAAATTTTAATAATATAAGTGATTGATTCCAGTGATGGTCTCAATACAAAAATTCCCTATCACTTTAAATTGACTGGTGCAAGGGTACTAATCAATTGTTTAATACTCTGTATAAGTACATAAATGAAGAATCTGGATGGTATGTAAGTGTCAAAGATCAGATAGAATGAGGTGTGACAATCATTATAATCAGTCTCCAGATATTTTTGCTAAAGACAATCTATTTGGTAGATCCTTTCCAACTGTTGCTCAAAGAGTTGGTCTAGAATGAAGGACAGAGAGCTGAGTAGCTGTTCAAGTCTGGATACATCATAGAGTGTCCAGTCTGCCATCATGGATTTACAAACATATATGTAGTTTTAAATGAGTTTTAACTTCTACAATCTTAGTGTCTGAAATTAATAATAAACTGTTGCCTAACTGTTTTGAAGATTGTTGTTGTTGTTGTTGTTACATTGAGTGTGAAGCAGAGCTGAGCTTATCAATTTCCAGCAGAGTGAGACAGGCTTGTGAAGAGAAGATAGAATATACTTTGCTTTTGTAAAGACCATACTGTGTGCATCGATACTAATGCCAGTGCTGTAGACTGCTGCTTTCCTTTCCACCAGATGCTGAAGAAATTACACAGATGTTATACAATGCTCGGATTATTTTTTCTAGCTGAGAAGACTCTAAATGTCAATTTACAACCATATTCTGCAGAGATTAAAGCAAACTGAGAGTGCTCATCTGCACTGAGAATATACTGTTCAACAGTTAAGAGTCTGTGTCACACAGGTTACATGCTATAATTATGCTGTGAATACAGAGACATCATTTCTGAATGAAAAGTGGAAAAAAATCTGTGTGCTAAAGGCCATGATTAAACATTTTTGTAAGGGAAAAACTAACAAACAAACAAACAAATAAACAAAAACAGTAACAACATAGAGAAGAAGTCTGCATTAGAAACCTCAAGGCTTTTTCTCTCTACATTGGTTTAGACATTCGCTACGATTTATGAAATGTTATTCATTTTTTCTGTATTGTGTTTAATTTAATAGGAAACAACATGATGGACTTTACTTGAAAGTTATCTTGAAGATTCGCAAAAATAAAACAGAAATCTGGTTTATCCTTCAACAAGGAGTTAAACTGAAGTGTATGATGAAATAAACTTCTCTATTTTTATATAATATTGACTCAGCATCTTTCTTTCCTCCTATGTCCCTTGCACCTGTTTCTCCTGTGTATTCATAAATCTGCTGCTCCAGCAAGGTACTGTTTATCCTTTAAAAATCTGTTGAAATCACTGGTTTAGCAAGCTGAGGAAACCAGAAAGAGATATTTAAAAATACATATATTAATTCATTAGTTACTATAAATCAGGTTGCTTTTCATCTAGGTAAAAGGAGTAGGATAAAAATGCACTGATTTTACTTTTTCCTAGTAATGCTCATTCAGGGACTAGCTGCAGTTGAAGCCTTTTTTGCCTACAGAATTCCCCTCTAGTGTCCTCTGAGGAATGTTCAGTCCTTGGGGAATCAGTAGGGTCATGGAGAAACCCTTGAGACATAAAGTTTCCTAGGGAATTGAAAGGAGGGCAGGGTGATTCTGTAATCTGAGCAGTGCACTGGCTTTAAAAAAAAAAAAAAACAGAGTGCTCGATCAGCTTTTCACATTGAGACAAGCTGCAGGAGCAGGTGTTTCAGGGTCTCAGAACTGCAAAAGCCAGATTTCTTAAAACCTCATTTGCTGAATCTGCCTTTTCTATCGTAAGATTAATTACTTCAAATAAACCAAGAAAAACACAGTGCATGTTACATTATGAACTATGTTGCAGCTTATTTGAAAGTCAATATAAACAGATTCAAAAATTAAACAGAATTTTCATAATTACAATTTATTTTTATGTTTCCATTGACAGTAAAATTAAGAAGCAGAAGCTGTCTTTACTACACTGCAAATCAGATTGAAAGCACTTCTTTCCTACTTTTACCCTGTGAGATACAGTACAAAGTATAGATCAATGCAGAACAGAGTTCAAAGTGCTTATATCCCAGTTCTCTTCTGAGATTTTATAAGACCCTTTACCTTCAGATGCCCTTTTTGCTATAAAAAACATGGTATATGCTATTCAGTTATTTTGCTCTTGTTATCAAATTTTCTGGATTTTTTCCTCCTTATTTATTTTTATCTTAACTACAAAGCAGTAAAGACTACTACTGAAATCTAGGTAGGGATTTTGTTTGAGATTGATCTGTCTGCAAGCAAATGGCTACAAAAAAGTCACATGGATTTGTAGGCTAGGCCACATTGTAGTCAATGGATAGCTACATCATACAATGAAGTCTATGGACTGATTACCATTCTATGATTCTATGATTCTATGATTATGATGCTGAATACTAGACACATGTTTCTGCTACTTAAATATACTACAGTGCACTATGATGGCCAAGACATCTGTATGCTGCTGGCAGGCAGGACACTGGAAGGGCTTGCATTCTTTTGGAGTGGCAGATGAATGCAAGGCAGCACCAGAGAACATCTCAAACAGCACTAGATGCCAGTGTCTACACAGCTGAGTAAAGACCTCACTGAATATAATAGCAAAAGAGAAAAAATATTCTCACATAGGCATCAATATGTGAGAATTCTATCTTCCAGTTTCTGGATCAAAAGCTTGTTAAGTTATGTGATAAATCCTAATCTGCACAACTGCAAAAGATTCAAAGAGACAATTGCAGATGGAGAATCCCAAACATTAGCCTTCCTGGCTGCTCCTATGCCCACCACAAGGAGAGCAATCAGACTTTATAAGCTCCACAAGGTCACAGGAGCACAGGGGCACAGTGGCAGACATGACCTTAAATTAAAAACAGTGAATAGAGACGCTACCAAAGGAGATACCATGAAGATGAATGAATTTAGGTGATTTGGGGAGGATCAGTATGGGAAAAGAAAGAGATAACAGAATAGGAAGGGGAGGTTGTTCATAAGCACTTTTCTGGTCAGTGTGTTTGTCTGACTATGCACTGTGCCTGATCAACATAGTCTGTTCTGTCTTACTCAGTTCCTAATTCTTTTCCTGGGTGAGACACTCCCTATTTAGTGCATGTATGCTTGTTTATGTGAGTGCAGGCCATTGAACCATGATTTGGAGGGCCTGCATTTCTGTGCTGCTAGCAGCTGAAATGAGTGAGTCTGGGTACCAGTCACTGGGCTGGAACTCTGGGCTGGAAGGCCCATATGCCTGGGTGCCAGCAACTGGAGAGACACAAGTGAGTGAAGCCAAGTGCCAGCCACTGGTGTGAGACCAGGGATCAGAGGCTCATATGTCTGTGGACATGTGGGAATGACAGTGGATGTGTCACTCAGCCTCTGAGCAAGTGCGTCTAGAAGGTCAGGACTAGGGGGGGTTGGTTAGTGTGGACCAGAGTTGTTCCAGAGAGTTCTGTGTGAGTGTGTCTGTGTGAGTGGGAAACAGTCTGTACCAGCAACTTCAGTGGAGCTGTGGCCTCAGAGGTTATATATGTCCAGTTGCCAGCCCCTGGAAAGACATGTATCCAAGGGCAGCTACTGACTAAGCATCTGAGCTGCTGAAGGGATCCACACTGTGCATGTGTGTATATATACATATGTGCTGATTTAACACTGATAAGCAGTTAAGCACCACCACACCACCCTCTCATTCCCCCTCCTCTTACCACAGGGGGAGAAAATATGATGAAAAAAGCTCATGAGTTAAGAAAAGGTCACTCACTAATTGCCATCATGAGCAAAACAGGAAGATCAATGTCATTTATTGCCTGTTGAGAACAGACTAGAGTACAGGATCATAGAATCACTAAGGTTGGAAAAGACCTCTAAGATCATCCAGTCCAGCCATCAACCCATCACCACTATGCCCACTAAACCATGTCCCTGAATGTCACATCTACTCTTTTCTTGAAAAACTCCAGGGATGTTGATTCTATCACTTCATAGAATCATGGAATCATAGAATTGTTTGAGTTGGAAGGAATCCCCAAAGGTTGTCTGGTCCAACTCACCTGTATCAAACAGGGACATCTACAGCTATATCTGGTTACTCAGAGCACTGTCCAGCCTAACCTTGAATGTCTCCAGGGACGGAGCATTCACCACCTCTGTGGGCAACCTGTTCATTCTCATAAAAAACTTTTTTCCTTATATCCCTTCTAAAACTCTCCTCTTTTAGTATGAAAACATTTCCCTTTGTCCTATCACCACAGATTCTGCTAAAGAGTCTGTCCTCTTCTTTCTTATAGCTCCCCTTTAGATACTGAAAGGCCTCTATCACGTCTTCCTGAAGCCACATTTTCTTCAGGCTGAAGAGCACCAGCTCTCAGCCTGTCCTCACAGTGGATGTTTCATCCCTTGAATCATTTTTATGACCTTCCCCTGGATGCAATCCAACAGGTACATGTCTCTCCTGTACTGACGACTCCACATCTGGATGCAGTACTCCAGGTGAGGTCTCACCAGCACAGAGCAGAGGAACAGGATCACTTTCCTCTACCGGCTGGCCATGCTTTTTTTGATGCAGCATAGGATACAGTTGGCTTTCTGGACTATGAGGGCACATTACTGGCTCATGTCCAGCTTGCCATCTACCAGTAGCCCCATGTCCTTTTCAGAAACACTGTGCCTGGGCAGTCTGTTCCAATGCATTACTAATCTTTCCCAGAAGAAATTTTTCCTAATATCCAACCTGAACGTCCCCTAGCATTACTTGAGACCATCAACTCCTGTCCAATTGCTAGTTACCTGGGAGAAGATGCCAGCCCCCACCTTGCTACAGCTTCCTTTCGGGTATCTGTAGAGAGTGATATGGTTTCTCCTGAGCCTTCTCTTCTCCAGACTGAACAATCTCAGTTCCCTCAGCTTCTCCTCGTAAGACTTGTGCTCCAGAGCCTTCATCAGCTTTGTTGCCCTTTTTTGGACATGCTGCAGGGCCTCGATCTCTTTCTTGTAGTGAGGGACTCAAAAGTGAGCACAGTACTCAAGGTGCAACCTCATCAGAGCTGAGTACAGAGGGATGATCACCTCCCTGATCCTGCTGGCTACACTATTTCTGATGCAGGCCAGGATGCCATTGGCCTTCTCGGCCACCTGGGCACAATGCTATCTCATGTTCAGCCGAGCATCAACGAACAACCTCAGGTCCTTTTCCTCAGCACAGTCTTCCAGCCATTCTGCCCCAAGCCTATAGCATTGCATCGGGCTGTTATGACCAAAGTGCAGGACCCAGCAATTGGTCTTGTTGAACCTCATCCCACTGGCCTCAGCCCAGCAATTCATACTGTTCAGATCTCTCTGTAGGGCCTTCCTATCCTCAGCAGATCAACACTTCCTCCCAACTTGCTGTCATCTGCAAACCTACCGAGGATACACTCAATCCCCTAATCCAGATCATCAACAAAGATATTAAACAAGATGGGACTGAATGAGGAGGAGGTATGAATGCTTCAGGTTTAGTTATAAAAACGGTGTTTAGGAGGGTGTGGTAGTTTACAGAAATTTTGTACATTCTAATATCTACTGCACTGCTGATATTGATCCTGAATATATAGTGCACTGATTGGCAGTTGAGTGTTGTTAATAAATCAATAAACTGCTTCAAAGTCTGATATGGCATAAACCATGTGCTACAATTTGCCCCTGTGACACATTTTGGCAGGCTTTCCTTGGATCACTGAAACTCTTGGCCCAGTCAGAACAATGTGTCACAATCTGGCAGCAGCTATTAAGAGGAGATCACACTGGCAAATTTTTTCATGAAAGAAGAATTCCAGATGATCCCTAAGTAATGTCAGCAGACTGCAAACACTAAATCATTGCAGTTTCAACACAGAGGTTTCTTTTGTGCCTGTCTAGAAAGCAGCCTTCCATAAAGCAATCCTACTACAAACACAGTCGGCACTCTACTGCATGTCTAAAATGTTGATTTCAGTTTCTAGCTATCTTTTAAATCAGTAGGAAGTTACCAGTCCTCTTATTGTACAGTTCAGACAGATAGAGGACCACTCTTAGTGACAAAGTGCAACCCCACCACACATACACTTCTTTATTCTTTTTAACCATTTCCTACTTGTCTTCCCATTCCTTCCTTTTCCCCAAAAACATGACTATCAGGTTCTGTATCTGTACAGGTCACTTTGATCTAATACCTGTATTTTGCTTTGTGTCTTCAATAGCTAATGTTTTGTTAACTTGTAAGATAGCAAAAAGGCTTCCTGCAACACAAGCTCCTAGGAGTTTAGGCAAATATTCATTAATCTTGACAAAAATATACAAACCTAATTTAAATAAATATTACTATTATCTGAAGAAGAAATCCATATTTAAAGTATGTCTTATCAGAGCTAATTATTAACAACTGTTTCATAATCAGCCTCTTTTTCTTTCAGATAATACTGCTCTTGCTAAAGCACAGATATTAATGTGCTAGAAAATCTACCTATGCATTATACTGTTTGAGATCATGTCTCATCAGTGACTTCCTACAGCCATTAACACAGATTGCTTTGTGCATATAGGAGAAATAGGAAGCAAGTAGCTCATGATTGCTACCAGTTTCTCCATTACAAAGCTTGTTGATCTTTTGTTCTTGCCCGTGTGACATATGTTTCAGAGGTGTAGCAGAGGAGGCTATGACTGTAGCGACTAGTTCAACCGCTAAATGAAAATCACATATTTGTAGTAAAATAATCTATGTTCAGTGAAGAAGAGCCATTTGGCTATATCTAAGGAAGTTGTATAGATACCCTCAAATTATGGGAAAAAAAATGCTTGTCTTATTGTATTTAATTGTAGACCTACAGATATAGGTACATTTTTACCTGTGAGACACACAATACAATCCAAAATGGAAATGCTCTATAAAGCTCCAATAAAACAATTAAAAATCTCCAACTTCAGTTGTTCTTCAAGTTGATTGAGGTGCCTCTAAGTTAGAAGAGAAAGATCAGACAAGTTCAGAGAGGCGCAATCAATATTCAAATCTCTTCCTCCTTCTGGATAAATCAAGTTTATAACAAGCTAAGTAATAACAGATGTTTTGATAAATACTACATTGATCCAAACTACAAAACTAACTGCAAAGACCACAATTTGATGTAATTATTGAGGAATTTCTCCCTAAGTAATAAGACTTTTATTTATTCAGTTCATTCATTATTTCTGTATTCCACAAATACCTTCGCCTCAAATAATAATTTACCACTTGACATTATAAATAAGATTGACTAAAATCCATTAAATTAAAAAGATGCATAATGTTTTATTCTGTTCAAGATTTTTTTAAAAAAATAAATGCAAAAAAAACCCCAACTTCATTTGAACAAACAATTTCTTGTCTTCTGAACGTCCACTTACCAAAATTGTTGACAAAATCTTCAAATATGTTTTATTTTACATGAAGGATGCAAGGGAAAGACAATGAAAATGGTATACTACATCTAAGAAGGCGTGCTTTGTGGCTTTTTTCCACGAAGTAAATTAACAGTTTTCTGTACTGTTCACAGAATGCCAGCCACAGGGTACTTTAATATGAGAATGCTATATTTGGATTTCATAAACAATGTAAATTAGTTTAATACTTGATCTTCCTCAGAAAACTAAAAACTGTGTACCAAAGTCCTTTGCTACATTTGATACTTAAACTGGAACAATGAATTAGCAATGTACTTGCAATTTTTAAAGTCCATACAAAGTATTTCTGAAGATTTTCTGATGTCATTAAAACTCAGCAAAAGAACACAGAATCATAGAAACATTTAGGCTAGAAGAGACCTTTAAAGGTCACCTAGTTAATCTTTCTGCTCAGCACAGATCTACAGTGGATCAGATTGCTCAGGATCTTATCCAAAGAATTTCTTAGGATGTAGATTCTACATTTCCACATTCTCTTTGGTAATCTTGTTTCAATGTTTATGTACTATCATTGTGAAGAATTACTTTAGTAATTGCCTCTTGTGACTCTTCTTGCAGCAGCTTGTGACTGTGACTTTTGCTGTATGTCTCTGAGAGCATGGCTCTGCCTCCCCGCTTACCACCCTTTAGATAGTAGAAGACTGTAAAGGCTCTTTTTGAAATTATTTTTTTATTATTCTCCACCCCCTTTTCTTCTTTTTTTTTTTTCCTACTCAATGAACCTAATGCTCTTAGCATTTTTTGTATCCGCTGACCCTCTGCCTGACCCTCTCAAATTTTCATCTCTCTCCTGTACACAGGAAATCAAAACTGATCATAGCAATTCAGATATGGATGCTGAAGTGCATAACAGAGTGAAATATTGTGATTTCCTGTATCCACAAGCTGAACACATTGTTATGCTCATGAAAGGCAATATAACAACATGACTACTTGACCTGTGTATCAGTGAACACTTTTTGTGTGCTATGATTTTAAACCATGTTGGCAACAAGGAGAGTTACTGAGACAATGAATTTTCATTAGTTTTCCGTGACAGTATTCATTATGTCAACAATGTGGTTAGCATAAATTCTTCAATAAACCTTTATTCTCCTATTCCCCAAAATACTGTGCACTATTTTGATAACCTGACTTTAACTCAGAAACAAAAAGTTATTTGCTCTCTACAAAATCCAAGAGCCACAAAGGATGCACCATTTTTGAGTGACAGTGTTAAGAAGCATGAGCAACTCGGCCAATGACTTAGGCTCAGGCACAGCATTAGGTGAATTCCGCTTTATTGACACTTTGCAAAGCAGATGACCTAGCAGGTAGGCACACCAAGCAGAAATGTACAGCAGCTTATATTTTCTATACCCGACCATGATGACCCCTGCCCTGGTTCCTCATTGCTTGAGTACTTCAAGGCTTACAGCCTACAGTCTGTCCAATATTGCCAAATGTCCTGCACCCGGTTACTAGTTGGCTAACTCTTCCTGATTCTCCTTCCCTCTTTGGTCCATGTCTCTCTTTCATGGTAAGTTTAAGCATTGTCCTTTTTTGAATAACCTTTGAGCAAGTCCAGATTGAGGCCACAGAGCCAGTTAGCTGGTACCCCTCCTGGTGCCCTTCTGAAGCGCTGACTCTCAGTCCTTGTTCTTAAGAATTAACCAAAACTATACTACTATACTCTGTTTTGATGTGATATGCTGTGTTTAAATTTGTCTTCCTGGTCACAGTATTCTGTTTTGCACCATCCTGTCATACAGTATCTTAAACAAACTACAGCGCGTTCTCACAGAAACAAATCCTTTTCCTACAATTTTAAAGGATACAACAGGACATATTCCTAAAAAAACCAACACATCTTACATTCTCTAACATGGG